>CM067167.1:224004192-224064807 GCA_034093135.1 Erigeron breviscapus | reverse complement strand
GATAGAATCGACTATAACTTGGATTTGTAAACTTGATGAATATGGAATAATCCTAACTCCATGTGGCCATTATAACTAGGCTTTGATAAGTTCTTGAAAGAATTCGCAATAACAACGTCGTGTTTACAATTTCGAAACCAACGAATTCAAAACAACTTTGGTTGAATCGAAAGCTTGGGATGATGAAAGGTTGTGTAAGATATGCTTGAACTTTAACAAGTATTGATCTTGGAATGATAGAGATTAAATAAGAAGAAGTTTGATTATGTGAATTGGCAAGTTTTAAGGCATGGAATGGTGTAGTATTTATAGTTATATATTTACCATGGTTACTAGTTTAGGTTGTTGATAACTATGGTTAAGTTAAGTAATACCATGGGCTAGTTTGATGGTTTTGCAATACCATGGGCTAGTTTGATGGTTTTGCAATACCATGGGCTAGTTAACTAACCTTGGTTAACTAACCTTAGTTAACTAATTTTAGTTAACTAATCTTAGTTAGTTAGTACTTAACTTAGGTTAGATGTAAGGTTACGAGTGTTTCGGGTTCGTTTCTTTAAAAGTACAACGAAACAGATCATTCAGATAGCAGATGTTACAATATCTCACTAGTCCGACACACATATATATATATGTACCAAAAATACCCAAAGTTTTCTTATATTTATAAAGTTTGCCATTATCATATATAACAAGTAATGGACTAAAATGGCAAATGTTACAATCATTTAGATCATAACAATCTATTTTGAGAGATTAAAAACTTGATGCTTGATTCAATCCTTGTATCAAACAGTGACAAAGTAAACACTTTTAACTTGATAAGTGTAAGTAGCTAGCTAACCAAATACAGAGTTGATTCCATCCCTAAGGAGGATAGCAAATTTGGAAAACAACACATCAATTGCTCACCGTATCATGCTGACATGACTAATGAGCATTAACGTCCTGCATCCTAACTTTTGAGCATTAACTAAGTGCAAAATGGCATCATCTCTAGTGTTTTCGATAGCCTTATTCTTACTAGTGTGCCTAGTTTCGAAGTGTTCATGTTCTCTAAGCTTCAGTCATGCACTAATGTGTGAACTAATGCAGAATTGATTCACGATATGGTCGTGATACTTTTATGTTTTATGCATCAGTTCCAGTTTTTAACTAATTAATTATTTAATTGTATATATTCATTTTCTTTTTGTTCAATATTTAACAATTTGCAGATTACTCATTAAGGTATATTAGTATAATTTTCACAATTTTAAAGATATTTTATATGTGAATGATTCCTAGAAATTATATATTAACTAAATCTTGGACTTTGCTCACTGCTTCATTAAAAAAACAAATAACCTTGAAAAATATAATAAAAATAGCTTCTATCAAGTTTAACTTGAAGTTTCTTAATAGTAGATGTTTTACACTAAAGCAGGCATCATTCTTAATGTTGGTGAACTCAACAATCAAAACACACAAAGTCGAATAACTTTATTGATTTTGTGATCGAAGATTTAAATTGTGAGAGAGTTACACTTTGAATACACACACAAAATGAACTAACAAAATGGGGGGAAGAATATGAGTAACAGGCATCCCTTTCTTTAAATTCAGGAACAATGGTTCTTCAACTTTTGCTATATCATACAAACGTCGACATCAGATGCCTTTTTTGGAGAGAAAAGGAGCCCTGTATCAGATGTCTTTTTTTGTCCAAGTTGTATATATGGAGTATATTTTGTATATTACCCAAGCTGCAACTAATGTTGCATGCCACGGATGATATATGGCAAATAATTCTCGGGGACAAGTTATTCCTTTCAACTTAGTGATGATACTCACACGATTGGCACCCTCTTTTAGTTTGTCATGCCGCGAGCCATAAAAATCTATCAACCCATGATTATTTATTTAATCATCAATTAAACAATCTGAATCTCCAAGGCTTTCATATATTGTATTATAAAAATTTAATCTTTCGATTACAGGTCTCTAATCTGGAATTTTTTGTACGGATGCTACAAATTTCGATCTATTTGGTGTAAATACGAACATTTGTTATAGAATTTGTAGAACTACGAAAACCGGTGTCTGAGACACCGGTCTTAAGGTTTTTGGTGCAAAATCGGTAACTACAACACCGGTTTCAGACGACGTGGCATGCAGGAAGGTAAAGCCGGTGTCTAAGACACCGGTCTTTAAGTGTTTTCGGGTAAAGCCGGTGTCTTAGACACCAGTCTTCTGTCTTATGCATCAAATCCGGTGTCTAGGTGACCGGTCTTCATGACGTACGTGTCATACTAAAATATATATAAACTTCTATCTAATGGGTCTGTAGATATATATTTGTATATGTGATAACATATTAGCATTCATGCTCGGTCAGGAAAAACGAAAGAAAAAAATTCCGGCGAGTCGGCATCTTCTGTGAACGAGAAACATACAGGGAAGAAGAAGGAGCATTTAATGCTCAATGTTGTTTAGTGATACTTTTCAATATAGTCCCTAGACTATATAAACTCTTCTAAATAAAATAATGATGTTTTCATAAGTTACATTTTAACACTCAAATTTCCAAACTTGTAGCCAATACGTATATGTATTCAATTTCAAATTTACAAAATAGATTAAGACAATTCATATAGGTATTATATACGGTACGTATTTTACAATCAATATAATTTTACAATAATTTTATGCAAATCTCGTACGTACAAGATAAGTTTATTGTGTTCAAAGTTATATTCAATATTTCAATTACTATTCACAATTTCTAGATATCTGTTTTAGAAAGTTGGTATAGAACTCAAATTTATTTCTAAGTTAGGATTTTGATTCTTTAAACTTTTAATTCTAATTTAATTTTCGGTCTAAAATAATCTAAAGCTTCTTTGATATTGTGAGGGCCCAATTTATGTTATCGCATAAGGACTTTAAAATTCACTGGACGAGCCTGATAACTATATATTGACAATATTAGTTTTAGTAGTTTCTTACGTATTTTGTATAGTATATGCTATGTTTATGGTGGTATTGGTAATGTATGCATTATTAACAATGGTAAAACCGTTCATGTATCGAATTCATGTTATATGTATGCATTTGTCAAGACTTCCAATACCCTGCAACATGTCCAGTTTCAAGTCAGGTAGGTCCTGAATTTTTGGCTTATTTAAATCTATACCCTGCAAAATCCAGAGTTTCAAGTCAGGTAGGTCATGATTTTTTGGCTTATTTAAATCAAAAAAATGAGTAAGTAAATATATCGGGTCGGGTCGGGTCGGTTTGACACTAACACCATCCAAAACATGAATTTTGCTTGTTATGAAAAATAAAACATGAATTTTGACACATGCATTTTTTCTATGTAAACTCAAAGCTTTGTCATGCTATTAAATACGAGTAATAAACGTACTTAGTGTATTACCATTAAAAACTATTAAAAACTTCTGTATAGATTTATAAAGAAACAATCATGTATTTTGTACATTATTATTTAAAACGTTGTGGGTTGTTTAATATTTTTCTAATTCTAGTCCAATCGTTTATATTAATTGATCAAAAAATATAGTATTTAAAATGAGTTTGAATGGAATCATTCTAAAGTTAAAAGCTCAAAGACTTAGTATGAAATTTTAATTAAACTTAAAGGGGTTCAATGAAAAATAATGAAGTCACGACTCTCTTTCCTCTGTATCATCTTCCTCAACACATTTGTAACAAAAAACTCCATTAAAATTTGAAATCTCATTTTAGACACCGGCCCATTAGATAGAAGTTTATATATTTTAGTATGACACGTCATGAAGACCGGTCACCTAGACACCGGATTTGATGCATAAGACAGAAGACCGGTGTCTAAGACACCGGCTTTACCCGAAAACACTTGGAGACCGGTGTCTTAGACACCGGCTTTACCTTCCTGCATGCCACGTCGACTAAAAACGGTGTTGGAGTTACCGATTTTGCACCAAAAACCTTAAGACCTTTCGTAGTTTTACAAATTTTATAACAAATGTTCGTATTTACACCAAATGGATCGAAATTTGTAGTATCCGTACAAAAAATTCCTCTAGTCTGATTATTACTACTACTACTATTACTATTATTGGTTGAATAATCATAGCTAATAGTCGCATGGCCCCTTCTTACCACCCAAAATATTCCATTACTAAATAAGCTTTAATGATACTTAAACAGTTGAAGTACACAAGATGCATTCTTTTGGAATAGTTTGGCTATATATATAGGATTTCTTTTTTTGTTCTTTGAATCTTAAGGTTTTAAAATATATATTGTGTATTAAACATTGTTTCATTAGTAAATTATGAGTACAATTAAAATATATTGCTTTATTTGTATGAAAACATTTTAATAGATGTAGTGCTAATCACTTTACTTGGCCTCTACATAGACTTGACATATTGTTCTCTACTTGCATGTAGATTAAATGCACCTTTTAAGTTTCAACTAAAGCATCAGATGCTAATCCAAGGGAGCTTATCCCTCTCTCTATTTTTTACAGTATATTATTAAACATATACATATATATACATATATATTGATATTATATACATATATATAGGGAGAGAAAAACATTTCTCTGTATTCTCCACTTAATAAATTCTAGTGAAACATTAAGTAATGTTAATGACTTAAAGAAGAAATGCTCACGTGGCACTTTCATTTGGGTTAATGTCAATGAACAGAAGAAACCTGAAGGCTACTATGGTTTCTATCTTTGTAAATAAAAGCATAAAGCATGCATCATATCTTTTTCCCATTTGTAAATGAGTAGATTATGCATTAATGATGCATGATGATAGCAGCTGATTCCCAACTTCCATATGTCACCAATACTTTGAAAGATGAGTCAAAAGAGATTTGAAAAATAGAACATTAAATCCCTGCTATTTAACCCGTGCGAAATATAACTTGTCTGCATAAAGCAATTGATGTGATCTAAAGAAACTTTTGCTCTTCGATCACAAATCACTTGTTCCGTATCATATCACCCTATTTAGACCCCGCCAGAAATTTCTTTAAACTTGTCTTTTATCCATCGTAACAATATTTGTCTACTAACCACATTCACACGCCTTTACTCACTCCAAAGGTCCATGGGAAGTAAGAGCTATACCAAATGGTACCCGGTCTTGGTTATGATTGTTGTCCATTTCATCTTTGCTACGATTAATGTACTTCTTAAAAAGGTTATAGAAGATGGACTAAACCATTTGGTCTTTATCACATATCGCCTGACTGTCGCTACCATCTTTTTAGCCCCTGTGGCATTCTTTTTTGAAGGGTATTTCTCTATTTCCCTATTTTTAACAATCAAAACTTTGTCCGTATGTTGTGATTATTTGATGTAAATACTAAAAGTTTTCTTGCAGGAAAAGCGAAACAAAGCTGACATATAGCACAATACTCTATCTTTTTCTGAATGCCATTCTTGGGTTAGTGGCTACCTAGCTATTAAAGTTTCCACCTTGTAGTGATAGTTACTATATTTAGAGCTTTCTATTGTGCAGGGCATCACTCACACAATACTTATTCCTTCTTGGTATTGAATACACATCTGCCACTTTCTCTTGTGCTTTTCTCAACATGGTTCCTGTCATCACATTTATCCTATCATTACCCTTTGGGTTAGTATCTTCAAGTCTATTGATCTCATTTCTCTCAGTATATACATATCGAGGTTTTATGTGTATATATGTCACACTGGTTCAGGTTGGAAAGGGTGAATATAAAATCAAATGGCGGAAGAGCCAAAATTATAGGGACACTAGTCTGTGTTGGAGGTGCAACTGTACTGACCCTTTACAAAGGAGTGCCTCTATTTAACCACCATTCTCACTTACAAGCAACGACCACGTCCATCCATGTTCAATCTATCAACAGGCTAAGCTCACTATTAGCTACAAAGAAAGGAAGGTGGACTTCGGGGTGTTTGGCATTGGTTGCAGGTACAATATTGTGGTCGTCGTGGTTTCTGGTTCAATCAAACATTGGAAAAAGATACCCCTTGCAGTATTCTAGCACCACCATCATGATGTTCTTTGGTGCCATCCAATCTTTTGCCTTGAGCATGTCTGTCAAGAGAGATCTTTCTTCGTGGATTCTTAAAGGAAAATTAGAAATCTTTAGCGTCCTGTATGCAGTAAGTCGGAAGGCATTATATAACTTTCCTATATCCAGAGATGTTTGTGATTTCTTATTATGATTGTTTAGAATATACAACACCAAAATTGATTGTTTCACCCTTAAATAATCACATAAGCAATCCCAAGCACACTCAGTAGTGTTTATTTTGAGTATAAATACCAATATAAGACATTTTAGTAAGCAACCCAAAACAACCTTTCATGTTTCATGTTTCACCATGTTTCCTTTTATGTTATAATACGCAAAAAGAAAGTTGGATTTCCGAAACATCAATTTAAAGCTTGCCATTTCACTTTCCGGGTCACATACATAACTTTACCAAATTCATTTAACATATCTTGCATTGATACAGGGGATTGTAGGATCCGGATTTTGCTTCGTTGCAATGTCATGGTGTGTGAAGAAAAGGGGACCAGTTTTCAGTGCAGCTTTCAGCCCTTTAGTTCAAATGATAGCAGCTCTATTTGATATTCCATTTCTTCATGAACCATTACATCTTGGAAGGTACTTACTGTCATTTTCTTGCTACTTTTTATTGATCTATAATTCTACGGAATCATTTATTAGTATCTCATTGTTGGTGAACAGTCTAGTGGGATCGGCTATCGTGGTGGTAGGATTGTACATTCTTCTGTGGGGAAAGAACAAAGAAATACAAGATCTTGAGTCTTGTGCTACCAAGGATCCACAAACCATACAAACTTAGGAATTAAATCAAAGTATTATCAGTTTTCGATAGAAGCTCACAATATTGTTCAAATGTATTAGAAAGGAAATGAACTTGATAAAATAAGCGTTGAATTTGCATCTAATTTTAAGTTACAGTTAAGTTTAGCTCAAGTATAATTCATTTTGTTTTGAATCCCTTTGAATGTTAGAACATAAGAATTTTAAACATCCATTTGTAGATTTTCTATCCCAGGCCATGAAAGAAAACTAATCTTTCTTGAAACATCTATGGCCATATGAATTAAGTAGCATATTTTTATTCATTTTTTGAACAACAAATCTAAGTGTCGTATTATACATGAGTTTATGATGTGTTCCTAGAGAAAAGAAAGACAAGTTTCATTTTCATGTTTCCCTCGTGCTTATTCCACTCTCTTTATAAGAAACGAGTCATATGCCCGCACAATGTGGCGGCGCGCGGGGTGGTGGTGGCGGCGGTTGCGGCGACGGGTGGCGGTGGTGACGGGTGATAGGGCGGCAATGGTGGTGAATGTAAAAGTAATTAATGTTAAAGGTAGTGTAGTTATTTTAAGGATTGAGAGATTTATGTTGTAAATTATTTCATTAAGGCTATTATAGGTATATTTGATAGAAATGTTTAAATTAATGAATAAAAGAGGGATATTTTAGGTATATCAATTCTTTAATTGAGATTTAAAAAAAAAAGGTTGCTTCTTTATTATGTATTACGAGTCATATGCCCGCGCAATGCGGCGGCGATTGTGTGGTAGTGGCGCGGGGTGGTGGTGGCGGCGGGCGGCGACGGGTGGCGGTGGTGACGGGTGAGGGCGGCAATGGTGGTGAATGTAAAAGTAATTGATGTTAAAGGAGGTAGTATAGTTATTTTAAGAATTGAGGGAGTTATGTTGTAAATTATTTCATTAAGGGTATCATAGGTATATTAGGTAGAGATGTTTAAATTAATGAATAAAAGAGAGGGGTATTTTAGGTACTTCAATTCCTTAATTGAGATTTAAAAAAGGGTTGTTGCTTTATTATGTATTATAGATAGATATAGATTATAGATAGGGAATGGCGCGGGGTGTGGTGGCGGCGGTTGCGTCGACGGGTGGCGGTGGTGACGGGTGATAGGGCGGCAATGGTGGTGAATGTAAAAGTAATTAATGTTAATGGAGGTAGTGTAGTTGTAACGCCCCTAACTTACAAAACGTACAAAATGATATCAAAATGAAACTTAAGAACAAAAGGACGTTAATCTTATTCCAAATCAAACCAAAGTCAAGCCAAAGTCAACCAACAAAATATTCAAAAGTACTTATAATCCAACATAAAGAACTAAAGCTTGAAGAACTCTAAGGCCAAAGGTGCTAAGTCCAAATCGTTCTACACTCTTCGCTCGTTCCCAGTGCCCCCTTGATCACCTGCCGTATAAGAAAGAAAAAGGAATACGGCTGAGCAAAAGCCCAGTGAACGGATATGACAAAAGCAGGAATATAGTATGAAAAGTAAAGACATATTTTTATAAACAAACTTATTTTCGAAACAAACTTATTTCAAATCAAAGTACAAATATGTATAATTCCACAATATATTATACATCAAATATATATATCAAAAATAAAACCAAGTTTCATAAAATAATGCATCTAAGAGTCAAACAAATAACTTATCAAATAATATATCGAATCCATACAAATTCCACAAAATTTTAAATGAAGTTTTGAGAGGAAAGATTTTACCGAAAGGATCCTAATACCACATAGAATATCCGTACCTTATCGCCGCTCACAAATATTGCCAAAAGTGAGGAACCACCAAAAGAATGCGATCAACGAATCGAATCTAATCATATACAAGAGTATAAGCACAAAATATATATTCAAATAGGGAGTATGTAATATCCATCATATTTTGTTATATATTTCCATGCGTTATTACCTTTGTTACTACAAGTTTATTTTATAGGTAACTGCATTTTGTTTAAAGCAAGACTATACACTAGACCACTGTATACAATCCATTCCTTTAAAATTGTGACCATGTTACTCTATAATTAAAATACAAATATTACAGGCCTATGTTAAGTAAAGTAAATATTAGTTCATTGTCCAAACGTTTTTATTAAATTACGATATCCTTTCTTACGGAATTTACAATCAACCAAGTTTTAGTTACAATTATAATTGCCCGAGAAAATTTTTTAAGTGTTCTTCTTAATCGTTATAGTCATCCTTTTGCACACATCAGAAGGCTATTTGTTGTGACAAAACTCTTATGTAAAACACATTTATATTATTAGTTATCAAATTAGTCTTATTAGTGAAAAAATAAAAATAAATAATCCAAAGCATGCAAAATAAAATAAAATAAAATAAAATAAAATAAAATAAAATAAAAAAAAATAATCCAAAGCATGCAAAATATTTTGATCAATATATATATTTGTATACAATATTTATGCCAAAACAATATATTACAATTTTGATGATAACGACAGTACTTGACATGTATCATTTAGACCAAAGATTATATATTCCTTAAAATAAGCCATGGATTTAAGTCAAGATTTTGAAAGCAAGATATAGTAAAATGATCAGATTAAAAATAATTTTGTTCAAATAATATATCGAATCCATACAAATTCCACAAAATTTTAAATGAAGTTTTGAGAGGAAAGATTTTACCGAAAGGATCCTAATACCACTAGAATATCCGTACCTTATCGCCGCTCACAAATATTGCCAAAAGTGAGGAACCACCAAAAGAATGCGATCAACGAATCGAATCTAATCATATACAAGAGTATAAGCACAAAATATATATTCAAATAGGGAGTATGTAATATCCATCATATTTTGTTATATATTTCCATGCGGTTATTACCTTTGTTACTACAAGTTTATTTTATAGGTAACTGCATTTTGTTTAAAGCAAGACTATACACTAGACCACTGTATACAATCCATTCCTTTAAAATTGTGACCATGTTACTGTATAATTAAAATACAAATATTACAGGCCTATGTTAAGTAAAGTAAATATTAGTTCATTGTCCAAACGTTTTTATTAAATTACGATATCCTTTCTTACGGAATTTACAATCAACCAAGTTTTAGTTACAATTATAATTGCCCGAGAAAATTTTTTAAGTGTTCTTCTTAATCGTTATAGTCATCCTTTTGCACACATCAGAAGGCTATTTGTTGTTACAAAACTCTTATGTAAAATACATTTATATTATTAGTTATCAAATTAGTCTTATTAGTGAAAAAATAAAATAAAATAAAAATAACCATGTGTAAAAAAAAATAAAAAAATTACAAAGTTTATAGAATAAAGATATAAAGGACTTACAAAGATGATATTTTTGAAACGATGCTGTTATATCTATTGACTTGGACAATTCACCCAAAGCTTTATATTGACTCGTTTTCTTTCCTCTGACTACCCATTCTTTCAATTTTTTTAGAAGCCTTGTACTATGTAAACTACTAAACCAATCAATCCAATATCATATTTCTTTCCAAAAAACTAACCCCAAACTTAAATTATTTCGTTTCCATCATGTAGATCCAATCACATGATCAGTATTAAATCTTTGTTCTAGTAGTTGTAAAGAAAGCAGAGTATACAAAACAATACAAAGCGGTGTAACGGTTTCGGAGGATAATTAGTATTATTATTATGTGTTGTATATGAGGATTTGTTTTTAGCTTCTCATATGTGGTCTAGCCTTTTATCTATTTCATTTTCCTTTCTTAACCGTAAATTTAAGAATATCAAAAGCCATGTATTTTAATTCCACTTAATTGTCAGTACACTACACCCAAAATTCATAAAAACTAGTGATACATGAAGAGCCAAAACCGACTTAGATGCTATTAGCTTTTATTTTATTTTATTTTTATCATCATGATTTGGTTTAGGGATATTATTATTTCCAATTTTATATCATTCTCCTTAAGTCACGTACACAACTAGTAAACACTCAACTCATTGTTAGTTATTCTATTTCTTTTTATGACTTAGGATAAAATTTATTATATTTAACTTAGGATAAATTATCTCTTTCAATTTTAATTGTCTTAATTATAGTGTTTTAATTTTATAGGATATTACAGTAGTTATTTTAAGGATTGAGAGATTTATGTTGTAAATTATTTCATTAAGGGTATTATAGGTATATTAGATGAAAATGTTTAAATTAATAAATAAAAGAGAGGGGTACTTTAGGTATATCAATTCCTTAATTGAGATTTTAAAAAAAATGGTTGCTCCTTTATTATGTACTAGTGCTCAGGCCCGTCCGATGGACGGGTAGTCTCGAAATATATAAATCAAAGGTTTAAAAAAATTCGAAGTATGTTAAATAAAAACTAAATAAAATTCAAATAAATTAATTAAAACTGTAAACGATCCAAATAAGACAAAAAGATGAAGAAGTAATGCGTAATAAACTAATTCTTTAAGGAAGGCCTATCATATATATCCGAATCATATTCATTATGAGGATAATCGACATCAAACATAGTATTGTCTTCTTATTCATCTGAATGGTTCCATTCACCTTCATCATTGGATTCATCGCTACCAAGCATTTCATCATCAGCATAAGTATCGTCACAATCTTTGGAAAAATCTATACCAACATATTTATAGTATACAGGAAATAATTCTATTTTTCTTTATTTTTTACACTACAAACAATCGGTAATCCTCTCATTCAATGGCTGATCAACATAAACATTCATCCATAAATACAAACAAAGCTTACTATTTTCACTAAATATCCTAAACCATGTGTAATTAGTAATTACCCTCATCCCTCGTTACCGAAGATCCAAACCACATATCATTACCCTGATCACCCATTATAAAAGATCCAAACTTTATTACTTTCTCACATCAAAGTTCAAAACTTTTTATATCACAACTTAATCAATACAAAACTACTTATACACGCATATGTAAAGTATAGATATACTATTTAAATATAAAATCATACAGTGTAATTGCGAGGTTTGAAGCTGTAAAGGTAATACTTATATCTAAATGAATCTCAAAGTTCAATGTCAATTTTTCACAAACCCTAACAGAGAATAAAATCAAATTTATGCTAAAACCGAATTTGAAAAGAAACACTCATGAAAATTGGAAGAAAATTGTGTGGAATGCATCAAGAATAAATAAAAACTTACAGATTAAAGAACGAAACATATGAAGATTAACTCCATATCAATATCGATTCCAGTTAACCCCTTTTTCTCAAGTTCAAGAAAAAGTCATAATGAACCTATAATGGACAACAAACTAAATTAAAAGAAATGAATAATAATAATAACATAAGAAATTCAATGTCAAATAATAATGATTAAACATGAACAAAATATAAAAAAAAACTTTTTTTTGTTGAGTAAGTCGAACCTTTTTTTTTTTTTTAAGAATGCGTGAGGGTTGTCGAACCTTTTTTTTTGTTGAGAATACGTGAGGTTTTTTTTCCAATGTTGTATATATATAATAATTTTTGGGAGAGTTTTAAGGATAAAAAGATTTGTTTCTTATTTTTAATACAATATAGGTCGGCCTAAAATTAAAAAAATATATAGAAAAATAGGAGAATGCTCTATAATATGAGGATTAATTAGGAGAGAGCTTTAGGCCTAAAAAGGGGATTAGGGGTGTCAAGTGTACCCCCAACCTCCCTTTTAGTTATAATACTAGTCTTCAGCCCCACGATGGACGGATAGTCTCAATATATATATATATATATAATAAATATATAAATATGTATATATCAAAAAGAATCAAAATGATAGCATGTATTAGATGATGATCGGTTCAAATATTCAACATGAACCAACGTTGTCTTCTTTTCTTGAAACAAAAAATAACAAAATATATGTCATATTCTAAATTTAAAAAAGAAAGATGTAAATAGCGAGCAAAATAAATTAATGAGTAAAATAAATTTAAAAGAATAAAACCTTTTGTAGAAGAAGAAGTCATGATCAACCTACAATTAACAACAAAATAAATTAAAAGAGTTGAAAATAACAATAACATAACAATTCAATATCAAATAATGAACAAACATGAACAAATTACTAAAAATTAAATTAAAGTGATATAAAAAAAACGTATGTTTCTTTTGTTGAGAAATTATATGACCATGATTTTTTTTTAAAGATAGAAAAGAGAGGAATGATGTAAAATGATTAATAAAAATTTATTTAGGTTGTATATATAATAACTTCTTGTGAAAATTTAGGATAATATATATCTTTAAAATTTAAAAAGATTTGTTTTGATAGAAAAAAGATTTATGATAGATTTTAAATATAATTATCTATTTAATAAAAAAAAGAAAAAAAATCTAAAAAAAAAGAGAGAGCTAGATTAATTAAAAGGGAGAATTAGGCATAAGAAGGGTATTAGGGGTGTCAAGTGTACCCCAACATTCTCTTTTAGTTATATTAATGAAAAACATGAACAAATACCAAAAATTAAATTAAAGTGATATAAAAAAAACGTATGTTTCTTTTGTTGAGAAGTTATATGACCATGATTTTTTTTTAAAGATAGAAAGGAGAGGAATGATGAAAAATGATTAATAAAAATTTATTTAGGTTGTATATATAATAACTTTTTGTGAGAGTTTTAAGGATAGTATATATCTTTAAAATTTAAAAAGATTTGTTTTGATAGAAAAATATTTATGATAGATTTTAAATATAATTATCTATTTAATAAGCAAAAAAAAATCTAGAAAAAAAAAAAGAGCTAGATTAATTAGGAGGGAGAATTAGGCTCAAAAAGGGGATTAGGGTGCCAAGTGTACCTCCAACCTCCTCTTTTAGTTAGATTATAGATATAGATATAGATATAATATAGATTATCATAGAGATAGATATAGATATAGATATAGATTATAGATTATAGACAGGGAATACTACGATTTTTGGGTTTTTTTTGGCTGCACATAGATAAGGTAAATTGGCCATAACTTTTATAGTCGATTAGCAACGTACATAGGTTATTGATCATTATTAATCTGTCTGAACTCTGAATAACTATACTCAATAATGTTGCGCACTAGCTACTATATTTTGATGAATAAACTAGCTTCGTAAACAATAAATTTGATACCCAATAACAAAAAATTGAAAAAGAAATAATATCACACAGCCATCACTTGCTATCACCAAGTGATAGAAAAAGGATTGACGGACGGAAAACCTGCTTTCTCTATTAACTCATTTATAAAAATTATAAATTAAACTAAACCGGGACGCTATTGAGTAGTGTCTTGGTTTCTCATACGGCCCAAAAGCACTGAAGTTTTAATCCACTATTTAACTATCATTTATATATCTAACAATTCACAATCCCCTTAGCTACAGTACCACCCCTTAGCTACAGTACCATGCTGACGTCAACAATTTTGTCTTTTTCTATTTTTATTTTTTTACCATAATATACTTTTAAAGTTTCTTATTTTTACCACTTAACTTTTAGGTTTTTTAACTTTAGTCTAACATTTTTATACAACAAAGTTTTTAATTTTTACCAATTGACTTTTGGGTTTTTAACTTTAATCATCAAATCTTTATTTTTTACTTTTTATCTCTTATTATAAGGTTTCTAACTTTTACCATCGAACTCTCGGTTTTTTCAACTTTATCTATCCATTACTTTCTACTTCTTATAGTAAACTTTAAGTGTCCAAACTTTTGGGTAATGCTAGATGTATGTTTGCATGATGCGGCGGCGATATGTCTCCCGTGGCAACGCCCGGTTAAAATTCTTGTTTTGAGTCATTTTTCAATGAAAAGCTATTCTGGATTTCTGGTTTTCTCGTTTACGCTTTTAGCCCAAAAGGCTGAAGTGAGTAACTCTCTGTCCCAATCCATTTAACCTTCACTAAAGTACTAAACCTCACTAATAAGTAATAATATTAACACAATAATAAATCTTATCTTAATCTTAATCTTATCTTAATCTTAATCTTATCTTAATCTTAATCTTATCTTAATCTTAATCTTATCTTAATCTTAATCTTATCTTAATCTTAATCTTATCTTAATCTTAATCTTATCTTAATCTTAATCTTATCTTAATCTTAATCTTATCTTAATCTTAATCTTATCTTAATCTTAATCTTATCTTAATCTTAATCTTATCTTAATCTTAATCTTATCTTAATCTTAATCTTATCTTAATCTTAATCTTATCTTAATCTTAATCTTATCTTAATCTTAATCTTATCTTAATCTTAATCTTATCATTAATTTACACTTTTTAGCCCTGAATACTTAATTTATATTTATTTTTAGCCATCAACTTGAGAGGATTTTTTAAAAATTTTAAATCATTTAATTAATTTAAAAAAATTCAACATATGAAATATTGTCTACAAAATGTTATTTCAAAATCTAATGACTTATTAACCAATAAATTGCTCAATTTCATCAAATTGACTCCCGCTTATATCATCATTTAATTTAATTATAAACTAAAAATCCTAATAATCATTATCCAAATATATTATTAAAAGGGTTGAAGGAAGGAACTCTGCCATCGGTATCCTTTAGCTTGGATACCCACCTATACCACCCGGTAAGGCTTTGGGTAATAATCATTATCCAAATATATTATTAAAAGGGTTGAAGGAAGGAACTCTGCCCTCGGTATCCCTTAGCTTGGATACCCACCTATACCATCCGGTAAGGCTTTGGGTGCCGGTGAAACACCTCCACTTAATTCCCACAGGATATGGGCATCCCCAATGATCGAACCCTCGTCATTTAAGACTTCCCCTGTGGGCCCTAAGCATCATGGGTGACGGTACCACTGCGCTATTGCCACATTGGTCCAAATATATTATTATATTAGTATTTATATAATATTTGTAGAAAAAGTCTCATTAATTTACACTTTTTTGTTTTCATCAATAATTTACACTTTTTAGCCCTGAATACTTAATTTATATTTATTTTTAGCCATCAACTTGAGAGGATTTTTTAAATTTTAATCATTTAATTAATTTAAAAAAATTCAACATATGAAATATTGTCTACAAAAAATTATTTCAAAAGATGAAATACAATATATGTATTCAATGTAATTTTGACTTTTCTTGATTTTTTATTTATAAATATAATATAGATATCATATTATTGATATATATATATATATATATATATATA
The DNA here is from genome assembly GCA_034093135.1 of Erigeron breviscapus. NCBI lineage: Eukaryota > Viridiplantae > Streptophyta > Magnoliopsida > Asterales > Asteraceae > Erigeron > Erigeron breviscapus. The sequence goes on along the minus strand of CM067167.1, from coordinate 224,048,749 downwards.
TATATATATATATATATATATATATATATATATATATATATATATATATATATATATATATATATATATATATATATATATATATATATATATATATATATATATATATATATATATATATATATATATATATATATATATATATATATATATATATATATATATATATATATATATATATATATATATATATATATATATATATATATATATATATATATATATATATATATATATATATATATATATATATATATATATATATATATATATATATATATATATATATATATATATATATATATATATATATATATATATATATATATATATATATATATATATATATATATATATATATATATATATATATATATATATATATATATATATATATATATATATATATATATATATATATATATATATATATATATATATATATATATATATATATATATATATATATATATATATATATATATATATATATATATATATATATATATAATATATATATTACATTTTTTTGTTTTCCATCAATAATTTACACTTTTTAGCCCTGAATACTTAATTTATATTTATTTTTAGCCATCAACTTGAGAGGATTTTTTTAAAATTTTAATCATTTAATTAATTTAAAAAAATTCAACATATGAATATTGTCTACAAAAATTTATTTTAAAAGATGAAATATGTCTCAGCTAATAATGACAGTGACGAACCTGTGATTATTGTATTACAACTTGCAAAGTATAACACTTGGAACCGTATATCTTTAAAATTATAAGCTTTTATGACTTAAATGTATAAAGATATAATATTGATAATATCGTAAATCCCGTGTCCAATGTTGGACACGGGTCTAAAATCTAGTGGTTCACTATATTGATGTTACAACAAAGTATTTGGCTCTATATCTCGTTTGAAATATTTATATGAGAAATTATACTATATTACATGTGTGTATATATATATATATATATATAAACTTTAGAAACATAAAAAAAGGGTTCAAACTCAAAATGCAAAAGAGAAAGAAAAGGCAGATAAACTGCTGGCTCAGCAAGCTAGAAGCCAACCGAACAATGAATGTACTAAAAAAAGAATCCCCGTCAAGTTTGATATTATTATATCGGGGATAATAGTGGACTGAACATATCAAAGGTTAAAACCTACATAAAATTAGCAGTCTTTTGATAGTTTGTACTTTCATTTTTTATTATAATCATATATAGTTATTTACCATTGAATATGATATGATATAGTTCTCTTAATAATTATTAGAGTTAATTGCAAGATTGGTCCTTGTGGTTTGTACATTTTAGCAATGGGGTCCCTTTTCAAGTATCGTTGCAATGGGTCCCTATTTTGAGAATTTTTGCAAGATTGGTCCCTTTTTAACAGAACCGTTAGCAGGTGACGTTAACTCTACACGTGGCAATAACGTGTAGGGATAATATCGTCTTTTCACACAACATTGAAGGGACCTTTATTGCTAATGAACTTGAAAAGGGACCCCATTGCTAAAGTGTGTAAACCACAGGGACCAATCTTGCAATTAACTCTTGATAATATATATTATCATTATATTTATCTTTTTTTCTTTATACATACTAAAAGACTACTGATTTAACAATTTATTAACCAACTAAAAAACTTAATTAACCGCTAAAGTTGTAGAACATGAACCAAAAAAAATTAATATTACTAATAATAATTGTAAAAACGGTCTTATTAATTTAGATTTTTTTATAATCCATCACTACATTATACTTTTTAGTTTTTTTATTAAAAAATAAATTTTACTAAATACTTAATTAGTTATTAATACTTTTTTGTTTTTCATAATTATTAATAATTAAATTACTAAAAATATATTTTCACGTACTATAAAATACAAAGTATATTACTCGATATATCTAAAATATATCAAAAAATCTGTTAGCATTTATATTAAAATAAACTTTTACGTATATTTATTAATTAATATTTATAAATCAACCAACTGCATAAATGTTTAATAGTTACATAGAGAACTAAAATACCATATATGACATTTATATTATTCAGACAAGTTTGTTTTTTAATAAATATCTAATTCTTTACGTAGAATATCTTAGTTCTTAGCCTTAAATTATAATAAAAATTTATATATCAATTACTTTTCAATAGAAAAATTAAAATTTTATATTGCAATCTTTTATTTATTTAAAAAAGTTCTCAATGTGTTAATTGCAAGATTGGTCCTTGTGGTTTTTCTATTTTAGCAATGTGGGTCCCTTTTTCGAGTTTACTAGCAATGGAGTCCCTTATGTGTTGTATGAAAAGACAATATTGCCCCTGCACGTGATGACCACGTGAAGACTTGACGGCACCCGCTAAAGGTTCCGTTAAAAAGGGACCAATCTTGCAAAAAATTCTCAAAATAGGGACCCCCATTGCAACGATACTCAAAAAGGGACCCTCATTGCTAAAGTGTGTAAACCACAGGACCAATCTTGCAATTAACTCTAATTAATAAAAGGAACAAATATGCTAAAGTAGAACTTCTTTCAAATAGGCTATTATTTTTATTTTTTCTATTAAAAAGATAAACATATTCCCATTACGCCAAAAGACCAATTTTAACCATTGGTGGGTAGGACTAAAATAATTATAACATATGTTAATCATGAAGTTTATTTATAGCTGAAAGATGCTCAGTGCCTCACTATTATTCACTAAAACACCACTAGGAATCACAACCCCGATCACCACTACTTTGAAAAAACGATATATATTACGTTTGTTGAAAAAACGACATGTGTATGTACGCTATCAATGACCAAAATACCATCCTTTACTATTTTTATTCCATATATTTGTTTATTCATTTTCTATCTTTTTATTATTGGGACCAATTATTATTACACAAACAAAAACAGTTACATAATAACACGTTTTTTATTTTACTTAATTACGCCAGATATCAATCTGATAGCAAAAAAAATCATAAGGGTCAAAGGTAAAATGCATATTTTTGCTTTTTTTAACAAAAAAAAAATAGCCACTCATAACTTGTCATGTAGCAATGTCAAAATTTGCTAAATTTGGCCAAAATAAGTGGTGTAGTGTCGATTTGGAGCTAACTTGTCAATGTCCCCACTTTAATATTTTAAAATATATATTTACACACAATTCTAAAAAATATTCCCACCCAACGTTCATGTTGATCAGCCTAATTGAGCCGATTTGTCTTGTCGATGCTCCTTGCCATTTTTTGCCAATAGTTAGGGTGTAGTAAACCAATTTGCTAATTATTGCCGATATTACTTGCCGACTGCATCATTTCTCCTATGCTTGGTTTTTCTTGTTTTAAAAAGGAACATGCATATGGTTCATCAAAAGTTTGTTTTTGTAAGAACCCAAACTCATTTTAGGAAAATAAGAGAAATTTTTTTATTTTTTTTTTTTATCCCCACTGCGGCGCAGTGGGGCTAAACCTGCCCACTGCGGCGCAGTGGGTACCTGCTGCCCAGATTTTCCAAAACTCCATCTTGACACTTAAAATCAACTTGTAACTTCCTAGCTCAAAACCAAACTTCATAATACCACATTTCTAAGTTCAAATAAGTTTTAGACTCGGAATTAAGCATGACAAAAGTATCCTTTGACCAAACATTCATTTTACAACCAAAATGAAGTAAACTTTCAGAACCAAGATGAAGTAAAATTTCAGAACCAAGATGAAGTAAAATTTCAGAACCAAGATGAACACTTAAAAGACTTGAAATCTTTCACCAATAATTCTTGTACTTCAAAAATAGATTAAGACACATCATTCAAAATTCCGAAAGCTTTCATTTGACCAAGTGTAGCATTTACAACGAAACGGGTCATTTTACCCAAGTTGACACATTACAAAAGACGACGTACAAAATTAGAAATTTCGGCATGACCCGTTCGTAAAATCGTCATCCAAACCTGTTACGGATTATTAGATTTTCCAAAACACATTTAATTGTGATCAATACGTCACTACTACAAAACGACCCATTAAAATGACCAAAACTCGAGTCTAACACTAGACATCATAATAACTTTACAAAAATGACATAACAAGAGCACAATGAGCCGATAGTTCCAAAGGGGTCACTAAGGGTCCTATTACCAATACCATTATCCGCATATAGCTAAAACAATCAATATCCATAAAGCATCTTCAACTTCAAACTTTATATTACTTAACTTTCTTCCGCATCCGGGACAACCTATAAAAAGGTAAACAACTAAAAGGATAAGCTAAACGCTTAGTGAATGCATACACATACAATCATAAACAAGTTACCATACAAAGGTGCATCAATTATAGCCTATCATTTGATAGTCATTTCATCCCTATCAATCATAATGCTAGTAGGACTTTACCCACCTACTAGTCTTAATCAACAATTTGGCTAGTAGGAATTTACCCACCTACTAGCTCTCACAAATAATTTGGCTAGTAGGAATTTACCCACCTACTAGTTCACACAATCAATTTGGCTAGTAGGAATTTATCCGTCTACTAGCTCACACAATCATTTTCAACATGGCCATGGAAATTGGCTAGTAGGAATTTACCCACCTACTAGCTCTTACAACAAATTGGTTAGTAGGAATTTACCCACCTACTAACTCTTAATCACAATTTGGCTAATAGGAATTTACCCACCTACTAACTCTTACAACAAATTGGTTAGTAGGAATTTACCCACCTACTAACTCTTAATCACAATTTGGCTAATAGGAATTTACCCACCTACTAGCTCTTACAACAAATTGGTTAGTAGGAATTTACCCACCTACTAACTCTTACAACAAATTGGTTAGTAGGAATTTACCCACCTACTAACTCTTACAACAAATTGGTTAGTAGGAATTTACTGTAACACCCCAAGCCAAGGCTCGAAATATTACGGAAATCATATAGCACAAGGTGGAATTAATGTAGAACATGAACTATATGCAAATAAAGGATTCAGTGAATCCATACAATACGAATAACAAGTAACAAAATACATAAGGAACAAGTAACCATCAAAGTTTACAAAAGAACATCAAAAGATGACTAACAGTCCTAAGTACAATGCAAAAGAAGGCAAATGGATCCTTGATCCATATAAGTCCAAGTTCGGGTTCAAACAGCAAGCAAACAATCAACTCCACGCCCTGGAATAACCTGATAACCTGAAAAGCGTACTAAGCATAGTCAACACAAGGTTGGTGAGTTCGTAGTAATGGTCCATAAGGAACCACCGTCAATAATCACAAGGTAATGGAATTTACCCACCTACTAGCTCTTACAACAAATTGGTTAGTAGGAATTTACCCACCTACTAGCTCTTACAACAAATTGGTTAGTAGGAATTTACCCACCTACTAACTCTTACAACAAATTGGTTAGTAGGAATTTACCCACCTACTAACTCTTAATCACAATTTGGCTAATAGGAATTTACCCACCTACTAGCTCTTACAACAAATTGGTTAGTAGGAATTTACCCACCTACTAACTCTTACAACAAATTGGTTAGTAGGAATTTACCCACCTACTAACTCTTACAACAAATTGGTTAGTAGGAATTTACTGTAACACCCCAAGCCAAGGCTCGAAATATTACGGAAATCATATAGCACAAGGTGGAATTAATGTAGAACATGAACTATATGCAAATAAAGGATTCAGTGAATCCATACAATACGAATAACAAGTAACAAAATACATAAGGAACAAGTAACCATCAAAGTTTACAAAAGAACATCAAAAGATGACTAACAGTCCTAAGTACAATGCAAAAGAAGGCAAATGGATCCTTGATCCATATAAGTCCAAGTTCGGGTTCAAACAGCAAGCAAACAATCAACTCCACGCCCTGGAATAACCTGATAACCTGAAAAGCGTACTAAGCATAGTCAACACAAGGTTGGTGAGTTCGTAGTAATGGTCCATAAGGAACCACCGTCAATAATCACAATATACGAGTAGAGGCTAGACATGACTTACAGCGAGCCTCTAAGTAACACAATATCGTCCAACAACAAGATTACACCATTATTTGTAAATGTGTAATAAGTATGCACAAATGATGTAAATATCAATGTGAGTGCAGAATGCATAAAAGGTATGTCCAACAATTAGGCGTCAGATAACGCATCCTAAGAGTACCATGACAACAACAAAACCCCTACCAACACAATATTCTCAAGTCTAACAACTTGGTAGTACGTCGTACATTGCGCGATCTCAAGTGTATGACACTTGGAAGTACATGGAACCATTCATCAAGTAAGTATACTTGGAAGTACATCAACCAATCAGTAAGTACAAAAGCATGTTCTCAAGTGTAAAACACTTGGAAGTACATCAACCAATCAGTAAGTACAAAAGCATGTTCTCAAGTGTAAAACACTTGGAAGTACATCAACCAAATCACCAGTCTATCGTACAACAAATCATCTAAAACTACAATGCACATACATTTCATACGCCTTTACATTTAAGGAATCATAGATGCTTATATATAGGGTCACCCGCAGCCTTCCCACCACATCTACAACTCATTAAAGGTATCATCGTCTTCCATGTATGTACAACTATCCTAGTCACAACATCAAATCATTACAAGATCATAAGGGTAAAGTAATTGCGTATAATAAATGAGTACGCGAAATATTAACATCAAATCATGTATCATACGTATGTAAGACCCCAACGTATATCAAATACGTGTCCATAACGTCATCAATGCAACAATAAAAGTATGCTTGAGTGTGTACTGTACAAGTCAAGTATAACAAGGCGTATATGTCCGTTCCAAACACATTCCCAACATCCATCAATTCCTCTAAACAATGCGTACATACACTTCGGAGGATTCTACTTTCATCAAGTTCTAGATGCTTATGTATAGGGTCACCCGCAGCCTTCCCACCACATCTAAAACCCTTTTAAAAGCATAACCGACTTCCATGTATGTACGTCTATCCTAATATTAACGAAATACTTAACAGAACATAAATCAAGTCATTCAAACGTGATAACTGTCTCATCAATCCAACATTTAAACCAAATCAATCAATCAATCGACAACGTAAGTAAACACGCAAGTTTACACTTTTCAGCCCGAATCTCAAGCGAGTAGGGAGATACGAAACTCACCTCGATCGGCTAAGAAAAGCTAAGTTTGATATAGAGTCAAGTTATTTCCGTACAATGTTCACTTCACGTCCAACACCTAAATATCGAACATATACATTCACATCAACATTCATAAACACGTATACATGACTTATCAATTTCACGGCAAACCCTAATTAGTTTCCAAAGTGGTTCTCGACGTTAAGTGACTTCTAAGACTCTTAATCATTGTTAAATAAGTTAAGAAGTGATTTAGAACGATGCTCGAGGCGTTAATAGGGTTCTGGAATTCAAACTAGGTCAAACAGGAAATTCAGCAACAAAGGGGGCGTAACCTACGCCCTAAACTGGCGTAGGTTACGGTGGTTCAAAACCACCAGGCGTAAGCTACGGTCAAAAGGGGCGTAAGGTACGGTGGTCAGAAAACAACTAGCGTAAGTTACGGTCAAACTGGGCGTAACCTACGGTCCTCTAGAAATGAAGGTTTTGGCGTCTGGAGTGGCGTAAACAGTGGGTTTTTGGGCGTAAGGTGGAGCATTCGGCGTAAGCTACGCCCCAAAGGGCCGTAACCTACGCCCAGTCAAAACATAACTAGCGTAACCTACGCCCCATAGGGCCGTAGGTTACGCCCCTTACTGGGCAGCAACACGACCAGCAACAGTTTGTGCAGAAAAACAAGAACCAAAACCTATTTCCACTTAAACCAAAACCCTAAATCGCATTGTAAGGCTAAAGGACTCATTTTGATGATACATTTGACCTTCTAACACTTAAATACACTTGCCCAAACCCGTATCTCCATCCATAACATCATCAAATTCTCCAAATCGATCAAAACCTAGCCAATCCCTAATTCGACCCAAAACTCATTTTAAGGCGATTTAGAACTTGTAAATGTACGAGATGACTAGAAACGAGTAAGCTAACATAAATAGAAGTAAATGGGATGAATTAGACTTACCAAAACTTCCTTCTTGAGCTCAAACCCGAAATTAGGTCAAAATGGGTAAAATGCAAGAACTTCAACCTTTGATTCTTCGATATGACGATAATGAGGTATAGAAGACTATGATTCTAGTGTTATACCAGTTCCAAAACACCAATCGATGATAGATAGAAGTAGAAATGAAATGGGTTCTTGTCTTGCCCTTTTTACTTGAGAGAAAAGAGAGAAAAGAGGTAGAAGAGAGAATGAAAGGCAAGGGAAGAGATAGGGGGGGGAGAAATGGGTCAAAGGGGCTGATGGGTCGTGGGTGACCCACGGGCCGACCCGTTTCTCTTCTCAAGCCAAAACACAATCATTAGACATTTAAGCACTGATCGAAACATATTATCGACCCGAATATAACACATTGTCATTTAATTCACAAAACGACTCAAATAATTCATTAACTTAAATTGTTAGTCATATTACCCGAAAAGTCAACGGGTCAAAACTCACGGATGTTACATTATTCCCCCGTTGAAAGAATTTCGTCCCGAAATTCAACAAAGCGCTAATAGTTAGACAAATGTGGGTACTTAGGTTTCAACTCTAACGGTCTTCAACACACATCGACCCACTTCCTTCGTAGCATGCAAGCTAGTTGCTATCTTCTTAGTTTGAGAAGTTGTTCTTGTCATTCCAATTACTATTTTAGGCCCGCTGCATTGGATTTCTTCGATTCTTGGCTCATCCAGCGGAGAGTAACACCTTTACTACTTAATGCTTCGGTTAGTGACATTCGAATACTCGCGTAACAACTTTCATTGCACAAGATTTCCGCCATGGTCATAAGCACATTTTCTTCACATGTGATCAAGTCTCAAGTCGGTTTGAGTACCCGTTGCCAATTGGATGGCTCCCTGAATTGGAGTTAAGCGACTTTCTTTATCTGAAATGATAGAAATCGAATCTCTGTGCACCTACACCATTTCTTCTACATACTAATGTGCCAAGTTTTCAGACTTTACCGGTTTCGTCGTATCGTGACCACTTCTTGTCGTCGGCGACTTCATGGTGAAATCCATTACAATTTATTTTCCTTCGAATCTCTCTCCCGGTCTTTCACTACGAGCTTATTCGCATCTCAGAAGTCTATAAGGGTTTTGACTACGCGCGCGATGTTAGGGAGTTAAGCATATACGAAATTTAAGTTATCGTGATGGGACAAGCCCGGTAAGTCACCCGGAAAAGCGTTCGGGAGATTCAAGATTAATAGAGACGACGCTAGTTTTCAGATTCTTGAGACGGTAGTTCTAAGGACCTTTGAGTTGGAAGATGTACATGGGACATTAAGAACCCTACCGTTATGTATTTTTACACTAGAAAACCCTACTACACAACTAAGATCCGTATTAACCGTTGGTATTCAGATTGCACTTATTTTATCGTCAAGAACCTTAATATCATAGAGCACCAAGTACGTGAAGAGTTTAGTCGTTTTCTAGAGTCAAGATAGATACACGGGGTATTTGACCAAATTTAGTTATCGTGATGGGACAAGCCCGGTAAGTCACCCGGAAAAGCGTTCGGGAGATTCAAGATTAATAGAGACGACGCTAGTTTTCAGATTCTTGAGACGGTAGTTCTAAGGACCTTTGAGTTGGAAGATGTACATGGGACATTAAGAACCCTACCGTTATGTATTTTTACACTAGAAAACCCTACTACACAACTAAGATCCGTATTAACCGTTGGTATTCAGATTGCACTTATTTTATCGTCAAGAACCTTAATATCATAGAGCACCAAGTACGTGAAGAGTTTAGTCGTTTTCTAGAGTCAAGATAGATACACGGGGTATTTGACCAAATTTAGTTATGGAGTCGCTAAACATCCAAAAATTTTAAACATATAATTCTAAAACACACGAACGAACGTAATTCAAAGGAGTAACGTTTGGATAAACGAGATCATAGTCTGTTCCAATATCGAGTAGTGCCATAATATAACGACCGTTAAGAGGAATGTGTAGGAATCCGTCTGCCCAAGACACATATTAAATTGACGTGGCTAGTACGTGATGATCCAAGTCGGGTCATACCCAATAACAAGCTAGACAAACACCTATGATATTTATTTATATGATACGATCTTTAATTAAATATCAATACTTGAAATATTTAGAAAGTGAGTTTCTAAATAATTGCACTTGAGAAATATAAATAAATTATATGGATGATTTATTTTGAGAGAAATGTGAATATGTTTATTTGGTAATAAACACTTATGTGTGTTGTGTATAATATGTAATATGTTACATAAGATATGTAATAAGTTATGTTGCAATTTTATCTATAAAATATACAAGTAAGTGGTTTTATAAAAATTGACACAAAATGTTTGTTACCACCCCATGTGGCCGTCCCCCCCCCCCCATGTGGTTTTGGAAGTAGATTTGATCTACTTATAACACTTGTACTTGCATTATGAAGACAACACATAACACATAGTTTCTATCAATTCTTACATGCATTTGTAAGACTTTTCTCTCATATTTTTCCAAGTAAGAAAACCTCTTTTTCTCTCCTATTATTTTTGGCCAAAAGGAAGGTAAAAGGAAAGGTTTACAAGTTTAAATCCTAGCATAGTTTGGGTGTTTGTTGGAAGCTTGGGGTATACTAGCTTGAGGTTCTTCTACATTGAAGACTTGTTTCTTGAAGAACATCATCCTTTTCATCTCTACTTCATTACTAGCTTGGAAGAAAGGTAGTCTTCTAAAACACCCTATGGTTGTTGTTTTGTATGTATGTCATTCATATACATGGATCCTTATTGTTTGGGTTTTCTTTTATAAGTTAAACTTTGGTTTTTAACTACATACAACATCTTGAAAGGTTCAATTTTTCCGCTGCGTTTTAATATTATAAGGATAATATTGCTTTGATAAAACCCAACAAATCCCAACAATGGCATCTAGAGCCGGTTATATGGATGTATACATCAAAAGTTGATATTTTGTTTGGACAAAATCCAATGTTTTGGCCATTTTTATTCTTGGCCGAAATCTATACACAAAAAGAGGGTTTCTTTTTTTGTGTATTTTAGTGTCACAACTTAGCCAAAAGACCTTGTGATTGTTTGTGTTGTGTGGATATATTTGTATTTTATTTAATTATTAAATGGTTGTAATAGTTAAATAGGATATTCTTCATTCATTTGGTTATGTAATTTATTTATTCCATTTGGTATGTAATAAGTAGATTAGTTGCATTTTTTTTTGAAAATGTAATCTCCATGAAAGCATCAAGGAAGTTTTGGGCTGAAGTTGGAGGCTAAAAGAAAGGGTGAAGAAAGGTGTTCAAAACACATCACAAAAGGTTACTTGAAGCATTTGGATGCAAGATCAAGTGGGAGTTCACCGACACAAATTTTGTGTCACTTTGTCCCTTAGGTTGAGACCATTTGACACACTTGTTTCGGCTAACAAGTGTGGTCAAATTAGTTGGCTAATGTTGTGCACTTATTATGATGTTTGTCATGTTTGTGTGGTTGTTTGTTATTTTGTCATGTGGATGCTCAAAAACTTACAACTTGATGACATACATAAAAATTAAAAATTGGTTCTAAAATTGACATTAACTTGGCAAATTAAAATGGGTTTTATTAATAAGTTAATGGTTATAATTATAAAAATGGATTTTATAAAGAACCTTGAAATATGGATTTCAAAATTCATTATGGTACCATGCACTTAATTACTTACAAGATTGTATGGTACATAGTTTTTGACTAGAATATAAAAACTCAAACGACCCTTTAAAAACAAGTTAAAACGCCATCTTTTATACAACACTTAATTATTTGGGAACTCTTTGTAGGATAAAGGTCACCTAACTACCTTGAGGGAACTTATAAGTTAAGGTAAATTTAATATACTTATGGGATAAAGGTCACCTAACCACTTGTGTATATAAATTTACATGTGTGTGTAAGTAGGACAACTTGATTTGGAAGCCATGTGATTAGGGTCACCGAAGCATGGTAACCAAAGGCGTTGATGGGATTAAACATGCGACTAAATATAAGATATTAAACCAGTCCCATACCACTAGAAATTGTAAAGTGTTGCAATTGTCAAACGTTGACTACCTTGTTAATTTAGATCATGGGATAAAGGTCACCTAACCATTATTTAAATGTAACATTGGATTCTAGATTTTAATTATTAATTGTCCATGAGACATAAAAGGGTATTAACAATTAAAATTTATATTTGATATCGAAAATACTAATAAAGGACTTTGTTAATCTTGTAGATGGCCGCTAACAATGCAATTAACCCCCACCAAAACGTCCATAATTTTTCACTAAGATCCATTCTCGAAAAGGATCGTCTCAACCAAAACAACTTTGTGGATTGGTTTCGTAACTTGAGAATTGTTCTCAAGCATGAAAAGAAATCCTATGTGTTAGACGATCCTATTCCCGATGAGCCCGAAGAGGGAGATGTTGAAGCCTTTAATGATTGGGTTAAATATACTGAGGACTCCGTGCAAGTTAGTTGCCTCATGTTAGCGAGTATGACTCCTGAACTCCAAAAGGAGTTCGAGCACCATGGGGCATACGACATGATTACCCAACTTAAGGAAATGTTCCAACAAAAGGCAAGGGTAGAGCGCTTCGAAACGGTTCGAGCGCTTCATGCATGTCGCATGGATGATTCACAATCCGTCTCCACTTATGTTCTTAAAATGAAAAGTTACATTGATCGCCTCGAAAGGCTAAATTGTCCCGTTTCAACAGAGTTGGCTACGGATTTGATCCTCAACTCCTTATCCAAGAGTTTTGAAACATTTGTGTTAAATTATAACATGAACGGATGGGACAAGACCGTTTCCGAGCTCCATGGGATGCTCAAAACGGCCGAGGCTAGCATGGGAAGAAAAGTTCAACCCGTTCTCATGATCAATGAAGGCGGAAAGAAAAGGCCCAACCCCGGACCAAAGGCAAATGTTGCTAAGGGAAAAGGATTCAACAAAAAGAACTACAAAGGAAAGGGAAAGGCAAAAATGGAAACTCAAAAACCGAAGAAGCAAAAGGTTGCTATTAATGACCCATGCTTTGAGTGTGGGGAGATAGGACATTGGAAGAGAAATTGTCCAACCTATCTCAAAGAGTTGAAAGCTAAGAGGGATGCAGGGCATACCTCAGGTATAATATTTATGATATATATTGAGCTTAATACTATTTTTTCTTTCACATGGGTATTGGATACCGGATGTGGAACTCATATTTGTAATATGTTACAGGGGTTCAAAAGAAGGAGGTACATCAAGAAGGGAGACATTAGTCTCTTTATGGGCAATGGTGCAAGAGTACAAGTTGAAGCCCAAGGAGACTATCTTTTGAAACTTCCAAGTGGTTTGGAAATTATATTAAACGATGTTTTGTATGCCCCTAGTTTGACTAGGAGTATTATTTCTGTTTCCCGTTTAAGACACGTTGGATATGATTTTAAGTTTGTTAACAATGATATCCATATTTCTATGAATGATGTATTTTATGTTAAAGCCATGCCTTTAAATGGTATTTATGAATTGGTTCATGAAAACACAACATATGATAACTCAATGTACCAAGCTACCACCAAGAAACTTAAATTAGATTTAAGTGAAACCTATATTTGGCATTGTCGTCTTGGCCATATAAATAAAAATCGCATACTAACACTTCAAAAGAATGGTCTTTTGAAAACAAAAACGGATGATTCATTCGATGTATGTGAATCTTGTTTACAAGGCAAGATGACTAAAGCACCTTTCAATGGCACTAATGAAAGGGCAAAAGATTTATTAGGTATCATACATTCGGATGTATGTGGTCCTTTTAAGCAATGACTAGGAATGGTGAAAGATACTTCATTACATTCACCGATGACTATAGTCGTTACGGTTTTGTATACTTATTAAAACACAAGTATGAAGCTTTTGAAATGTTCAAAACTTTCAAGAATGAAGTAGAAAACCAACTCAGCAAGTCAATAAAAATTCTTCGTTCTGATAGAGGAGGTGAATACCTAAGTGGTGCTTTTCAAGATCATCTTAGAAGTTGTGGGATCATCTCACAACTAACTCCACCTGGAACACCACAACATAATGGTGTGTCTGAAAGGAGGAATCGAACCCTATTAGATATGGTTCGTTCCATGATGAGCAAAAGCTCACTACCTCTATCATTTTGGGGTTATGCCATAATCTCTGCTGCCCGAATTTTAAATATGACTCCCACCAAGAAAGTGGAGAAAACACCTTTTGAAATATGGCATGGAAGAGTTCCATCTTTGTCATACTTAAAGGTATGGGGTTGTGAGGCTTATGTAAGACATGATGCCTCAAACAAATTAGAGCCCCGATCCACTAAATGTATCTTTGTAGGATATCCTAAAGATAATTTGGGATATTATTTCTACAATCCTAATGAGCAAAATGTATTTGTTGCTCGAAAGGCTGAGTTCTTGGAAACTAAATTCCTTATGGAAGGAACTAGTTCTAGAACAGTGGAACTTGAAGAAGATCAAGAACCACAAACAGATACACGCTTGGTTGACACTAGCATTCAACAAAAGGATGTTGAAGATGATCAAAGGTTTGATCAAAACACACAAAACGTTCGTAGATCTGGTAGAGCTACTTATCAACCTGAGAGATATGGATTTCTCATAGATGAATGCTATATGGTGGTTTCTGATGAACCTACCACCTACCATGATGCAATGTCCAAATCAGATTCGGACAAATGGCTAGAAGCCATGAACTCTGAGATGCAATCCATGTATGACAACCAAGTTTGGGAATTGGTTGTTGCACCTCCTAATTCCAAAGTAGTTGGAAGTAAATGGGTGTTCAAATTGAAACACGACATGCATGGAAACTTGGTTACTTACAAAGCTAGACTTATAGCAAAAGGTTTCACTCAAACTCGAGGGGTCGATTATGATGAAACTTTTTCGCCTGTGGCAATGCTAAAGTCTATTAGGATATTATTTGCCATAGCCGCACATTATGACTATGAGATATGGCAAATGGATGTCAAAACCGCTTTTCTAAATGGATATCTTGAGGAAGATGTCTATATGGATCAGCCTGAAGGTTTTATCGATCCTAAACATCCTAATAAAGTATGCAAGTTAAAGAAATCGATCTATGGATTGAAACAAGCATCAAGAAGTTGGAATCGTCGTTTTGATGAAGAAGTCAAGAAATTTGGCTTCATCAAAAACGCTGATGAAGCTTGTGTATATAAGAAGGCTAGTGGGAGCATAATTACTTTTCTAGTATTATATGTCGATGACATTCTACTGTTTGGAAATGATATTCCAACCTTGGAAGGTGTAAAAGCCTGGCTTGGAAGTTGCTTTTCCATTAAGGATCTTGGTGAAGCCGCCTATATTTTGGGAATAAGAATCTATAGGGATAGATCAAGGCGTTTAATAGGTTTGAATCAGAGTGCATACATAGACAAAATCTTGAAAAGGTTCAAGATGGAAAACTCTAAGAAAGGTTTGGTACCTATTCAAAGAGGAACTATATTGAGCACTTCTCAATCTCCTAGCTCAAAAGCTGAGCAAGAGAGAATGAGTGGAATCCCATATGCATCTGCTATAGGATCCATCATGTATGCTATGATATGCACGAGACCGGACGTATCATGCGCTTTAAGCATGACAAGTAGATACCAGCAAAATCCAGGAGATAGTCATTGGATGGCTGTCAAGAATATATTGAAATATCTTAGAAACACTAAAGATATGTTTTAATATATGGATCTGGTGAGGAGGAACTCGTTGTAAAAGGTTACACGGATGCGAGTTTCCAAACTGATCGAGATGATTCTCGATCACAATCGGGGTACATCTTCATTCTAAACGGAGGAGCTGTTTCTTGGAAAAGCTCGAAGCAAGATGTGGTTGCGTTGTCCACTACAGAATCGGAATACATCGCCGCTTCTTTGGCAGCACAAGAAGCTGCATGGTTGAAGAAATTCATTGCCGATCTAGGGGTTGTTCCTTCCATTCAAGAACCCCTAGAAATTCTTTGTGATAACGAGGGTGCGATTGCTCAAATCAAGGAACCTCGTGCGCATCAGAAGACTAGACACATTGAGCGGAGATTCAACTACATAAGGGATGAAGTTGAAAAGGGAAAGATATGTATTTGCAAAGTTCACACCGATCAAAATGTTGCGGATCCACTCACGAAGCTCCTTGAAAGGCCCAAGCATGAGAGTCATACTTGTGCCATGGGACTTCGACATTCTAGTGATTGGATTTGATCTATTTTATGTATTTGGATATCGGAACACTTGTTTTTGTTAACACTTTATATGAATATTGATATTCTACTTTAAATTGTGTTATGTTCCAATTTTGCATGTTTAAATCCATGAATAAGTTAATTATTCTAAATATCCGTAGTCGATCATATTTGTGGGAACAAATATGAATGTAAGATTATTATGAACTTGGATTGGTAGATATTCAAAAGGTTTTTGAATATAGAGCAAAATGTTGCTACCAAGGTTCATAGATATTTGTGGGATACAAATATTGGACTGACCTGCTCTCAAGCATTACTACATGGAATCTTTGTGATTGATCATAAGTAATCTTGAGTTAAAAGGCGAATATCATTGTATCCTCAGACCTGAGATACATATTGGGTCTTGAAATTCACTGAATATTATACTTTGACTTAGTTCTTCGCTGTTCTGAAACATGGCGGTACATAAGACTAAGCTCAGGTATGATATAAGGTGATTGTGAAAGACATATGTAGTCGAGATGGAATTTGTCCCTCTTATTCGTTGAGAGTTAGATGTCTAAGGCCTGTTACAAAGTTAAATCAATAGAGAATGATCACTCTGTGTCTCTAGGATTTAACATGACATCTGTGACAAAAGGATAAATGATCGATTCACCTAAATCATTTCAAGAAAAGGGACTTGAAAGGGATGATGTTATTGAATGGCACTTCATCATACGTATTAGGGGTAGCAAACCGTTGTTAGGCGGTATTTGCTGCTTGCGTCAATCTTCTATGAATCTTGTGCAAGTGGGAGATTGTAGGAATCCATCTGCCCAAGACACATATTAAATTGACGTGGCTAGTACGTGATGATCCAAGTCGGGTCATACCCAATAACAAGCTAGACAAACACCTATGATATTTATTTATATGATACGATCTTTAATTAAATATCAATACTTGAAATATTTAGAAAGTGAGTTTCTAAATAATTGCACTTGAGAAATATAAATAAATTATATGGATGATTTATTTTGAGAGAAATGTGAATATGTTTATTTGGTATAATAAACACTTATGTGTGTTGTGTATAATATGTAATATGTTACATAAGATATGTAATAAGTTATGTTGCAATTTTATCTATAAAATATACAAGTAAGTGGTTTTATAAAAATTGACACAAAATGTTTGTTACCACCCCATGTGGCCGTCCCCCCCCCCATGTGGTTTTGGAAGTAGATTTGATCTACTTATAACACTTGTACTTGCATTATGAAGACAACACATAACACATAGTTTCTATCAATTCTTACATGCATTTGTAAGACTTTTCTCTCATATTTTTCCAAGTAAGAAAACCTCTTTTTCTCTCCTATTATTTTTGGCCAAAAGGAAGGTAAAAGGAAAGGTTTACAAGTTTAAATCCTAGCATAGTTTGGGTGTTTGTTGGAAGCTTGGGGTATACTAGCTTGAGGTTCTTCTACATTGAAGACTTGTTTCTTGAAGAACATCATCCTTTTCATCTCTACTTCATTACTAGCTTGGAAGAAAGGTAGTCTTCTAAAACACCCTATGGTTGTTGTTTTGTATGTATGTCATTCATATACATGGATCCTTATTGTTTGGGTTTTCTTTTATAAGTTAAACTTTGGTTTTTAACTACATACAACATCTTGAAAGGTTCAATTTTTCCGCTGCGTTTTAATATTATAAGGATAATATTGCTTTGATAAAACCCAACAAATCCCAACAGAATGTACCTTAACCGACGTTTGGATCATTTTGGCCCCCATTGCCATTTCCCGCAAAAGCTCGGCCTCGAGGTTGAACTTGTTGACCTTGTTGGCCCCGGTTTTGGTTCGGCCCGGTAATTTGGAGCTGATTCGGATGGACCGCCACTTCAACTTGTTGTCCCACCCATTGTGGACAATTGTTACGGTAGTGAGTACGACTACCACATCCAAAACACTCGCCTCTTTGTTGGTTACCTTGAGGAGGGACGGCCCGTAAAGGTGCTACATTCAATGGTGCCGCTTTCGGTGCTCTACAATCTTTGGCCTCGTGCCCGGGTCGATTACAATTAAAGCAAGTCCCACATTGGATAGCGGGGGAGTGATGACGATTACACCTTGCACAAAAGGGGTGAGGTCCTAAGTAAGTTTTCCTCGTTGGCTCCACCGTCGCCATTACTCTACCCCTATTAGCGTCTTTGGGATCAAACCTTCCCAGTTTCTTCATCCCACTTGATTCTCCCATTCCTTTCTCTTGTTTGTTGAGGAGTTACTCAGAACACCGCTCCTCAACAAGTCTTCAGTCACACTACCGGCTCGGTTGACAGCATCGGCCAAAGAAGTAGGCATGTTAGAATTCACATAAGATCGAACTTGAGGATTCAAGCCCAATACAAACTTCTCGATGGCCCGAGACTCGGAATCCACCAAGTGAGGAATGAGGGTAGACAACTCCTGAAATCGTCTAACATAACCCTTGTAATCAGCTCCGTCCATGTTGAGATTAACAAACTCAATGGTCAAGTTTTGTAGTTCGTAGGGAGGACAAAACTTCGCCTTCACCTTGTTCTTGAAATCGATCCATTCCAAGTTATAAGTTCGCCCCAAAGTTATCTCTTGGTTCCACCAACTCAAGGCGTCATTTTTAAACATGCCAGACGCATAAGAAATCCGGTCGTCATATGTGCAATGACTTCTTTCAATCACTGCCTCGATCTCCTCAAACCACCTTATACACTCTGTGGGACCGCCTCTTCCATTAAACTCCGGCGCCCCACAGTTTTTGAAGTCTTTAAATTGACATCCTTGGCGGTAAACTCCATGTTGGTTAAACATGGGGATATAGTTATCTACTCCCACCGGTTCTTCGTCATCACCTACTATAACATGAGGTTGAGCATTTTCATTATTCACATTTTCTGGGGCTTCATTGTTTTGAGCCACATTGTCCTGCCCAAGACTTGCCGTGACTTGAGCAATAATGGTTGGCATGATATTGGCGATCGTTTGAGCGATCACCTCAGCCATGTTTGGCTCAGGAACTTCACCACGACCCCTTCCTTGGCCTCTACCACGACCTCTACCACGACCCGCCCTACCTCTACCTCCTTGTACCTCCGGTTGAGCTTCCGGTTGAGGTTCTTCTGGTTCAGCCCTATAGTTCGTTTCGGCTCTCCTTGGTCTCACCATTTCTATAAAGCAAGTGACACGTTGACCCGAGAGTTAGTCTCAAATGCTCACATGTTAGTCACACAAGTAGTCAATGCTCTCATACCGATACCACATACTCATTTCATATCAATTTCATTACAATCGTTCATTATTAACTCAAATAATCATGCTCAATACATAAAAAAAAATCAAACAATTAACACGAATGGGTTAAGTATAATCTGAATTCGATATGCTCTCTAGTTATTGACCGGGTATGTATACAGGGTGTACCAACGGCTAACCCTCCACCAATGAATAAGAGTAGACAAGTCTTGGAACCGTCTAATATAGCCTTTGTAATCGGCCCCGTCCATTTTAAGATGGACAAATTCGATGGTCAAATTTTGGAGTTCATAAGGAGGGCAAAACTTCTCCTTCACTTTGTTCTTGAAATCGATCCATGACAAGTTATAAGTTCGCCCCAAAGTTATCTCTTGGTTCCACCAACTCAAAGCATCATCTTTAAACATACCGGATGCATAATGAATTTGGTCATCATATGTGCAATGGCTCCTTTCAATCACCGCTTCAATCCTCTCGAACCATCTTATACATTCCACGGGGCCACCCTTACCATCAAACTCCGGTACCCCACAATTCTTGAAGTCTTTAAATTGACATCCTTGGCGGTAAACTCCATGTTGGTTAAACATGGGGATATAGTTATCTACTCCCACCGGTTCTTCGTCATCACCTACTACAACATGAGGTTGAGCACCCCCATTATTCACATTCCCCGGGGCTTCAACATTTTGAGGCTCATTAGGTTGTGCCCTATTGTTCCCTTCAAGAGTTGCCGTGACTTGGGCAACAATAGTTGGCATGATATTGGTGACCGTTTGAGCGATCACCTCCACCAAGTTTGGCCCGGGAGCCTCACCACAACCCCTACCTCCAACACGGCCTCTACCACCACGGCCTCTACCACGGCCTCTTTGTGCTTCCGGTTGAGGCTCTTGAGAGTTAGCCCTATAGTTCGTTCCGGCTCTCCTTGGTCTCACCATTTCTATAACACAAGTAACACGTTGACCCGAGAGTTAGTCTCAAAATGCTCACATGTTAGTCACACAAGTAGTCAATGCTCTCATATCGATACAACATACATAATTCATATCATAATGCTAAGGCAAAAGTGCTAGAGTTTTAAGGGGGATTGTTACTTATCATACCATCATGCCAAGTTCACTACAATCGTTTATCATCAATCCAAGTACTCATGTTCAACACATCATACAATCAAGCGACTAACACAAGTGGTTCAAGGTATAATCCGAATTCGATATGCCCTCTAGTTATTGACCGGGTTTGTATACATGGTGTACCAGCGGCTAACCCTCCACTCAATCAACTCCCATTAAGCATATCGGTTCCTTATTATACCCTAAACCAAGCGTGTGCAATCCGTGATGTCATTAACTTGTTATAATACCGGGTAACCATAAAATAGTTGATCAGACTCTTTTAGGGTTGCCACAATGTTATATCAAGTTAATGCCATAACTTCATTTTGCCCTAAATCATCAAACTATTATCAATCAATAACAACAATCCATCTCAACCACAATCAAGTTCAAACCAATGCATAAGTTGACCACATTGTACTCATCACACATTCATCACATTGTACTCAAGTCATCACATAGTTGGTCTTAACTACGAACTCACAATGTACACCTTTTAGGGTTTACATAATTCACGTTGCACATAAAATTCCTAACCGTGCATGCTATATGAAGAGTTTTACTTAAGCCATAGTCTAGGTCAAACCGCCTAATTCTCTACGACCACGCATGGGCCACCATTCTGTAACACCCCGAGCTAGCGCTCGAAATATTACGGAAATTATATAGCACAAGGTGGAATTAATGTAGACATAACTAAATGAAATAAGTGAATTCGGTGTATCCAACAAAATAAGTCAAATATTCATACAAAATGCACAAGGAGCAAACGACCATCAAAGTTTACAAAAATAATCATCTAAAGATGGCTATCGATCCTAAGCATAATGCAAAAGTGGGCAAATGAATCCTTGATCCATGTAAGTCCAAGCCCGAGTCAAAAGCTATCAATCAATCATGCATCACGTCCTTGATTCACCTGATTACCTGAAAAGTGTACTAATCAAGTCAACACGAGGTTGGTGATTCGTAGTAATGGTTCACAAGGAACCATCGTCAATAATCACAATATGTATAAGTAAAGGCATAACATAACTTACAAGTAGCCTTTAAGTGTCACACTATCAATCACATCAAGATTACACGATATAAAGTAATGTGTGTAATAAATAAGCACAAGTGTCGTCAATACCAAGATATGTGCCGTATACATGACAAAGTCATAATGCATCTCATAAGTGTGACCATCAAGTCATCAATGCAACGATACTCACATGTCATCCCAATGAACAATGTGGCATCTCAAAAACATCGGTGTATATATGTCTATATACCCGGGGTCCATGTCCGTTTTACAAATACAACTCAAGTGTATACATCTATACACTTGGAAGTCCATGTCCGTCTCGCAAGTATCCATATCAATGCGTATGCGTGTTTGTCTCAATCACAAGTCCATCAAACATCAAACCATCAAACCAACCAAAACAAAACGTACATACACTTAGGAGGATTCTACTTTCAACGAGTCCTAGATGCTTATATATAAGGTCACCCGCAACCTTTTCACCACATCTAAAACCCTTTGAAGGCATAACCGACTTCCATGTATGCACTACTATCCTAATTAACACAATAACTATCACAATCATGTACGAAATCAACCAAACGTATCAATCAACCCATCAATCATTTAAATCAAACAATCAATCAAGTAATCACATAAAAGTACACTTTCCAGCCCGAATCTCAAACGAGTAGGGAGCTACGGAACTCACCTTGATTGGCAAAAGAAGTTAATATTGAGTTTAGATGAGATTACAAACGTTCAACGCCCGCCACGTGTCCACAACCTATCATTACGTACAATGTATTAATTACATATTATTTTTCGTTATAAAACCTTAATTAGGGTTTCAATAGTGTTTCACAACTCAAAAGGGTACCCGAGACTCAATTTCATCGTTAGAGAGGTCAAGTAATAATTTATAACGAATTTATGTCGTTCATGAATCGTCTTGCGACCAAGGAGTATTATTATTAATAATAAACGTGCCACCCATTTAGGTCAAAACTTTAATTAGGTTCAAGATGGGTTTTCAAGACTTTACATGACATCCGAGACTCGATTATATCGTTAGAGAAGTCGAGTAGTGGTTCAGGTCGATGCCCGATACAATCCTAGGGTTTTGGGAATCAACAAAGGTCAAATCAGGAAAATGAAAAAGAGGACACCACCGTAGGTGGTGTCTACTGTAAGGGACGCTGGCCAAACAAAGGGGCAGCGTAAGTGATGGCACAAGTCACCGTACAAGACGGTGGTCCAGGGCAGGTTGGCGTAAGAAACGCCAGTTCTGGCGTAGGCTACGGTGGTCACAATCTAGCATAGACAAAAGCCTTTTAGCGTAAGACACATGGAGGCCACCGTAAATTACGGTACCCCCAGCGTACCAGATGCCGCACAAGTTTCTCCGGCGTAACAGATGCCGGTTTCCGGCGTAGGGACGGTGGATTCTGGGTAGGTTCAGAAGCAGCAGAAAAAGGATGAAAAACAAGACCCAAAACTCCCTTCTTGGCTGTGAATTCGATTTGCATATGTCCCAACACATTTTTAGGTTCATGAAATCATTAAACATGCTTAACCTGCCTCATAACAATCATCTAATCTTTGAAATCGGATTGGAATTTCGTTTTGACCCAAATTAAAATCATGAAACCCTAATTTAAATTCAAGAACCCTAATCCGAACCGTTTGGTTCATGACCCGGTTTTGTGACTTTGTACAACCCATTTATACGTAATCCAATCTATTTTAATAAAACCCACTTCAAAATCTTGTTCATAGCTTCAATTTTTGCATCAAATTTCGGTTTTGACTTAATTAAGTCAATTAAAACCCTAATTTCATTTTGACCCGATTTTGACCAAAAGTTTCAAGGGTTTGACTTGGAAACATGATTATATACATTAAATGATGAAATTTAGTTAGGGATTACCTTCCAAGACTCCACAAGATGCTCAAATCCGAAAATGACCCAAAAGAATGAATTCTTGCACTTGAAACTCTAGATTTTTGATATGATGAATTTATGATGATGATGAAGCTTAATCTTGCATTAATTTAACTTAAACAATCATAAATGATGATGAATTAAATTAGAAAGAGATTTGCAAGGATTTGTGAATCTTGCATTTACTTTGAGAGAGAAAGAGAGATAAGATAAGGGAATGAATGGATGAATGAGTGTAAGAGTGGGGAATGGATAGGGTTGGGTCCATAGTTGGGTCATGGGTTGGTTTGCACCCATGGGTTGACCCGTACACATAACTAGTTAATTCCCAAGTCGTCTTGTATCGTTTCACATAATACGTCAAATAATCGACTCACCAAGTACATCTCTAGTCAAATTACATAATTAGTCAAGCGGGTCAAAATCACGGATGTTACAAATGTGATCTTATTTTTGGTTGTTGAAGAATAAGCCATGATGAACCTATAATGGACAACAAACTAAATTAATAGAGTTAATAATAACAATAACTAGGCCTGGCAAAATTTACCCAAAAGAGAAATTCCGGGTAACTTTTCCACTCATGTGGGTATTCATGGGCACCCCTAAAATCATACAGCGGGTCTAAATGGGTATTTCAAGTAAGTCTTGAACTCTTTGTGCGGGTCATGCGGGTCGATCGAGCGGGTTAACACTTGCATCCAAGAAATCAAATATGGAAAAGAAAGTATAGATCTACAAAATGACGGAGATGACGATGATGGTCGCCGGTGGCAAACCAGCCAACTGAAGTCGATTGACGGAGATGACGATGATGGTCACCGGTGGGCGGTGGAAAACCATCCACCTGAAGTTGATTGACGGTGGCGGGGATGGCGTTTGCCGCCGGTGATGTCGTCGTAAATCACCATCTCTGAGTTTGACTTTCTAGTATTTGGTGTTGGCAGTGGCGACTAAGTTGTTGGTGATGGTCATGGTGGTTTGACCGTCGACCCATGGTGGTGATGGTGCTTGGAACGTGCTCTATATTGTAGCTTGTTAATGGTCGTGAATAAGAGAACATGAAAAAATAAGAATTATACTGTATGCACACCTAGAGTGAGAGAGAGAGAGTTTATCTAAAAAAAATGATAATTAAATGTGTGGATAGAATTATAGGAGAACTCTGTGATCTTTATTACTCCATATATTTTTATTTTATGTATAATATAAATATATACTACTAACTGTTATAAAATCGTACAAGACTACAATATAAAAAGGATTACATAATTTATAGTTAGTTTAATCCATTAATTAATATTTTTTAAAACCAAATTACAAACTAAATTTAATCATTAAAAAATGCGGGTTGACCCGTACCCGACCCGCACCCAACCCGCTTTTACCCGTACCCGCTTGACCCGCATTTCTAAAATTACCCGCTTGGACCCGCACCCGTTTCAACCCGCACCCGTTTTGACCCGTTACCCAAACCTGCCCGACCCGCCCATTTTGCCAGGCCTAACAATAACATAAGAATTCAATGTTAAATAATAATAATAATGATTAAATATGAACAAAGTATATTAAAAAAAAAACCTCTTGGTAGTCGACTTCTTGGTAGGCGACTATTTTTTTGTTTTGGTCGTAGGTTTTTGTTTTTGGTTGAGGATATGTGAGGGTTTTTTCCTAGGTTGTATATATATAGATATAATATAATTTTTGGGAGACTTTTAAGGATAAAAAGATTTTTTTATTAATAATAAGGTCGGCCTATAGATTTAATAATTAAAAAAATATTTAAAAAATAGAGGATTAATGAGGAGGGAGTTTTAGGCTCAAAGAGGGGGATTAGGGGTGCCAAGTGTACCCCCAACCTCCTCTTTTAGTTATATTATAGATATAATTATAGAGCATATATATATATACGGGGTGAGTCGATGGGTATCCAATTGTGGTACCGGGGCTAGGGTTCCCTCCATTACCCTTTATATATGATATATAACATATAATATATATATATATATATATATATATACCAATAAACTAAAACAGGATTGACATGTTCTTGAAACGACACGTGGCGTAATCTTTGATCGACACGTGTCCTTTTAATTTATTTATTTTGTTAAATTAACTTTTTTAGTTGTATATAAATTCAATTTTCTTATTAGACTTAGAATTAAACTCTAACTCTTGGCTTATTAATACAAAAGACATTATAACCTTATTTGATTGATTGTTTTCTCATTAATAAATTGTATCTTTTTCTTTCTCAATTCTTCAACTCCTATTACTTATATTAATTATAATAAGTTATTAACATGAAGACTTCAAAATTTTGAGTTTACGATCCGAAATCACAAGGCTATTTACCATCATCCACTATGCTTACAAGTTTCGATTTTGATGTGGTTCTAAAAATTTAAGGTAAATCTAAAACTCTAACTAAACATATATTATATTTATCATTACTGTTTATTATAATTTAGTTTCGATCATCGATTTACTTTAACCACAATTTATTTCATACTCACGAATCATGTATGAGGCATATTCGAATTTCTTTATGATACAATCTATATAACTACCGTACATCGTACGGGTATTAGGACTAGTATAATAATACATACATATATATATATATATATATATTATATATGTATATATATATATATAGACTTTCCTTATTTTGAGAACCATTTTTTTTGTAAGAACCATGAGAACTCTTCAAATTATGTATTGGATCACATATTTTTTTTTGTTCATTCACATGTGAAATGATATAAAAAAGTATGTTGTAGAAGAAACTTTTTTAAAAAACATTCAAAATAGCCTTTTGTGAACTTGTGAATGAATATGTCCACGTTTTCGTTCACATGTTAACAAATGGGTATATATAAGGTTTTGAAATTTTTTTTCTTCTGCAACATATATTTTTATAACGTTTCACATGTGAATGAACAAAAAAAAACATGTGATCCAATACATAATTTAAGAGTTCTCAAGGTTCTTACAAAAAATGGGTTCTCAAATTAAGGGTCCCATATATATATATATATATAATATATATATATATATATATATATATATAATATAAGGCTGTTAGATAGCTAAGCTTAGGTGTGGAACACTCACATATTATTTTTTTAATCCATAAAAATCAGGGGGCCATGTGTTTTAATTAAAATTCAACAAATATTAAAAAATTGGTATGTGAGGGGTTCCACACCTAAGCTTAGGTGCCGGACAGCCTTATATTCACTTTTCCCATATATATATATATATATATATATGATACCATTAGTGACAGGATCGAGATATAGACATGAAAGATTGAATTAAAAATGAATGATGGCAATAAACATTATTAAAGACAACATAAATTTAAATAATACCTGAATTTATTGATTGAAAATCTTGATTACAAATGATTGTCTTACAATCGGGAGGAGCTACAATAATTTGAAAATCTAAATTCTTTGAACATAGAGCAGTTGATAATAGAAGTTTTTCTTTTGGAGATTTTTTCATACATGAATAAGAATGTAAAAATTTTCGATGATCTTTGATGCAGAGTCTTCCTCCTCTTATATAGGAGAGAAGTCCTCTTCTTTGAGCCTTCCGGAGTCTTCATTGATAATTGAAGTCTTTCCACGTCATTGAAAATAATTGATCTTTATCTTTTTAAATTGTCTTCTTTTGAATTATTGGAATCTACTTTGCCAAAAGTAGATGAATTATGGCCGTTCTTTTACAAAAGCTAAATCATTGATTTTGACAAAAGGTCTTTTGTCTTTATTTTGAATTATTGGAATCTACTTTGCCAAAAGTAGATGAATTATGGCCGTTCTTTTACAAAAGCTAAATCATTGATTTTGACAAAAGGTCTTTTGTCTTTATTTTGAATGATTGATCTTGAAAATGCATTATTATTATTATAATTTATTATTACATCATATCATATGGGTCTTGAGAATCTTGAAATATTTCTGTGTCTGGCGATGATTTCCTTGAAGGAGATGGTGAATGCCGAATTTCATTAAAAAATTTTAACATTTCTTCTTGAGAACTGCAAGCTTGAATCCTTTGAATATACTCTTGATCTTCTTTGTGAACTTTGGAATCTTGAACTGGAGACTTGAGACTTTTTTCATATTGATTTGTTAATTCCTTATAATATCTGTTGACAACTTGAACATTTGCCTTTTCTATGGAAAACTTATTCCACTATTTGAATTTATATTGTCTATAGAGTAATGGTGGAGAGAGTTCTGTAGTTTTTTCTTCTTCGAAAATATAAGTCCATGAAGAGATCCATGGGATTCTAAATGTACTCATAAATTGTAAAGTGTATTCGAAAATAGGGGTTCCATCTTGTTGAAAATAATTTGTAAACTTTGAGAATGCTTCGGATATATCTTTGGGAAAAGCTTCAGGTCGAATTCCCATAAATTTAAACCATTTGATAAACCATGTAGGATAAATATTTGAGAGATCGTCATCAAATTGGAAAAACCAAGAATGATCATAATTTCTTAATAAAAAGGTTTTTTCCCAAGCTTCTTGATAATCATAATAATTATACTGAAAATGGAGGTCTAAGTCTTGGGCCTGGAGTTAATGGAGCGAATCTATTTTGTATTATCGGTAGTGGTGGAAAATGAGGTGTGTGAGAAGGAGATCTTGAGAATTGAGAATTTGATAATTGAGAACTTGAGAATTTGTTTTTTGCTAAAACAATCTTTTTTGAAGAATCTGAGCTCATATTCCCTGTAAAAATTCTCTTGATAAAAAATCTGGAAGAGAATTATTCTCTCCTTTTATAAATTCAATTTGAAAATCAAAGTTGCTTAATAATGCTTGCCATCTTGCAAAAATTTGTTTGGAAATTAAATTTTTAACATCTTTTTCTAAAATGTATTTTGCAGATAAACAATCAATTCTTAATAAAAATGGTTTCATATATAAATCATCTTCGATTTCTTTATACATAAAACAATACTTAAAATTTCTTTTTTAACAGTAGAATAGTTCTTTTGAGTATCATTCCATGCACCTGAATAATATCTAACTAATTCTTCTTTATTTTGCAAATTTTGTTTTAATATACCTCCAAATCCTAAATCACTAGCATCTGTTTCTACTATAATTTTAGCATTAGGATGAGGAATATGTAGACAAGGTAAATATTTTATTTTACTTTTAATATGTCTTATTATATTTGTATGTTCTTGAGTCCATGGTTTTGGATTCTTTTTAAGTCTATCATATAAAGGTTTGCATATAATTCCTAAATCTTTGAAAAAATCATGAATATAATTTAAACATCCTAAAAATCTTTGTAATTGTTTTTTATCTTTAATTTCATCTGGAAATTTATTTGAGAATTCTAAACTTCTATCTATAGGTTTTATAGTTCCTTGAACAATATTATGGCCTAAAAATCTTATTTCTGTTTGAAATAAACTTATCTTAGTAGGTGATACAACTAATCCATTTTTATGAATAATATTATAAAAAGCATTTAAGTGTTTAAAATGTTGGTCTATAGTGTTTGAAAATATTAAAACATCATCAATATATACTATAGCATAATTTCCTAATGGTATAATAATATCATTCATAATATTTTGAAATTCCGATGGAGCATTTTTTAATCCAAAAGGCATTACATTCCATTCGTAATGTCCAAAGGGTACATTAAAACCTGTCTTATATTTATCTTTTTCATCAATTTGAATTTGCCAAAAACCTGATTTCATATCAAATTTTGAAAATATCTTAGCATCATAGATCTTTTTTAATAGATCTTTTTTATTAGGTATAGGATATCTAATCCATTCTAATACTTTGTTTAAAGGCTTATAATTGATTACTAATATGGGTGCTCCTCTTTCAATTTCAGCGCTATTTTGAACATAGAAAGCTGAGCAAGACCAAGGGGACTTGGATGGTCTAATTAATTTCTTATCTAATAATTCTTGTATTTCCTTTTTACAATAAGCTTCTAATTCTTGAGACATATGTATTGCTTTAGATTTTGTTGGAATATCTTTTTCATTAAATTTCTTAATATAAGGTAAGTTGACTATATGTTGTTTTCTTTCCCAAAAGCATTTGGAATATTAGCACAAACATTATTTTTAAATTTTTCTTCAATATCTTGAATTCTATGTTTAATTATATTATCTTGTAATTGATTCTTTATTCTGATATAATCTATTTCATTTATTAAAAAATGTTTTTCTTTTTCTTTTAAATTTAATATATTTATTTGTCTTGTAATAATAGGTTGAGTAAATTCGAAACAAATATCTTTTCCTAAAACTTTGGTAATAATTCCATTTTCAGTTACCATAAAAGGATATAATTGACTTATAAATGGTGATCCTAATAATATTTGAGACGTTAAATCTTTTACTAAAATTAATTGAGTTTTATAACAATAATTTTCTTTGCAAATATGTACATTTGATAATTTGTAATTAACATTTAGTCTAGATCCATTAGCACTAGATAATCTATATAAAGTTTTTTCATAATATTTTGTAGGTATTAAACCTTCTTGAATACAATTCATATCTGCACCACTATCTATCATGGCAACTAAAGATATTCTAAATTCGTTATTAACAATAATATTTAATTTAGTATACCATCTTTGAGAATTTATTTCTTTTATTCGATTAATTATAATTTCTCCTTTATTTTCTTCTTCATTACTTGGTTCTTCTTTTATAGTTTTTTGTTTATCTAGTTCTTTTATCTTAATTTTTATTTCTCTAATTCTTCTTTAATAGTTTTTTGTTTATCTAGTTCTTTTATCTTAATTTTTATTTCTCTAATTTCTTCTTTAATAACTTTTACTTCTGCTTGTAATTCTGTTATAGTAACAGGAGTTTTTGTTATTTGATTATTTTGAAATTTTTGACAAATATCTTTAAAATTATATGATGTTTCTTCTTCTTTATTGGTAGATAAATTATATTTTTCTTTTAATTGTTTTAAATATACTTCTTTTATATTTTTTATCATATTTTTGTTCATATTTTTGTTGATTATATTTATTCTTAATGTATGGTTTTTTATTATAGTTTTTCTTAATAAATTGCTTTTATATTTTTTATCGTATTTTTGTTCATATTTTTGTTGATTATATTTATTCTTGATGTATGGTTTTTTATTATAGTTTTTCTTAATAAATTATTTTATAAGTTCTTTTATATTTTTGTTCATATTTTTGTTGATTATATTTATTCTTGATGTATGGTTTTTTATTATAGTTTTTCTTAATAAATTGTTTATAAGTTCTTTTATATTTTTGTTCATATTTTTGTTGATTATATTTATTCTTGATGTATGGTTTTTTATTATAGTTTTTCTTAATAAATTGTTTATAAGTTTTCTTTTATATTTTTGTTCATATTTTTGTTGATTATATTTATTCTTGATGTATGGTTTTTTATTATAGTTTTTCTTAATAAATTGTTTATAAGTTTTTATCGTATTTTTGTTCATATTTTTGTTGATTATATTTATTCTTGATGTATGGTTTTTTATTATAGTTTTCTTTCTTGATTTTGTAGGAATTTTTATTGGTTCAAACCCATATTGTTGACAAAAATTTCCCAATTCACTTCGACCTTGGATACCATCCTTTTTCATTTTTTCTTTTAATTTCATATCATTGCATATAGTTAATCCTTCTTGATTTATATAATTTATTATTTGACCATAAGATAAATCTTTATATGGAATAGTATTATTAAAATCCTTTTTAATCTTTTCTCTTATTCTTTCTAATAGTTTTCCTATTGTATTCAACTTTTCATTTGTATAATTATTTTGGAAAATAGTATTTATATTTAATTTGGATAATTTTGATGAAATATCTTTTAATAAATCATTTTGTTTGTTTAAATTAATTGGTATATCTATGTTAAAAGGTTTAAATATTGGTCTTTCAATTGTATTAGAGGTTATTGTAATATTTTTTGAATTTGAAGTACTAGGTTGATCATTATTGTTTATCTTATTTACTTCTATTCTTTCTAATTGTTCTCCTATTGTATTCAACTTTTCATTTGTATAATTATTTTGGAAAATAATTGTATTTATATTTAATTTGGATAATTTTGATGAAATATCTTTTAATAAATCATTTTGTTTGTTTAAATTAATTGGTATATCTATGTTAAAAGGTTT
This sequence comes from Erigeron breviscapus, assembly GCA_034093135.1. Lineage (NCBI taxonomy): Eukaryota > Viridiplantae > Streptophyta > Magnoliopsida > Asterales > Asteraceae > Erigeron > Erigeron breviscapus. The sequence goes on along the minus strand of CM067167.1, from coordinate 224,016,810 downwards.
AAATATTGGTCTTTCAATTGTATTAGAGGTTATTGTAATATTTTTTGAATTTGAAGTACTAGGTTGATCATTATTGTTTATCTTATTTACTTCTATTCTTTCTAATTGTTCTCCTATTGTATTCAACTTTTCATTTGTATAATTATTTTGGAAAATAATTGTATTTATATTTAATTTGGATAATTTTGATGAAATATCTTTTAATAAATCATTTTGTTTGTTTAAATTAATTGGTATATCTATGTTAAAAGGTTTAAATATTGGTCTTTCAATTGTATTAGAGGTTATTGTAATATTTTTTGAATTTGAAGTACTAGGTTGATCATTATTGTTTATCTTATTTACTTCTATTCTTTCTAATTGTTCTCCTATTGTATTCAACTTTTCATTTGTATAATTATTTTGGAAAATAATTGTATTTATATTTAATTTGGATAATTTTGATGAAATATCTTTTAATAAATCATTTTGTTTGTTTAAATTAATTGGTATATCTATGTTAAAAGGTTTAAATATTGGTCTTTCAATTGTATTAGAGGTTATTGTAATATTTTTTGAATTTGAAGTACTAGGTTGATCATTATTGTTTATCTTATTTACTTCTATTCTTTCTAATTGTTCTCCTATTGTATTCAACTTTTCATTTGTATAATTATTTTGGAAAATAATTGTATTTATATTTAATTTGGATAATTTTGATGAAATATCTTTTAATAAATCATTTTGTTTGTTTAAATTAATTGGTATATCTATGTTAAAAGGTTTAAATATTGGTCTTTCAATTGTATTAGAGGTTATTGTAATATTTTTTGAATTTGAAGTACTAGGTTGATCATTATTGTTTATCTTATTTACTTCTATTCTTTCTAATTGTTCTCCTATTGTATTCAACTTTTCATTTGTATAATTATTTTGGAAAATAATTGTATTTATATTTAATTTGGATAATTTTGATGAAATATCTTTTAATAAATCATTTTGTTTGTTTAAATTAATTGGTATATCTATGTTAAAAGGTTTAAATATTGGTCTTTCAATTGTATTAGAGGTTATTGTAATATTTTTTGAATTTGAAGTACTAGGTTGATCATTATTGTTTATCTTATTTACTTCTATTCTTTCTAATTGTTCTCCTATTGTATTCAACTTTTCATTTGTATAATTATTTTGGAAAATAATTGTATTTATATTTAATTTGGATAATTTTGATGAAATATCTTTTAATAAATCATTTTGTTTGTTTAAATTAATTGGTATATCTATGTTAAAAGGTTTAAATATTGGTCTTTCAATTGTATTAGAGGTTATTGTAATATTTTTTGAATTTGAAGTACTAGGTTGATCATTATTGTTTATCTTATTTACTTCTATTCTTTCTAATTGTTCTCCTATTGTATTCAACTTTTCATTTGTATAATTATTTTGGAAAATAATTGTATTTATATTTTTGTTTACATCATCATTAGTTCTTGCTAAAGGTTTTGCAACATATTCTGTTTTATTATTTATTATTTTTATATCATCATGTGGAGGGTGTATACTTATAACTTCTTCATCTGAACCTATTATAGTATATCTTTTGGTGATAGTAGAACTAGTCGAAATTATTGATTCTTCGAAAAATGGGTTTTTAATCTTATTTTCTACACAATATATAGAAAACCATGAGAAAAATGACATATTTTCATTATTTTGCAACATATATAAATGCCAATCAATTTTATGTAAAAATCTTTCTTTTTCATCAAAAGTCATATAGTACCATATTAAATTTTTATTATTATATTCATTGAACATCTCTTCTTCTAAAAATTTTATCATTTCTTTATCCATTTTTAACAAGTAGTTGCAGTAATTTGTTGAGAAAGCTTTTTCTTATATTTTAGTTCTTCTTTTAATCTAAATTTTAAAAAGTTAAGATGTTGATTATTTTCTAACCAATAAAAACATCTCTCTTCTACTTTTATTCTTTCTTCTAACCATTTTATTCTTTGATCACAATATTTTATAAAAAATACTTTATGATTTCTTCTTACTTGTACTTTAGAATCAGACATTTAATTCTTCATAATTTTCCATATCAGATTTAGTTGGATTATATGTGTTGGTTTCACTTAAATTTTCTTCATATAAAGGTCTAGGAATATTACTTGAAAAATATATTCCTTTTATTTTCATAGATTGACATCTTCTTAATAAACTATCTTCTATAGTATTTCTAGAAGTACTAATTCCTATAGAATTTCTTGGTAATTCTTGATTATTAAAAGAAATATCTATTGAACCATCTGAATGTTCTATAATAGTAGACGTTTGATTTTCTATCTCAATTGGTTTTGGTGGATTAATATCTTGAAGATTCCATGTTAATGATTGAGTTATTTCTGTGAGTCCCTCGATAGCTGCAGATCGCTCTCGAGATCGTCTATTGTTATGTCGTGAGTGCGGAATCCTCACGAGATAACTAGTTTGATTAGTTATCGAATATATTGCTAATTATATGTATATAACCAGCCTTATGAGATCTATCTTCGTTTTCTATAAGCTAGAAACGAACTTAGTCGCCTTAGGTGTGTGAGAGATGAACTGATTCCTCAATTTAGGGTTTCCATTCATTTATATATGTTTCTGATCGATATTGGGCCTGCTGGGCTTTGTTCTTACGAACTTAGCAGCCCAGCCCATAAAACGAAGATTATCTTCGTTAGTTTCTAACGAAGGTTATCTTCGTTAGTACTAAATACCATCAACATCTATGCTTAGTTATTTTCCAAGTACTTCATGTACAAGAAACCTAACATATATTATGTTTGTACTTGTATAACATACATAACAAACATCATATATAAACACATATATATAACACCAAAACATGTAATCGATCATTACCAAAACACGAAGTCCATAATCTATCAATTACACATAAATGAATAAGACATAAAATAACATAATGTCTTAATCTAAAAGACTAATCAAATCTAAGTTGCTGTTGTCACAACAACATGCATCAACAAACTCCCCCTTGACAGCAGCATCTTCGATTTCTTCAGTCTTCAAAAAGTCTTCATCATCCATCAAATAACAATCATTTGCTATTTGCATGGATATTTTCGTGTAAGCAGACTTGGAGAATCTTACGATATCGATCTTCTTCATTCTTCCAAAATGGTAAAAATGAACATTCAGTATCGTATAATTTTCTCTGATCATTTCTTGAGAAGTTAACCAACTGCATTGGATCATACATCCTTCTCAACAACATCTTCTTCTTTGAGTCTGCATACATCTTGGCTTCACCAGAATTTCGATCAATCTCCCAATTATCCATTTTATCCAAGACATCTTGTGCCCATTTCTTGGCAGGGACTTTGATCATACACTTGATATCACGTTGAATATACTCAATGCTTTTATCTGGCTTAACCACCTTCTTCTTTCGTCTTGGTTCAATATGAAACTTTGGTTTCTCAGAGTCTTTCATATTCGATCTCAACTTGAAATCTTCATGAAGATTCTTACCAACCACATCAGCAAGACCATAACCACTTGGATTGATAATCCTGTTATTTCCGAGTTCATGTAAGTCTTCTTCACACAAACTTCTGAAATGTCTCTCACGCCATGCTAGATACTGACAACCTTCTGGTCTTTTAAGAACGAACAACTTCAGTTCTTCATCATAGAACCAACTCCAGATTATTGTCTTATATCTTGCAGCATCTTTATCTGAGATGTGAGTCCAATACATGATGGGTTTCATAGTATCCCATGTGACTATATAATCATTAATTCTTTGCCCAGGCACAAGTCGATCAATCTCATGTAGTGGATCATCTTCTCTGAGAGAAACTGGATAATCATTTGGATCAAAAGGTCTTGTCAAGTTGATTTCCCAGTGAAAAGGAATCAATGCATCATCGATCTTAGCATATACCACAAAGTTTAAAACTTTAGCGGAGTTACTAATTGAAACTTGAAGCATTCTTTCCTTAACTTCTTTCCTCTTTATCTCTAACTCTTTTCTTTCTTCCAAAGATGGATCTTCAGGAGTTGAGTCCCAAACATCATCAAACCCATAAGGTTTCCTGAATATGTTTATATCCGGTTCAGGAACAAACTCACCCTCCTCAAGTTCATCACCATCAAAGAATAGTTCTGCATCATCTGTATCATCTATTAAGATTACACAAAATGAACACCAGAATACAATGAATATTCATGATAATAATAACAAAGATGAAATATAATTGCATTGAAATAAGATAGATTACATTTACATGTCGTAAACTTATTACATGCAACCTAATATACACTTTATCAATCTTTATCATAATCATAAGTTGAATCAGAATCAGAATCAGATTCCAAGGCTGTTTGCCTTTGAATCTGTAATTTTTGATCTCTTTCAGTTTCTGCTTTTTGTTGTTTATCTAACAAGTTATCAAATACAGAATGAAAAGCATTTTCTTCGGTATTACAGTCATGTCCAAATTTTGCCTTAACTTCACGCTTTAATCGTTCAGTTTCAGCTTCAACTTGATCATCACTTAAATAATCAATCGATTTCGAAGAATTACCTGAGTCAAGTGCTTCAATAACTTCAGCCTCTCGAGGAGCACTTGATCCACCCGCACCAGAAGTACCAGTCTGGGTAGTATCTCTTCCTGTCTCCCCTGAGTCTCAACACCTTTTCCTTTGTCAGAAACTGGGCGAGAATCACTCCTATTACCAGCATTATCAGCATCATCATCTTCATTCTGACGTCTTGGCTGAACTGCTGATAATCTGCAAACTTCTTCAGGAACATCTCCCCTTGATTCTTGACCCAGTTTATTAAAAAGGTCAAAGTACCTCGAACATTCGTAAGATCAGACTCTAATGTATCAACACGAGCCTGAAGAACATCGATACGCCTAACTAGGGAGTAATCTGAAGGAATAGGAGGAAAAGTAGGCAATCTGGGCAAAATTGGTATGGCAGGAGGCAACAATGGACGCAATGTTACACTACCGGCAACAGTATCAAACGGTGCTGTAGAGACAGCAGGAATAGCAGCAGCAGCTGTAGATACTGAAGTTGCCTCAGTAATTCGTGCACGCTTAGCTCTGCGATAAGTAAGAAGAGCAGCCAGTGTCCTCTTAGGTCCAACAGTACTTGTATCTTCATGAATTAGACTTGATGCCATATCTCTATGTTCCAATTCTTCTTGATAATCAAGTACAGCTTCTTATTCAGCACCATCATCCTGATTAACTTGAGAATCATGTTCATCATGAACGGATTGATCCGTATCAGAAAGAACAGGAGAAGAATGACATGCCTTACTCCGACGCTCTCGGCGTAAAGCACCAGTTATATCTTCTCGAGAAAAGTGATATGAATGATCACTTCCTGAAGCAGCAGGGACATCATGAGCCATCTTAGTTCGATGCTCATTACCAGAATCAGCAGCGACACTATCATATTCATCTGTGTCTGCTTCAACTACATCATCACCACCATCATTCCCATTATTAGAGTCATCAGAATCACCATCAGAACTATCATCTGAACTCTCTTCATCCTCATGATCAGAATTGTCTTCATCATCCACTAACATATCATCCTCAAAACGAGATCGATAATTTGGATTAATCAAATGACCAAACAGTGGTGGATCATTAAGACCAGCCACATTTCTAGTGTTAGCTTCTAAATCAGCAAATAAACGTAAAGGCCAAGCATGTGGTGCATAGCGAGGACCTTGATCAAATACCAAATCCGGACAAAAGTGTCTAACGATTGCCATAACAAAGCGAGGATATAAGAGAAATCTATTTTTCGCTTTGGCATTGATTTGACCAATAAACTCATGATAGAAGTATGTTGAAAAAGGATAAGGTCGATTATAGACCAAGGCAACCATCTGCGAAGAAATCTGAGCAGAAAGCTGATCAAATCCAGCCTTACGATTGCTCAGACTTACCAACAAAGCGTAAGCGAGATATCTCCAACGTCCTTGAAATCCACTTTTGTCAAAAGGAAGCTTTATTTGACCAACATATCCCATTCTTTGAAAACACCTACGAATAAGGTCAAAATCATAAGCTAAGTCTACTGCTTCATCTGATTCTTCACCCAAATGCAGAATTTCACGAAGCATCGCAGCATTAAAATCAAATGTGATTCCTTCGACAGTTGCCCGAACAAAACTACGACCATTAACCATGACCTGATGAGCAGTCCTCCAGAAGGTATCAATATACTGCCTAATCAGTCTAGGTGAATCACAGAATGCATAAGAAAGCCTAGAACGAGCAATAAAATCAAACATCTCATGATAGCGTTCACAATTATGCTGATCTGGATCAAGATTTAAGGCCAGATTGTGCTTCTTAACGAACTGACGTGGAGCAAGAGCCATTTCTACAAAACAAATCATAATTTAAAAACAATTATAGGATTAAATGAATTGCAGGCTTAGATAAACTTAATCAATAATTTCATAAGTTGAGACTGTACGAAATTACTCTTTAAGTTCGTTAGTTAAAATTGTACGAAGATAGACTTTAAGTTCGTTAGGTAACAAAATAAAAACGAAAATAGGTGTTAAGTTCGTTGGGTAACAATAAACGAAGATAGCTTTGAAGCATAACTAAGTTCGTTTGTCAAAAAAACTTCTAAATTCGTTAGTTGAAAGAAGAGTCTAAGTTCGTAAGCTCTGTTTGAGAACCTAAGTTCGTAGACAATAAACGAAAGCTAACTTCGTAGACATTCTGAACAGCAGTTGGTTCCAAAATCAAATATTTGATTTTAATAAAATTGATTAACACTTGTTTTGCCCGAAATTAGTTACAAAACATTTGTATCAATTAAATGAAGCATAACCTACTTCGATTTTACATACGAATTAAAGATCCAATGGATTAAAATCAAAAACGAAATTAAACCCTAGAACCTAAAATATTTATAAAACTGATTGAGTTCATGTAAAAATTGGGCAAAAACAAGAATCAAGAATTGGGGATTTGAGAATGACGATGCTAGATAATATACCTGAATCACTTATTTCAACAAAAATCGAAACAACAAGTAGAAAATCAAGTGAGATCAAGTAACTTGATTGATGAAGATATAGGGGTTTATGCAGGTTAAATTCGTTTTTCTTTAATAATTTTGGCAATGAAAAAGAGAAAACGAATTAAGTTGGGATATATATATGGATGGTTAAAAGATGGGTCAAAACGGGTCGGTTAGAAGATCGGTCTAAAATAAGGGGAACGAAGTTAACCTTCGTAAACTCAAGTGGAACGAAGATAGAAGTTATCTTCGTTTAAAACCAAATAAAACGAAATTAGAGTGACGAAAATAAGTTCAATTTTCTGAAGAACAAGTCCAAACGAAGTTAAAGACTATCTTCGTAAGAACAACATTGGACTTAGAAAAATTTTCAAGATTCTTCATCACGAAACTTTCCACGATGCGACCCTTTGACCTAATCCTGTACATAGCAATAACTCGTTAAAAGCAACTTGTTCATGCCTTGTACCAAGAAGTACCACCATCTAAAATCATCATCATAATGTAAGTATTTTACAAACATTATAATCTTGAATAAAAACAAAACCCCAAGGTCTAAAAAACAACCATCACCAAACTTGAAAATAATCAATGAACATATGAACAGCGTTACCAACCACGACCATGATACGGAGAGCATTTCGCTAATCATTGAGATGCTTGATGGCAAACCATCTTGAAACACTTAAGTCCCAAATTAGATGCCGTCTACAAAACTAACAAAAATGAATAGTCCAAAAATCCAATGAAGGACTTTGTAAAGTTTCCGAAATCATGTCATAAGTCAAGGTACGAAAATCAAAAGAAACACGTATCAACACTGATTATTTTCACTAAATACATGAAATGTAAAGTAAATAAATACTCCAAAGACAGGTTCATGTATTCTTCCTTCACGTGCTCATATTTGCATCACAATATTGTCATTTCACACCAAAAATCTTGTCTCCACGATATCATCAGTATGAATAACACTGTATTGTAACAAAGATCAGCACTCCAACTTTATCTTCTTATCCTGAACACTGCACACTTACCAAAAACTCATTAACGCATCAAGAGCAAAGGCATAATAATGCAGAAAATTCAAGCTAAAACACACAAAATTAGGGTTAACAATTACGAAATATTCAAGATTCTAACAAAAGATCAAGGGAGGTCATTCCATTGTCAAACCCTAAAAGATCACCAAGTTATTAATTAAATTCATAACTTTTCACATAAGATTTAAAAGATCATTTTCTAAACTTAAACAAATTAATGTCCATATTAGAAAATCTTCTTTTGAACTAATCACATAGCCTCATCAAGAATTCAAATGAATGAATTCAGCAAAACATATACTCAACAGAATTTAAGTAGAATCTCTCGTGCAATAAGAACTTATGAAAATACTATTTTGACTCAATAAAATGAAAAATAAATTAGAATAAAAAATTACAGAACAATAAACTAATCTAAACACTAGTTAACTTAATTTATTCATTACATGTGACCAGGGTACTGCTGATCAGATCAGATTAGCATTTACATAAGCCTACTAGCGAGAAATAATTCTCTTATTATTAGTTATGAACAGTGATCCAAAAACGATTACCAATATGTTTGTCCTCTTAAACACTCGGTACTTCCAGTCTCCTTTTTGGTTTGTGGCACTTTCGTATTACTTTAGCCAAGGACAGTCACCATGTAACCTAGTAAGTTACTCATGCCACAATTTTAGTTTGCGAACTTATGTGCCCCATATTCAGATACACTCTCATAATCGAAACAAGCACTAAGATTAAGACATTTGGTGAGTAAAGTGAGAAAGTCTTTAAGAATCAAGTCAGCGGTGACAGTTCGGTGATTCCTCACGCGCAAAGCGACTTAACTTGACTCACGTACGGAAATATACTCAACATTGTATAATGCCAAGTACTTGCATATTTGTGACATTGATTTTATTTTAAAGCACTTATGAAAACCCGTGACTTTCTATGAGACCCGTGTAGCGAACTTTCTGACAACCCATCCCAAGTTGGAAAACTTTAGGTAGGCTAGGTATACAAAGACACCCCAAGGACTTACTTGTTCGAATCTCAAAGGCCACATTAGCTTCATATTTTCAACATATTTATTTGATATTTGTATATCTTGTCATAAATATACATCCGAAAAAGCAATACATACACATATATGTATCCGAGACCTTCTTTATAAAGACCAAATATACATAATTATAATGCAAGATCTTTCATAAGATTTAAAGGACTTGTCTATTTTAAGAACAAACATTCTCAGCCATATATCTGAATACGTTTCCCATAAGAACATTGTATACATTTAAGTTCAGATTATAAGGAAACCTTGGTACTTTGTGCCTATCGATACATCATATAATGGTATCACTGAACTGAGCATTTTAAAGTACAATTAGGTAGGCTTAAAAGCTAAAGTATCGTCACGTCTAATCATGTAGTGCAGTAACCTTACATTATAATTTATTTATTTATTTTTTATTTTTTTTTTTGACACTATCTATATACGACTTAAACTACTAAGACTCAAAAAAAAATTTAAGTTCTTTGAGAGAAACTACTCGGCATTCTTCATACCATTGAGTTGATATAACACTCATGACGAGGTCTATCAAAAGCTTTAGTATAAAGATCAGCAAGGTTATCATCAGTAATAACCTTTTCTAAATGAATAAGCTTTTTCTCAAAACAGTCACGTAAAAAGTGATGCTTTATATCTATGTGCTTGGTGACTTTAAAGTTTTTCGGATTCTTAGTAATATCTATGGCAGACTTATTATCAATACAAATAGGAGAGTCTGAGATATCCATACCATAGTCGCGCAATTGTTGCTGTATCCAAAGTACCTGAGAACAGCATTGACCATCAGCTATGTACTCTGCTTCACAGGTAGACTGTGCAACAGATGTCTGCTTCTTGCACTGCCACGATATAATTCTCCCCCCTAAAAGCTGACATCCACCTGACGTTGATTTCCTATCCGAACTGCAGCCACCATAATCCGAATCAGTAAAAGCTTTGAATTCAAAGGAACCATGCATGGGATACCAAAGCCCTAGACGAGGCTTGGCCTTCACATAACGAAGAATCCTTTTCGCAGCTTTCAAATGTGACGCTTTCGGATTAGCCTGATATCTAGCACACATACAAACAGCAAAGGTAATGTCTGGACGTGAAGCCGTCAGATACATCAAGGAACCAATGATAGCCCGATATTGAGTGGCATCGACTTCTGGATCATTAGTCTTATCAGGACACAACCCATGATTAGTCTGAATGGGAGTAATAGCATCTTTAGCATCGGTCATTCGAAACCTAGTAAGAAGATCTTAAACATACTTGCTCTGATGAATAAAGAACCCATCCTTCAGTTGATCCACCTGTAGTCCAAGGAAGAAAGTTAATTCCCCCATAGCACTCATTTCGAACTTAGCCTTCATGCTATGCTCAAATTCCTTGCACATAGTATCATCAGATGAACCAAAAATAATATCATCGACGTAAACCTGTACAAGCAAGTATTCCTTCCCTTTCCATTTGATAAACAACGTGCTGTCAATAGAACCTCTAGTAAAACCATTTTCATGTAGATGAGTAGACAGTTTTTCATACCATGATCGAGGAGCCTGATGTAAACCATATAGAGCCTTATCAAGACGATATACTCTATTAGGGAAGTCTGGATCCTCAAATCCTGGAGGTTGATCTACATACACTTCTTCTCTTATCTCCCCATACAAAAAGGCACTCTTTACGTCAAGTTGATACACCTTTATACCTTTATAACTAGCATATGCCAGAAATAATCGAATAGCTTCAAGTCTAGCTACTGGTGCAAATGTCTCATCGTAATCGAAGCCTTCTTGTTGCTCAAAACCTCTAACCACCAACCGAGCCTTATTGCAAGTGACTACACCTTTGTCATCCTTTTTACAACGAAAAACTCATCGCGTTGATAAAGGAGATTCACCCGGAGGTAAGTCAACTAACTTCCATACATCAAGCTTCCTAAACTGAGCCAATTCTTCTTGCATCGCCTCAACCCATGACGGATCTTTAAGAGCCATCCCAACATTTTTAGGCTCAACCTGAGAGATGAAGCAAAAGTACAAGTACCAAGTAATTGCCCCAGTATCCTTAATTTCAGCAAACATACTTGAATTTTTTTTTCTATTCTGATTTCTCGTGCGAACAGAGACAGAAGCATCACCAATGATTTGCTCTACTGGATGATCCTTGTTGACTCTTGTTTGAGGAACCTTATCGACTGTAAGATCATTTCCCAAGTTAGTCTGCACATGTTGCTTTGGAGTTTTAGGCTCCTCCTGATTTTCACCTTCCGTGTCGTCAGTATCATAGAAGGGAGTATCAGGTAGAGGTATATGTAAAGGATCAGTAGGATCTTTAGGAGCAGTCTCTAAGGTAGAATCTGCTTCTTTGGTCCACTTGATTCTCCAGATTTAGTAGCAGGCTCAATGAATGGTGAGGAAACAGGAGAAGAAACAGGAACCGGCCCACCATCAAGTGGATCATGAAGAGTAACTACATCCTCCACAGTCGGAACACCTGTAAACGAAACAGGACCACGAAAGAGGTGAAGACACCATCATAATCGAAGTCATTAGCAGGACCAATGTGTACAGCAGGTTTATGACTGACAATTACCACATTTGTACCAAAATTAACTTTACCAGTTTTCTGATTGTACACACGCCGAATTGGTGTACTAGGTATATAACCTAAAAAGAAACCCTCCTCAGATTTAGGATCAAATTTTCCCTGAGGAAGTACTTTAAGAAAAGTACAAGGAACACCAAACGGCTCAACATTTTGCAAATTGGCTTTGTATTGTGCAAAAGTTCATAACAAGTTTTCTTAAACCGTTTAACTGTTAAAACCCGATTTAAAATGTGACAAGCTGTATTCACTGCCTCCCCCCAGAAAGTAACAGGAAGCCCTGAATCAGCAAGCATCGTTCTAGCTGTTTCTATCAATGTCCTGTTTTTCCTTTCAGCTACTCCATTCTGCTGTGGCTCATGCGGTGCACTGAATTGATGTTGAATACCCTTGGTCAAGCAGAAAACAGTAATAGTATTATTCTTGAACTCAGTGCCATTGTCACTCCTGATTCTCTTAACTTTAACTTCATGGACATTCTCAACTTGTCTAACAAAATCCATAAACCGGTTTGCGGTCTCGTCCTTTGTCTTCAAGAAAAATACCCATGAGTACCTTGAGTAATCATCAGTGATCACCAAACAGTAAGACATCCCTCCAATGCTTCTTACGTTCACAGGACCAAAGAGATCCATATGAAGTAGTTCGAATGGTTTGGATATAGTGTTGTGCACCTTTGTTTATGAGGATTCTTGTGTTGCTTTCCTTTCAAACACGGTACACATTTATCCTCCATCCCAAACTTCTTAACTGGAACACCATCAACTAATCCAAGACTAACAAGTTCATTCATCTTCCGAAAGTTGATATGTCCCATTCTTCGATGCCAGAGGAGAGATTCAGACTCATTTGCTTTGCTCA
>CM067167.1:223966447-224003192 GCA_034093135.1 Erigeron breviscapus | reverse complement strand
AGGCATATTCCAAAGCATATGCTAAGGCATATTCTAAAGCATATTCTAAAATTATTTTCTATAAATAGCGACCTTAGTTTAATTATAAAACTCACACCATTTATATTCACTTCTAAATTTCTCTCTTATAATCACACAAGACTAAGTGATCTTTCTTCTACAACACTAAGGTGAGTTTCCATATTCCCCTTTTTAATTCTTTTATATGATTTATTTCGGGGACTGAGATACATGCATAATAATTATTTTATGTTATATTGTAACACCCCAAGCCAAGGCTCAAATATTACGGAAATCATATAGCACAAGGTGGAATTAATGTATAACATGACTAAATGCAAATAAAGGATTCAGTGAATCCTCACAGAACGATAAACAAAGTATAACGGAAACAAGTAATCATCAAAGTTTACAAAACAACATCAAAAGAAAGCTATCAATCCTAAATATAATGCAACAGAAGGTAAATGGATCCTTGATCCATATAAGTCCAGTCCGGGTTCGACAGCAAGCAAACAAATCAAACTTCACGTCCTGGATAACCTGATTACCTGAAAAGTGTACTAAGCATAGTCAACACAAGGTTGGTGAGTTCGTAGTAATGGTCCATAAAGAACCATCGTCAATAATCATATCATAAGAGTAGAGGCTAGACATGACTTACAGTGAGCCTCTAAGTAACACCAAAAACGTCCAACAACAAGATCATACCAAACAAGTATGCGTGCAATAAGAGTGCACAAAGATGTAAATACCAATATAAACGCCAAAACATAATCAATCATAATGCCTATTATAATACATATCGAATTCGTATCAACCATGCCACAAAATACACCAAACAGAGTATACTTGCGTGTGAACCGCGTGCGTGTGAACCGCGTGCGTGTGAACCGCGTATATAAACGTGTACCGCGTGCGTGTGAACCGCGTGCGTGTGAACCGCGTGCGTGTGAACCGCGTATTAACATCAACAACCAACATCATTAAGCGAATAACAACATTCAATGAATAGTGACCAACAACCAATCACACGGGTCAATCACATGCATAAGTCACATCCTCTATCAGTGGGATTTATGCACAACATATGCATCAATCAAAATTAACCACTAACCACAATTTAAACCAACTATACGTGCATACACTTAGGAGGATTCTACTTCATTCGAGTCCTAGATGCTTATATATAGGGTCACCCGCAGCCTTCCCACCACATCTAAAACTCTTTGAAGGCATAACCGACTTCCATGTATGCACATCTATCCTATCAGTAATAATATACTTCACAACTTAACTAAGGCAATCAAACGTAATGAACCGTCTCATCAATCTCAATCACAAAACTACAATGCACATACATTTCATACGACTTTACATTTAAGGAATCATAGATATTTATATATAGGGTCACCCGCAGCCTTCCCACCACATCTACAACTCATTAAAGGTATCATCGTCTTCCATGTATGTACAACTATCCTAATCACAATATCAAATCACTACAAGATCATATGGGTAAAGCAACATCGCATAATAAATGAGTACGCGAAATATTAACATCAAATCATGTATCATACGTCTGTAAGACCCCAACGTATATCAAATACCTGTCAATAACGTCATCAATGCAACAATAAAAGCATGCTTGAGTGTGTACCGTACAAGTCAAGTATAACAAGGCGTATATGTCCGTTCCAAACACATTCCCAACATCCATCATATTCTAAACAAGCGTACATCCACTTCGGAGGGTTTTACTTTCATCAAGTTCTAGATGCTTATGTATAGGGTCGTCCGCAGCCTTCCCACCACACCTAAAATCCTTTGAAAATAAAGCCGACCTCTATGTATGTACTTCTATCCTAAAGAGTTACAATATCACAAACACAGTCGTAAACCATCACACGATCAATCCAAAACAGTCTACCAAACTACAATCAATCAGGAATTAACTAGACAGGCAATCAAGTCAACCAACAAACAAACAACACGTATATGTACACTTTTCAGCCCGAATCTCTATTGAGTAGGGAGCTACGAAACTCACCTTGATCGGCAAAGAAGCTTAAGTCGAGTAAATGAAAGATTAATAGCGAGTATTGGGCCCCACGTGTTCACAACCTATCAAAGCATGCCATATATCATATTGTCAACTTTATAATCATAAACAAGTTGGTTTCTTAGGTTTATGTTGAGTCACGAACCCACAATTACTTTCTTAACATTACCGAGTGTGAAACATAACACTTTGACTAGACATTTTTAGAAATGCACGAAGATTCATACAAAATGAAGGTTACTACATGAAACTAGACTCTCTTACGATTCCAACGATAGGTCATATGACTTATTTGGACTTACGGATCAAAAGTTATTAACGTTTGAAAATCGACGCGCATAATTTCACAGAACCTAACCACTGCGCCGCAGTGAGCCATTGCCAAGCTCACTGCGCCGCAGTGAGCTAACCATGAAACGACCAGGCCCTAGCCACTGCGCCGCAGTGGGCTAGCCTAAGCCACTGCGCCGCAGTGGCCCAGTTCTGACCAGAAGCAGCAGCAGCACCAGCATATGCAGGAAAACCTAAACCAAAACCCCCAAATCGACCCAAAGCAACCCAAATCGATTTGTAGGAACTTGTAACTTAATTTGAGGTATAACTAAACACCATTAACCATAAATAAACATAACCCAAACCACAATTTCGACCAAAACATCCAAATCACACCCAAATCCTTCAAACCCTAATTAAACCCTAATTTGACCCAAAACAAGATTTAAGCCGATTTAGGACTTGTAAATGTTCAAGATGACTAGAAATGCATAAACAAACATAAGTAGGTACAAATAAGATGAATTAGGCTTACCAAAACTCCTCCTTGAACTAGAACCCGAAATTAGGTCAAAATGGATAAAACCTTGCACTATGACTTTGATTCTTCGATATGGTGACAAAGAGATGAAGACGATGATGATTCTCGAGTTAAACTAGTTCCAAAACGCCAAATGATGCTAGAGAAATGAAGAGAGGAGATGTTTGGTCTTGCTTTTTTACTTAGAGAGAAAAGAGAAAGAAAAGAGAAAGAGATAGAAAATGAGAGGGGAAGAAAGGATAAGGGGGGAGGGGTTGGTCTTGGGTGGCTGGTGGGGCTTGGACTACCCACGGGCCGACCCGCTTCTCTTCTCCCGCCAAAATACAATCGTTACACATTTAAACACCCATCAAAACATGTTATCGACTCGAAACACATAATGTCATTTAATTCACGAAACGACCCAAATAACTTCCACATTGTCATTTAATCACCAAAACGACCCGAATACTTCATTAATCTATATTGTTAGTCATTACACGTAAAGTCAACGAGTCAAAATTCACGGATGTTACATTATTCCCCCGTCAAAAGAATTTCGTCCCGAAATTCAACGAATCACTAATCGTTAACAAATGTGGGTACTTAGGCCTCAACTCTAGCGATCTCCACCACCATCAACCCATTTCTTGTCTTTGGCGACTTCATAATGAAGTCCATCACAATTTGTTTTCCTTCAAATCTCTCTTCCGTCTTTTCACTACACGCTTATTCGCATCTCAGGAGTCTATAAGGGTTTTGACCACACGCGCGATGTTAGGAAGTTAAGCATATACGAAAATTTAAGTTATCGAGATGGGACAAGCCCGGTAAGTCACCCGGAGAAACCTCGGGAGACTCAAGATTATCAAAGATGACGTTAGTTTTCAGATTCTTAAGACGGTAGCTCTAAGGACGCTTGAGTTTGACAATTTGCATGAAACCCTAAAAACCCTACCGTTAAATTTTCTACATTGGTAACTCTACTACACAACTAAGAACCGTATTAACCATTGGTATTCAAATTGTACTCACTTAATCGTCAAGGACCTTAATATCATAGAGCACACGTACGTGAAGAGTTTGTCGTCTTCTAGAGTCAAGATGTACACACGGGGTACTTGACCAAATTTGGTTAGTGAGTCGTTAAACACCCGAAATCTTAAACATATAGTTCCAAAACACACGAACGAGTAACCCTAAGGAGTAACGTTAGGATAAATGAGGTCATAGTCGGTTTTGACATCGAGTAATGCCATAACAGCAAATCCGTGAAGAGAAAGGTACCTTAACCAACGTTTGGATCATTTTGGCCTCCGTTGCCATTTCCCGCAAAAGCTCGGCCACGAGGATGAACTTGATGGCCTTGTTGGCCACGGTTTTGGTTCGGCCCAGTAATTTGGAGTTGATTCGGATGGACCGCCACTTCAACTTGTTGGCCAATCCATTGTGGACAATTATTCCGGTAGTGATCAGGGCTTCCACATTTAAAGCACGTACCCCATGGAAAGTCGCCTTGAGGATGAATGGTTTGAAGAGGCACTATATTCAATGGTGCCGTTTTCGGGGCTCCACAATCTCTCGCCAAATGTCCAAGTCGATTACAATTGAGGCAGGCCCCACATTGGGTATTAGTGGGATGATGCTTGTTACAATTGTTACAGAAAGGATGAGGTCCCTTGTAAGGCCTCCTCGCCAGTCCCATTGCCGTCCTGAATCTACCCTTATTATGACCATTGGGGTCAAACCTTCCCATTTTCTTCACCCCACTTGATTCTCCCATTTCCTTTCTCTTGTTTGTTGAGGAGTCACCCAAAACACCGCTTACTACAACAAGTCTTTTGCAGTCAATCAGCTTCCGGTACTCGGTTGACAGGCATCAGTCCAAAGAAGTAAGTAGGCATGTTAGAGTTTACATATGATCGGACTTGAGGATTCAAGCCCAATACGAACTTCTGGATGGCCTGAGGCTCAGTACCTACCAAGTGAGGAATGAGGGTAGACAACTCTTGAAATCGTCTAACATAGCCTTGTAATCGGCTCCCTCCATGTTGAGATTACAAACTCAATGGTCAAGTTTTGTAGTTCATAGGGAGGACAAACTTCGCCTTCACCTTGTTCTTGAAATCGATCCATTCCAAGTTATAAGTCCGCCCCAAAGTTATCTCTTGGTTCCACCAACTCAAGGCGTCGCTTTTAAACATGCCGGATGCATAAGGGATCCGGTCGGCATATGTGCAATGACTTCTTTCAATCACTGCCTCGATCTCCTCAAACCACCTTATACACTCAGTGGGACCACCTCTTCCATTAAACTCCGGTGCCCCACAACTTTTGAAGTCCTTAAATATACACCCCTATCGGTATCCCCCATATTGATTATACATGGGCATGCGGTTATCAACTCTCACTGGTTCCTCTTCTTCGTTTTCTACGTCCTGAGGTTGAGCATTTTCATTATTCACATTTTCTGGGGCTTCATTGTTTTGAGCCACATTGTTTTGCCCAAGACTTGCCGTGACTTGAGCAATTATGGTCGGCATGATATTGGCGACCGTTTGAGCGATCACCTCAGCCAAGTTTAGCTCAGGGGCTTCACCACGACCCCTTCCTTGGCCTCTACCACGGCCCCTACCTCTACCTCCTTGTACCTCCGGTTGAGCTTCCGGTTGAGGTTCTTCCGGTTCAGTTCGATAGTTCGTTCCGGTTCTCCTTGGTCTCACCATTTCTATAAAGCAAGTGACACGTTGACCCGAGAGTTAGTCTCAAATGCTCACATGTTAGTCACACAAGTTGTTAATGTTCTCATACCGATACCACATACTCATTTCATATCATTAAGCTAAGGCAAGAGTGCTAGAATCCTATGAGATTGTTACTTAGCATTATATCATGTCAATTTCATTACAATTGTTCATTATTAACTCAAGTAATCATGCTCAATACATCATAAAATCAAACAACTAACACAAATGATTCAAAGTATAATCCGAATTTGATATGCTCTCTAGTTATTGACCGGGTATGTATACAGGGTGTACCAACGGCTAACCTCCACCTAATCAACTTCCATTAAGCATATCGGTTCCTTATTATACTAAGCCATGCAACAATTAACACAAATGGGTTAGGTATAATCTGAATTCGATATGCTCTCTAGTTATTGACCAGGTATGTATACAGGGTGTACCAACGGCTAACCCTCCACCCAATCAACTTCCATTAAGCATATCGGTTCCTTATTATACTCTAAGCCATGCATGCGCAATCCATGATGTCATTAACTTGTTATAATGTTGGGCGACCATAAAAGAGTTGATCGGGTTCTTTTAGGGTTGCTACAATATTATACTAAGTTAATAACATAACTTCATTTTGCTCTAAAGCATCCAACAAACATCAATCAGTAGCAACAATCCATAAAGGACAAATGCAATTTCAACAAATAACAACAACAAATCATAATGACCACATTCATCACGTTGAATTCAAGCCATCACATAAGTGGTCTTAACTACGAACTCACAATATACACTTTCTAAGGTTCACAGAATTCACGTTGCACACAAATTTCCTAACCATGCATGCTATATGAAGAGTTTTAACTTAAGCCGTAGTCTAGGTCAAACCGCCTAATTCTCTACGACCACGCATGGGCCACCATTCTGTAACACCCAAGCCAAGGCTCGAAATATTACGGAAATCATATAGCACAAGGTGGGATTAATGTAGAACATGAACTAAATGCAAATAACGGATTCAGTGAATCCTTACAATAAAAGAAACAAGTAACAAAGCATAACGGAAGCAAGTAATCATCTAAGTTTACAAAACAACATCCAAAGAAGGCTAACAATCCAAAGTATAATGCAACAAAAGGTAAATGGATCCTTGATCCATATAAGTCCAGTCCGGGTTCGACAGCAAGCAAAAATTAAACTTCACGTCCTGGATAACCTGATTACCTGAAAAGTGTACTAAGCATAGTCAACACAAGGTTGGTAAGTTCGTAGTAATGGTCCATAAAGAACCATCGTCAATAATCACAATATACGAGTAGAGGCTAGACATGACTTACAGTGAGCCTCTAAGTAATACAACGTCCAACAACAAGATCACACAAACAAGTAAGCGTGAATAAGAGTGCACAAATGATGTAAATATCAATACAAACGCCAAAAGCATAAACAATCATAACGCCTATTGTCATACATATCGAATTCGTATCAACCATGCCACAAAATACACCAAACAAAGTATACTTGCGTGTGAACCGCATGCGTGTGAACCGCGTGCGTGTGAACCGCGTATATATACTTGCGTGTGAACCGCGTGCGTGTGAACCGCGTAAAATATATAACAACACACATCAATCATTATACCAATAATCAACATTCCTAAACGAATATGAGCCCAATCAATCAATCGCAACGGGGCCGCATTTCAACATACATAAGTCACATCCTCTATCAGTGGGATTTATGCGCAACATATGCATCAATCAAAATTAACCACTAACCACAATCTAAACCAACTATACGTGCATACACTTAGGAGGATTCTACTTTCATCAAGTTCTAGATGCTTATGTATAGGGTCACCCGCAGCCTTCCCACCACATCTAGAACTCTTTGAAGGCATAACCGACTTCCATGTATGCACGTCCATCCTAAATAGTAATAATAATAATAATAATAATATATATACGCAATCCTTTACTAAGTCAATCAAACGTAATGAACCGTCTCATCAATCTCAATAAACCTCAATCACAATCACTACGATGCACTTACATTTAAGGAATCATAGATGTTTATATATAGGGTCACCCGCAGCCTTCCCACCACATCTACAACTCATTAAAGGTATCGTCGTCTTCCATGTATGTACAACTATCCTAATCACAATATCAAATCAATACAAGTTCATAAGGGTAAAGTAATTGCGTATAATAAATGAGCACGCGGAATATTAACATCAAATCATGTATCATACGTATGTAAGACCACAACGTATATCAAATGCGTGTCAATAACGTCATCAATGCAACAATAAAAGTATGTTTGAGTGTGCACCGCACAAGTCAAGTATAACAAAGCGTATATGAATATCCAACACATTCTCAACATCCATCAATTCCTCTAAACAATACGTACATCCATTTCGGAGGGTTTTACTTTCATCAGGTTCTAGATGCTTATGTATAGGGTCGTCCGCAGCCTTCCCACCACACCTAAAACCCTTTGAAAGTAAAGCCGACCTCCATGTATGTACTTCTATCCTAAAGAGTTACAATATCACAAACACTTCGTAAACCATCACACGATCAATCAAAAATGTCTACCAAACTACAATCAATCAGAAATTAACTAGACAGGCAATCAAGTCAACCAAACAAACAACAACACGTATATGTACACTTTTCAGCCCGAATCTCTATTGAGTAGGGAGCTACGAAACTCACCTTGATCGGCAAAGAAGCTTAAGTCGAGTAAATGAAAGATTAATAGCGAGTATTGGGCCCCAGTGTTCACAACCTATCAAAGCATGCCATATATCATACTGTCAACTTTATAATCATAAACAAGTTGGTTCCTTAGGTTTAAGTTGAGTCACGAACCCACAATTACTTTCTTAACATTACCGAGTGTGAACATAACACTTTGACTAGACATTTTTAGAAATGCACGAAGATTCACACAAAATGAAGGTTACTACGTGAAACTAGACTCTCTTACGATTCCAACGATAGGTCATATGACTTATTTGGACTTACGGATCAAAAGTTATTAACATTTGAAAATCGACGCGCATAATTTCACAGAACCTAACCACTGCGCCGCAGTGAGCCATTGCCAAGCTCACTGCGCCGCAGTGAGCTAACCATGAAATGACCAGGCCCTAGCCACTGCGCCGCAGTGGGCTAGCCTAAGCCACTGCGCCGCAGTGGCCCAGTTCTGACCAGAAGCAGCAGCAGCACCAGCATATGCAGGAAAACCTAAACCAAAACCCTAAAATCGACCCAAAGCAACCCAAATCGATTTGTAGGAACTTGTAACTTAATTTGAGGTATAACTAAACACCATTAACCATAAATAAACATAACCCAAACCACAATTTCGACCAAAACATCAAAATCACACCCAAATCCTTCAAACCCTAAATAAACCCTAATTTGACCCAAACGAGATTTAAGCCGATTTAGGACTTGTAAATGTACGAGATGACTAGAAATGAGTAAGCTAACATAAGTAGGTACAAATGAGATGAATTAGGCTTACCAAAACTCCTCCTTGAGCTAAAACCCGAAATTAGGTCAAAATGGATAAAACTTGCACTATGACTTTGATTCTTCGATATGGTGACAAGGAGATGAAGACGATGATGATTCTCGAGTTAAACTAGTTCCAAAATGCCAAATGATGCTAGAGAAATGAAGAGAGGAGATGGTTTGGTCTTGCTTTTTACTTAGAGAGAAAAGAGAAAGAAGGAAAAGAGAAAGAGATAGAAAATGAGAGGGGAAGAAAGGATAAGGGGGGAGGGGTTGGTCTTGGGTGGCTGGTGGGGCTTGGACTACCCACGGGCCGACCCGCTTCTCTTCTCCCGCCAAAATACAATCGTTACACATTTAAACACCCATCAAAACATGTTATCGACTCGAAACACATAATGTCATTTAATTCACGAAACGACCCAAATAACTTCCACATTGTCATTTAATCACCAAAACGACCCGAATACTTCATTAATCTATATTGTTAGTCATATTACACGTAAAGTCAACGAGTCAAAATTCACGGATGTTACATATATATATACGAAACTTTGAAGAAAATTAAACTATATGATATATAATATACTATGTGAGTCTTCATACTCCCCTTTTCAGTTATTTATACATTTATTTGGGGACTGAGATACATGCATAAAAACTATTTGTTATACTTATATGTATAATTGCAAAATTTTATATAATATATGATATATTATATAACTCCGTTTTCTTTATTATACCTTTGAGGTAATATACAGACACTGCTTTATTTATTTTACCTTCGGGGTAAAATACAAACTCTTTACTGTTATGATGAACACAAGTATTTCAGAAATGTATATATGGTTGATTCTAAGTTGCTCTGTTCACTCAAAGTCCTCACCATCATGAACGATTAATTATGGTAACATAAACGTGGGTATATTGAATAGTACTATTGGGGTAGGCACCCCCATCCGTGATTGGTCGCACCAACAGAATACGGATGCATTATATTTGGAAAACTTAGAGTACCCTGAACAAGGTACTCTCCGGAGGCAAACAAACACACACTTGTCTAGTTTCGGTTCATGAGCTTAGAACTTGGTATATACAGTTTCAACTCTTGCATTACATTTGATCCATTGTGTGATTAAATGGTTACTCTAAATCTTGTGGTTCATACTCTATATTTTAATTAAAAACATATGATACTCTTTGCTGATATTGTATCATAACTACTTGACATTGCGGTAAGGCAATGGTCACACTGAACTCTGGCATTTTGTGAAACTATATTTTCTATATGAAAAACTTATGGAACTCACCAACTTTATGTTGACGTATTTTAGCATGTATTCTCAGGTAACTAGACGATACTCTGTGTTATGGGACTATTTTCCGCTGCATACAACATACTGGACCATGGACTACCCTCAGACTCTAGTAAAGACCTGTCAATTTGCTAAAGTCTCTCTATCTACTGTTTAATATTGTTTAATATTGAATAAATGTTTTGAAAACAATAAATTTGTATTATGCAAATCATGTTATGTATAAATGTATTTTTAAAAACGACAACGTTTTGTGTCGTTCAGTATATCTTGTGTTGTGAATCCATGTACGTCGCGCCCCGTCTAGGGCGGGTGTGACAATCTCAATCGAGCAGGGGAAGCTACGAAAACTCACCTTTGTCGAGCAACAACAAGTTAGAACAAGCTATAAACGTTCGATGATCGCCACACGTCCACAACCTATCAATATACATCACATTTATAATCAAGATCACATCTTTGAGCCCTAGGTGAGACTCCAACTTTGAACGACTCTTGGGACACCTATATAGCACTGGAGAAACTAAGGGATGGTTATATGGAAGCTTGATTCGATCCAAGAGTTATAGAAGTAAGCTAGACAAACTCGAGATAAAAGGCAACGTCTAATACGGCCACAAGTGGCGTCTGGTACGGTAGCCATTATTGGCCTAGAGTCTAGTGCGGTGAACCCTGACGTCTATTACGCTGCTTAGGTTGTGGCCTGGCGTTTTTTACGGTCTCGAGTGGCGTAGGTTACGGTGGCTAGGTGATGTTTGGTGTCTCATACGGTGCATAGCATCATAATGTACGGTGGCTTGCAACCAAGCTTTTTGGCGTCTCGAGTTTATTTGCTAGCGTAAACCAGGGACCAAGTGGCTTCAATACACAAATGTGGCACTTAGAGACCACGTCTCATACGCCGGGTGGGGCGTATGAGACGCCACCTCTGACAACACCAAGCAAATGCCCATCCCAAACACACAACCCAAACACCATTTTTGACTTCCAAAATGATTTGTGATGATCCAAAACCCGTTTTTATGCATTGTTAGACATAATTAAACATAAACAAACATAACCCATCTCATAAACTCGAATCATAACATCAAAACAAGTCCCAAATCCAATCTTAACCCATTTCAAACCCTAATGAAACCCTAGTTTGACCCAAATTCGTTTTTGACCCGATTTTGACCAAGAACTCTAAGGTTTGACTATGAAACATGTTTACAAACATAAAATGATAAATTTGAGTTGAATTTAACTTACCAAAACTACCAAGAGAGTCAAACCCGAATTTGACCTAGATGGAAGGATTCTCTATTGCAGACCCAAATTCTTTGATATGATGAAAGATGATGATAATGATGATGTTGCTAATATAAATCTTGTTCAAGCAACAATTAATGATGCTAGAATTTAGAGGGAGAGTGAAGATGTGTGTGTGTGTTGCATTCATTTAGAGAGAGAAGAGGATAAGAAATGAATGAATGGATGGATTGGAGTGTAAGTTGGGAGGGATAGGGTTGGGTAAGTCTTATGGGTCAATGGGTCATGGGTTAGACCCATGAGTGACCCGTTTCACATATCTAGTCAATTTAAGTATCGTCTAGTATCGTATTTCCATATAAAGGGTTAATCGACCTCGACTAGCATATTTCTCGTCATTAAATCATAAAATGGTTTTCAATTATATCACTAACTATAATTTGTTAGTCAAATTACACATAAAGTCAAACGGTCAAAATCATAAATGTTACAATAAAGACTTTCGATATTGGTCACCAGTTGTTGAATTTCATCATAGATGGAATTCAATATAAAAGAATGATTTTATAAAAACTTAAAAAAAAATATATAAGTTTTTAAAAATATATAAAAATATTTTTTTTTTACAAAAACATAAATATCATTTCATATAACATTTTATAAATAAATATTTTTGTAAAAAATATTATAAATATTAATAAATTTTATAAAATTATAATTTATTACTAAATAATAGTCATTAACAATAATAAATTTTATTTTTTATTAATACTATAAAAATATATGTTTTATAAAAAATTAATAAATTTATATAATTTTTTATTTTTAAAAGTATTAATATTACTACATATAAAATTTTTTAACTTTTTTTATTATTATTATAATTAATTTTATGAATTCCATTCAATTCCGGTCAACCAAACACAAAAGATTATAATTCCATCATATTCCAATTCATTCATATTCCAATTCCATCAAATTCCAATTCCTTTGACAGATTCCAATTTTTCAAAAAAATTCTCACTAACATTACATTTTAAAGGATATAAATAATGTAGGTAATTACTACATACTAAGTTATTTAACTAATGTGATTCTAGACATACTCTAGCTGGAAAGTTAACAACTCGTCACACTTATAATGATTTATTTGTTAGATAGTTTAATAAATTAACGTAATTTAAGGGTTATAAATTATTGATTGAAATCCATCCAATGGTCTTTAGTTTTTTAAGGATAATTTTAAAACCCTTTTATATATATTTGTATTAGATTGTTAATTATTATATAATTGATTGAATGATTTTTAAGTTTACTAAATATTTTATAGGCATATTCTTATTCATTCTTATTATCAATAAAACTCTAACTTGCCATACAATCTTCGTATTTTATTTGATTATTAAAAAGTCCTACTAACCACTTGGTCTTAGATCAAGTGGCCACCTGGGGCCCTCTTTGGGGGTTCTAGGGGAGGGGATGTTGGCTGGGAGACCTGGGATCGAATCTCAATTCCCCATGGTCTCGGGCATTTACCTCTTCGGACGCGTGCGGACCGTGTTATCGCACCCTTGGTCTCCAGGGGTGCCTTCGGGTTCCAACTGCTAGCATACTGCCCGCTTGGATGTCACTGCTAGGGTTCGAACCACTAACAAACTAACACGCCGTTCTAAAAAAAAAATTATGTTATAATACACAATATATTTTTTTTTCAAACTCTTTAACATATTTTTTAAATAAACTATTTCCAAATTTATATGTATCTAAAGTAATATATTTTAATTTTATTAAATACATATTGTTATATTTGACTAATTATATAAAGTAGAAGGACTAATGTTGTGTAAACTTAATAATAAATTTGGTAATGATCTAATTATTTTGATCTAAGGTTGTAACTAAAAGTTTGAACTCATCTAACGCTTTTTTTTTCATAAAATAATTTAGAACTTGTTATATATATATATAATATTTTATCTATTTAATCCATCTAAAGTTTCACACGTAAAATTTCATACATCACAATATCGAGATTCACATTTATTTCAATTACTGGCATCTTCGTCTTTTTTCTCTTTCAATTATATATTCACCTTATCATATTCGATTATTTATTTAATATCTATGTAATAACAAAATATAGCTAAAAGTTAGAAAAGTTACAACAATTAAATTAATACGAATTAATATTATATCAATATTTTATTTTATATTATTAATTGTAATCAAACTAATTGTAATATGTTATTATTAGTAATTGTAATCGGACTATAATTAGGATAATCATTGTTGTTATTAGTAATTGGAATCAAACTATATTTAGGATACAAATTTTTCTTATATAAACCGAACCCTACAAATAAAATAACAACACACGAAATAATTGAAAACTCCACGAACCAGTTGCTACTTTTATTGTTCTTAACATAAAATTAATTTTTTGCAAGACATCAATGAGAACTCGGTCAATTGTGTAATCAAGGTTAAGATATTATTTCTCTGGAAGAGTTTGTATAAAAGAAACCATGCATCTAACCTTGATATGATTTAACATTAAGTATTTACATTTAAATATCTCAATTTTTTTAAGTATATTTTTACATTTAACGTATAAGTATTTTTTGTTCCATATACTAATTCTTATATTAATAATGTTGTAAAACCCGTGTATATGACACGGGTCTAAAATCTAGTATATACTAAAAGACAACTGACCTAACCTCAATTGACCAATCACAACTCTCAATTTCTCAAAATTAATTAAATCAACACATGTCTAAATTAATTTACACATTTTGGTTTTCCATCACCAATTTACACTTTAACCCAATTTAAAAATAATTAATACTTTATTGCATAATGTCTATCTAATAACAAAATATAGCTAAAAGTTAGAGAGGTTACAACATTTGGATTAATACGAATTAATATTTATATCAATATTTTATTTTATATTATTAATTGTAATCAAACTAATTGTAATATTGTTGTTATTAGTAATTGTAATCAGACTATAATTAGGATAATCATTATTGTTATTAGTAATTGGAATCAAACTATATTTAAGATACAGATTCTTCTTATATAAACCGAACCCTACAAATAAAATCACAACACACAAAATTATCAAAAACCAACTGCTACTTTTATTGTTCTTAACAACCATGACTAACGAAAATAAAATACTTTTTTGCAAGACATCAATGAGAACTCGGTCAATTGTGTAATCAAAGTTAAGATATTGCTTATCTAGAAGAGTTTGTATAAAAGAAACCATGCTACACTATTCAGTCTTGATATGATTTAACATTCAGTATTTACATTTGGATATCTCAATCCCTTTTTAAGTATATTTTTACATTTAACGTATAAAATTTTTTTTGTTCTGTATACTAATTCTTATATTGATAATGTTGTAAAACCCGTGTATTTGACACGGGTCTAAAATCTAGTTAGTACAATTATTTATTTACTACGTGATAATGAAATTAATTAGGCGAACCACAGATGAATTAATAGTGTGAAACGAAAATTTTGATATTGAAAACTCCATGACAAAATTGTATATTGAAAACTCCATGACAAAATTGTAATAGTGACACTTGTGGATATAATTCAGGAAGCACACTAATATGATTTTGCAGGGGCCAAAATCGTAGAACGCGCATTGCCACATCTTGTGGCAATGCGCGTTCTACGATTTTGGCCCCTGCAAAATCATATTAGTGTGCTTCCTGAATTATATCCACAAGTGTCACTATTACAATTTTGTCATGGAGTTATATATCTTTATTTAACTAGCTAATCAACCCGGGTTAACTTATAAACGCTTTACAAATAAACCGAATTATATTTCGGTAGCTTTAAAATATGTTGTCATGTTAAAATGTATAATAACAGCGTTAAATAAGATGGAAAATTGAGATAAGTTATTATGTAAAAAACAAAACTAAACGGAAACAAAACTTGTGTAGCTGTGGACACACGTTGAAACACATATGGTTGGTTAAATAAAAAGGTAAAACCTATCCTAAAAGACACCATAGTTTTCGATCTATTATAACGAAAAATTAAGATAATTAAAATCTTACATAATAATGTGAGCATTTAATAAAAATCTATATTAATGATATATATTTAAAAAAGAAAGGATATTTCAAATTTTAATTTAACAAAGTATGATGACATAATTAAATTAAAAGGGTATGTGGGAGTACACAATTTTAAAAAATCTTATGTCATCACAATTTTTCTTTATTTACATAGATTTCATATAGATACTAGTGGATTATAAGCCGTGCAATGCACGGCCCCCCTAAAACGGACACTTCTAATAATTGTGTAGGATATTTGTATTGGGGTGTATTACGTATAGATTAATGTTGTATAAAAGTTTCATAGTTCAATACTTAATTTTATTAGAAAATTGTTACTCGTATATCGTGTATACTAAAATGTAATAATTGTTGGTATAGGTTTACCCAATATTATTACTTCTGCATACATTTAATATCTTTGATTATTACAAACATTTATTGGCATTCCAAGTTAAAGTTTTGAGTCACATTCACAAAATCTACTACAAGGGGATATAAGTATTAGATTTTTATAACCATAATAAAACTTGAAACTATAGTTAACATGCTAAATAGTACGGTTCACCATAATCTTTTAAAATATATCACTATTGTGGAATTACGGAAATGATTAATAAGCTTAACTCATATACCTAAAAATGACTTAAAAATAAGATGCATAGATGTGGCAAAATTAAAAGTAAATATGAGAGAAGAGAAATGATGCTATGACTCATAAATTATTTTGTGGATAACTATTTGTTAAAAAAGAAATACAATGTTGAGATGCAATTCATTGGAGTACATTTATATACATCCAACGTAGTTGATATTTGAGATATTGATTGAATCTACAGATTATTGTTGTATGGATGAGTACCCATTACTTATTTGGTCATTACCCTTGTATATTAATGAAATTACTATATTAAAACTATAATTTAGTTGAATACTGAAGAAAAAAGCAACTTTTTGTTATGGTTAATGGTTTAAATTATGTTATTAAACAATTTATCTAAATTTTATACAGCTAATATATTGAATGAAAATCTAATTTGCCCCCATTATATAATCCATTAGGCAAGCAAAAAAATAAAATAAGAAATATTAAGGTGAGCGATATAAATAACATTGCAACATATGGAAGCTTAGTTTTGTTAGGTCGAAAATCGACCAAGTATAATTTGTTCAGAAATAGCTGAAGCTCAGTGAAGAATACTTGTATAGAATTCTGAGGTCGCTCAGAATTAGTTCACTGAAACTTCACTTCAGTTCAGATCAACGTATCAGAATACCGTTCAGAATGAAGTCAAAGACTGAAGTCTGAAGAATGAGAATCAGTTCAGATGTGGAGCTCAGAAACTGATTCTACCTTGATCGAAGACTGAAGCATCTCAGTGTAAAAGTACTTACACACTTTTACACTGATTACGAGGAAGACTTTTTACTTTACATATCTTTACCCGGTTAATAGATTTAACTATTAATTAAAGTACAAATTTATTGGCATTCCAAGTTAAAGTTTTGAGTCACATTCACAAAATCTACTACAAGGGGATATAAGTATTAGATTTTTATAACCATAATAAAACTTGAAACTATAGTTAACATGCTAAATAGTACGGTTCACCATAATCTTTTAAAATATATCACTATTGTGGAATTACGGAAATGATTAATAAGCTTAACTCATATACCTAAAAATGACTTAAAAATAAGATGCATAGATGTGGCAAAATTAAAAGTAAATATGAGAGAAGAGAAATGATGCTATGACTCATAAATTATTTTGTGGATAACTATTTGTTAAAAAAGAAATACAATGTTGAGATGCAATTCATTGGAGTACATTTATATACATCCAACGTAGTTGATATTTGAGATATTGATTGAATCTACAGATTATTGTTGTATGGATGAGTACCCATTACTTATTTGGTCATTACCCTTGTATATTAATGAAATTACTATATTAAAACTATAATTTAGTTGAATACTGAAGAAAAAAGCAACTTTTTGTTATGGTTAATGGTTTAAATTATGTTATTAAACAATTTATCTAAATTTTATACAGCTAATATATTGAATGAAAATCTAATTTGCCCCCATTATATAATCCATTAGGCAAGCAAAAAAATAAAATAAGAAATATTAAGGTGAGCGATATAAATAACATTGCAACATATGGAGCTTAGTTTTGTTAGGTCGAAAATCGACCAAGTATAATTTGTTCAGAAATAGCTGAAGCTCAGTGAAGAATACTTGTATAGAATTCTGAGGTCGCTCAGAATTAGTTCACTGAAACTTCACTTCAGTTCAGATCAACGTATCAGAATACCGTTCAGAATGAAGTCAAAGACTGAAGTCTGAAGAATGAAAATCAGTTCAGATGTGGAGCTCAGAAACTGATTCTACCTGATCGAAGACTGAAGCATCTCAGTGTAAAAGTACTTACACACTTTTACACTGATTACGAGGAAGACTTTTTACTTTACATATCTTTACCCGGTTAATAGATTTAACTATTAATTAAAGTACAAGGTAAAGTAAAGGTTGGGAATAAGGTTTGATAAGTCACATCAACGACTTATATACCTAAACCTTAAAAGTACACATGTAAGGAATTAACTTTAATTCCTTAAATACTCCCAACCATATTTGTACGATCTGGTCCACGTCATCATGGACTTGGTCTATAAATATAAGTCTTCTCACAACTTGCAAATGCTTGAAACCTTTGGCATTGCAACTTGTGAGATATACTCTAAGTAATCCTTACGAGTATTTCCAAGTTATTAGATCACTTGTATTTCTAGGTTGTTTAGATATTTACACTTGGGTGCTTATCTTTGTTCCGCAACAACCTTTGTATTTGTTTATATATCAATAAATCAAATACCTTGAAAAATACATCGTGTCTCAATGCTACATACTTGATCTATACATATTATTTATATAGTTTCAGCCCTTATTGTTTCTTGCATTTACTTTCAGTATCTTTATTGTATTGTTCATCCATATCTGGATCGTATTCTGAACTGGTCTTCTTCCAGTTAGAACTACTTGCCAGTCGGGTATTAAACCATCTATATTTGGGACTCACAATTGGTATCAGAGCAGCAAGGTTAAATTATATTAATTCATTAACCTTTGATCTGCAAAGATGGTTGACCAAATGTTCAATACAGGCCCTGACCCTAATGCTAATGCTAATGCCAATGCTAATACTACTCCACCCCCTATCATCAACAACAATATACCATCGCATAATGTGCACGTACACTTTCCAAATAATCCTGTTCCCAAGTTTGATGGGAACAGTGAAAATTTTCAAACATGGAAAGCGTGCATGCTAAAATATATTGCTGGTGTTGAAAGACATTTGACCGACATTCTCAAAGAAGGACCCTTTGTCCCCTTAAATGCCTCCACTATTGTCAGAAATGCCGATGGGACTCCTAGGGTTTCACCCAAGGAGAAGGATCATTGGTCTGAAGAAGATCATAGGCTGGTAGATCTTGATACCAAGCTGCAAAATATGATCTTATATGTTGTTCCTGAAACTCTTATGCCCACCCTTGTTTTACTTGAAAATTCTAAATTAATGTGGGAAGAACTCATGACACAATTTGAAGGCACCAATGAGACAATTGTCACAAGAAAAGTTGCTTTGAATAAAAGATATGAGTCTTTTTTTGCAATCCCTGGTGAAACTTTAACACAAATTTACATCAGATTCACTAATCTGGTAAATCAATTGAAAGCCCTGGGTGTAACTAAAGACAAAGAAATTTTGTTGGAAAAGTTTTGTGACATCTTACCTTCTAAATGGGAAAACTTGATCTTGGTTTTGAGACAAGGAAAAACCTTGCACAGTCACACTCTAGCCTCCCTATATGGAGCCTTCAGGTACATTGAAGAGAACAAGGCTGAGAGAGCTGTGGCTGAGCAAGATGCCAAAAATCATGCTTCTACCAGTTCAGTCATGGTTCATAATTCTGAACCACATGGGACTGCTCTACTATCTTCTGAGAGTGATCATTCTGACTCGATGAAGAAGATGGTCTCTGAAATGTTAAAAACTGGTATTTCTGGTAATGTAACTCATAGTTGTGATGAGGATGACAATGATGATCTGGTTGCCATGCTGGCTAAAACGTTCAATCGTTTTAAGGCCAAATCTAATCGATCTGGCAAATTTTGCTTCCAGCGCTTCTATTGATAAGTCTAATCTTGAATGCTTTAAATGTGGCAAGAAAGGACATTTCATGAAGGAATGCAGATCTAGTCAGCCTTCATCATCACAATCTGCCCCTAATCATTCTATTTTTCAGAAACCTGATGACAGCTATAAGGCTAAGTACAAGAAACTGAAAGCCCAAATAGCTCTCATGGCTCAAAACAACTCAAGCAATAACAGTTGTATGATTGCCAAGACTGAAAAATGGGAAGAATCTGATGAATCATCTGATGATGAGGAAGAAGTAAGGGATATGTGTTTCATGGCGCGTGAAGATCAAGGTCATTTGGTCAAATCTGATGTTGAATCTGGTCGTTGGGTGGATATTGTCATGAAAAAGGTTAGTGACTTTGGCTTTGAAAGTGATGAGGAACAAAAACTGGACCTTTTGGTTCTTTTAGAGGCTGACATTTCATTTGTCGAAACTGTGCGTTCAGAAAGCTTAAAAATGTTTGAAAATAATACTTCTGAACTGAACGCCAGTCAGGCCAGACTAAAAGAGCTGAAAGATGTTCATTGGCTTTAAAAAGTTATCAGTCTATGGTTGCCACTTTAGAGTTGGAAAAAGAAGAATTAAAAACCATCCTTGAAAAAGAACAAGCAATAATTAAATCTTGGATGAAAGCACCAAGGCCAGATGTTGCAATTAAAAATACTTTTGCAACTCAAAGAACAGCATATGAATCTGGTGATCTTCATTTGGCATCTATAATCACTGATTTAGATGCACTTCCAAAGGAAATAAAACCTGAAATCATTTTTCCTAAAGTTGGCAAGCAGAAAACTGTAACTGATAAGGCCCAGGAACAATCTGAGGGTAAATTTGAAACAGCTCAGACAACTGTTTCAGAAAGGAAGGCTAAAACCAAAAAGCCATCCCCTCAGACTTCATCTAAGGTTCCAAAAGGCCTAAAGAAGAAGAAAAATATCTCCCCCACTGAGCCCTCTACCTCAGATTCAGGTAAGGCTCAGGTGTCTAATGAAGAATCTATTTTGCTTAGGTTAGAGAGTCAATTTCAGTTATTGGCTAGACAAGTGCAGAGCTGTAATGCACGTTTAAAAAATGTTGAAACCACTCCTCTTCAACCTAAACAAAATGCAAAACCTTTTTCAAAACAAATCAAGCAAAAATCTGAGAAGAAAAAGGTTGAAACCCCCATCAAACCAACTGTTTTTGTGTCATCTGAGATTATGACTGAGATCCCCTTCGATCCTTCTGTTCCTTATCTACCAAAGAAATCTGAGACTGCTAAGGGAGAGTCTAGCGAACCCATCACGAGATGGGTTCCCAAAAAGAACTAATCTTTGTGCAGGGAGACCGAAAGAAGAATATATGGTATCTTGACAGCGCTGCTGGCAGAACCATGACTGGTTATCAGACCCTGCTGGAGGAATACAGGGTGCAAGAGGGGCCCTCAATAACATTTGGAAATGATGAAAATGGAAAAACTGAGGGATATGGTGTTGTGAATAATGGACAAGTCAAATTCACACGTGTTGCATATGTGAACGGTTTGAAAATATAACCTGATCAGTGTCAGTCAACTATGTGATGATGGCTTCAAGGTATTATTTGATATTTCACAAGGCACCATATTCAACAGGGATGGAAATGTAGTTTTAATTGCACCAAGAAAAGGAAACATTTATATCATTGATATGAATAGTTCACCCACTGAACAATGTTTCTACACAAAGGCAAATGAAGACACAAATTGGTTGTGGCACAAGAGATTATCCCATCTGAACTTCAAGAATATTAATAAGTTGTCAAGAAAACAACTTGTTGATGGGATACCCTCAATGTCTTTCAACAAAGACAAGCCATGTCCAGGTTGTGAAATGGGTAAGCAGAAAAGAGCTTCATTCAAGACAAAACAAAGTTTTAGTATAACTGAACCTCTTCACATGCTTCACATGGACCTCTTTGGACCAGTGAATGTTCAGACAAGAGCAGGAAAGAAGTATACCCTTGTTGTTGTTGATGAATATTCAAGATATTGCTGGGTAATTTTCCTCAGATCTAAGAGTGAAGCTGCTGCTGAAATCATTGCTCTCATCAAACAAATTGAACGAAAGCATAAGCGAAAAGTTTGTCAGCTCAGAAGTGACAATGGCACTGAATTCAGAAATGCCACTCTGGAGTCCTTCTGCACTGAAACTGGCATATCTCAGAACTTCTCCTCAGCCCACACCAGAGCAGAATGGTGTTGTAGAAAGAAAGAATCGTACACTGATTGAAGCTGCTAGAAGTATGCTGAATGAATCTGGTCTTCCCAAGAATTTCTGGGCTGAAGCTGTTGCAACTGCTTGCTACACTCAGAACAGATCTGTCTATATCAAAAGACACAAGAAGACAGCCTATGAAGTACTCAGAAATAGAAAGCCTAATATTGGATATTTCCATGTATTTGGATGTCCAGTATACATTCTGAATGATTCCAGTCAGCTTGGAAAATTTGATGCAAAGCTGATGAAGGGTACTTCCTAGGATATTCATCAATTCGCAAGGCCTTTAGAGTCTTTAACAAGAGGCTTGAAAAGGTTGATGAGTCAATTCATGTTACCTTTGATGAATCTAATTCTGCAATCTTTAAGAATTCCATTCCTGTACCACCCTCAGAAAGTCCAATAAGTTTTGGTGATTCTGATCCTATTGCTGAATCTGATCAGTTACCTAAACCTGCTTCTGAACATTTCAGTTCAGAACCAAGAATAATCAAGTCTAGCAACATTCCATTTTATCCTCCAGTCAGTTTTAAACTACCTTCTGAACTGACTATTGGATCAGATGTACATGCTGCTTCACCTCACATATCAGGCTCAACTGAAGTACCCCAATCTGAACAGTTTCATGATGCAAATCATGATCTGCAGGAGGAAGATGATGAGACTGAGGTAGTCTTTTCTGAAGCACCTCCTGAAGTATCTCAGAGGAGTTCTTGCACTGATATCATTATTCATCCTGGTCATTACACTAAGTGGACAAGAGCACATCCAATCGAGCAAATCATTGGGGATTCCACTAGTGGGGTTCAGACCAGAAGAGCCACAAGCGATCAATGCTTAAATGTCAGCTTCTTATCTCTAATAGAACCAAAGAAGATTGACGAGGCTATGAACGACCCTAGCTGGATTGAAGCCATGCAAGATGAGCTCAATCAGTTTAAGAGGAACGATGTTTGGGAACTTGTTCCTTGTCCCAGTAATCTAAAGAAATAACCAATTGGGACAAGATGGGTCTTCAGAAACAAGATGGACGAAGATGGTCACGTGATTCGAAACAAGGCAAGACTTGTTGCAAAGGGTTACTCTCAAGAAGAAGGAGTAGACTTTGATGAAACTTTTGCACCAGTTGCTAGACTAGAAGCTATCCGAATTTTCTTAGCTTTTGCAGCTCATCATGAGTTCAAAGTCTATCAGATGGATGTTAAAAGTGCATTCTTGAATGGTGAATTGGAAGAAGTTGTGTATGTGCATCAGCCACCAGGTTCATAAATGAAGAAAGACCTCATTGGGTGTACAGACTGAATAAAGCATTATATGGTCTGAGACAAGCACCTAGAGCCTGGTATGATACTCTTACTAAACATCTTCTGAAAAATGGTTTTAAAAGGGTGCAATAGATAACACTTTATTCATATTGCATGATAAAAATGATATCTTACTTGTACAAGTTTATGTTGATGATATTGTGTTTGGGTCTACAAATAACAAAATGTGTGAACAGTTTTCTAAAATAATGTCATCTGAGTATGAAATGAGTATGATGGGCGAACTGACATATTTTCTAGGTCTTCAAGTGAAACAAACCAGTGATGGTATTTTTATAAATCAAGAAAAATATGTCAGAGACTTATTAAAGAAATATCAATTTGATTCAGTCTCATCAAAAGATACTCCTATTTCTGCACCATTAACTTTGGACTCAGATCCTAATGGAAAACCAGTGGATCCCACAAAATATCGTGGTATGGTGGGATCCCTCATGTACTTAACTGCTAGTAGACCTGATATAATGTTTGCAACATGCCTTTGTGCAAGATTTCAGTCTGATCCCAGAGACACGCAAATGCTGTGAAAAGGATTTTCAGATACCTTAAAGGTGTCCCTAGACTTGGTCTTTGGTATCCCAAAGGCTCAAGTCTAGATCTAATGGGTTATTCAGATTCTGATCATGCAGGTTGTAAAATAGATAGGAAAAGTACCACAGGTGGTTGTCATTTCCTAGGTGGCAAATTGGTAGTTGGACAAGTAAGAAGCAGACTGCAGTATCACTCTCCACAGCTGAAGCTGAATACATTTCTGCAGCCAGTTGCTGCGCTCAGATTTTGTGGATGAAGAACCAACTAACTGATTATGGTGTTAAGTATACAAAAACTCCTATATTTTGTGATAACACCAGTGCCATTGCCATCTCTCACAATCCTGTCATGCACTCCAAAACCAAGCATATCGACCTCAGGTATCATTTTATCAGAGATCACATTATTAAAGGTGACATTGAACTTCATTTCATTCCCACTGATAAACAACTCGATGATGTTTTTACAAAACCCTTGGATGTCAAAACGTTTAAACATCTCATCAGTGAGTTAGGTATGCTAAATCCTGTATAGCATCACCTCAGGGGGAAGTGTCAAATATTTTTATGTTTAAAAGAGTTTTTCTCTAAGGGGGAACTTTGCTCTCAGAAAAATATTTTGTCTGAAATGCTTCAGAATTTCTGAAATGTTTTCAGAATAATTGTGTAAACTGAGATGGTTCAGATTTCTTGATTCTGATCATGCTCAGATTTTGTATAATGTTTCTGAAATGAGTCTGTCCTTCATAATGTATTTTGGATACTTGGTCGTTGTGTGAACACGTGAAGGTTACTGTTTAACGTTTGAATAATGATGTTTTTGGCTGACGTGGCACACAAGTTGCGCCGTAAAAGGAAAGTAATGATCACTTTTTCTTGAAAGTGTTGAAAAGTTTTGTGAAAATGTGGGGTCATAGCCGTCGCTGCATTAAATGCGGACGTATACCCAAAAATTATTTTCGGACTTCAAACCCGATCAAAACTGATTTCATTTTAATAATATTTCATTTTTGGGTTTGAATTTCAAAATCATTTTATTTTATTTATTTTGGAAAAACCCTTTGTATTCCATCATAAATATAAATACCCTTCCCAAAACAATTCCTTCATTTACTTCTCCTTACATTTACTCCCAATCATCATTCTCTCTCTATACTTCTTATTCCTTCATATCTCCAAAACCCTAAATTCATCTTTCACTTTCAGTTTTCCCTTGTAGATATAATGGCTAAAGTAGTCAAATCCTTAATAGCTTTCGAATATAAACCATCTAAGGTAGTCAAGGCCAGTGCTCAATGGCCAAAAGGGTTCGATGCGTCGACCCTCAGATTCAATATGAATAATT
Organism: Erigeron breviscapus; assembly: GCA_034093135.1. Classification (NCBI taxonomy): domain Eukaryota; kingdom Viridiplantae; phylum Streptophyta; class Magnoliopsida; order Asterales; family Asteraceae; genus Erigeron; species Erigeron breviscapus. The sequence goes on along the minus strand of CM067167.1, from coordinate 223,977,754 downwards.
TTATGGCCGCACTGAATGCCAAGGCAAAACTTTAATGGGGAGGATAAATAAATTTCTTGAACAATCCCCTCTCCATTACGCCTTGACTGTTGATCCTCAGGTAATGTATCATCGATACTTACTTGAATTCTGGTATACTGCTACTCTTAGCAAGGATGAAAAATCCATTGCTTTTTCTTTACAAGAAGGCACAAAGCAGTATATCTTTCACTTGATGGGTTTCGGGAGGCCCTTCATTTGAACTACCTTCCCTCCTCTTCAGCCTATGCTAAAAGGCTTAAAGGGATTAATTTCAGGGAGGTTCTGCTGGCCACTGGTCATAATGACATGGTTGATGCAGACGGCAATCTGAAGACATCTGGACACATCTTTCTGTCTGGATTTGGAAACTGTTGGAGATATTTTTAGACTCAGATTGTCGAGTGCCTTGGAGGAAATTATGGTGGCTTGGACCAGATTTCCTTGACACAAGTAGAAATTGGGTATTACTTGTGGCATGGGATTGAGGTGGACTTTGCTGAGATACTTTTCTCTCAGCTGGTAGCAAAATTGAAAGGGAAAAAGAAGTCCACATATCTCATTCCCTAGATTTCTGAGCGTTTGCTTCATAAGCATGCTTGGAGATGCGTATCACTTTGAGGGGCTTGAATCTTCAGCGACAGAGTTCTGCAGGGATCTTTCTAAAGCTATCTACTTCAGATCCAGAACCAGAGCTCTCCGCTGCAATGCTTCAGGTAATAAATAAAACTGAAACAGCACGACCGGCTGGCTCAGAAAGGTCACCGAGCGGGTCGTAAAAGAATGCGAGACCCATTGGTGCACCTGGTGGTCAAATGTTGAAGTTGTTTAAAACCCCAGCAACTTCTTCTACCCAACCACCACCTCCCTCATCCATTGACCAACCTGAGGATCTCCCAAAGATCCCTCAGGATCTCCAAAGGGCGTTTTAAAACGACGTAAATTTAAGCAGTCCTCACAGCCCAAGGACACTAGTACCGAAGCAAACCCCTCTGGATCTTCCCAATAAGAACCAGAGGAATCGAGTCTAAAGGGAAACCCACAAGCAGCCATCTCCAAAACTTCTTTAGGAGGAGATGGTGAAGAGAATATTAGTGTGTCCGCCCAGCACACAATAGAGTCCGTGTCTGCACGCGCACCCCCTGTAACTTCACAAATCTCACACTCTTCTGCAGTACGAATTGATGAAGTCTTTGGTGTGACACCACCTGAGACTGAGATTCCAGACTCTACGGCCGATGAAGTGATTCTTGATGACGGTACGAGAATCATTAAGGCAATCCCCGTGTCTACTGTCTCTGGCGATGAAGCTATGGCTGAGCAAACCAATAAATCTGGTGACGATGCATCTGCAGCAGCAGTTGTTGAACCAGAAGCTGGTTCAGGTACCAGTGATCTGAACCAGGGCATATCTGATCAGACTGCAGTTTTAACTGACCTCTGGATGAAGATGAGCCACCTCAAGGGAATCTCGATTCCTTTGCTGACTTTGAGTTTGATGAGGGCTTACTGGAGGAGAATCAGTCTTCTGATTCTGAGCCAACCTTCAGCCTCACAAACGTCCAACCTCCCCAGAAATCCAAAATGTTGAACAACCATATCGCCAACCAGAAACTTCACATCAACATCCATATTTTTCACCCGGCTCTACACCTGCTTATGTTTCATCACCACGTTTTCAACCACAACTCCAACACTTACATCCACAAATTCACCAAGTGCCAAGGCCCATCAATTATGATATTGAAATTGAGAAAGAGTTGGACTCTGCTACTGAATCTGAGAGTCCAACTGAAATGCAGTTGGAAAAGGCATTGGATGGGCTTGGTAGAATTCCCTTTGTGGCTTCTGTTTCTGCACAACCACCTCCTCCTTTGAGTGTAGAAGCACAGTTAGAGAAACAAAATGCCGAAGTCCAAAGCCTACTTATCAAGGTGGAGGACTTAACTAAATCTCTAACTGCCAATACTACGTCCCTGGCTGAAATGAAGGGTGCTCAGATGTTTCTTGGCACTGAGTTCACCAAGGTTGCTGGAAATGAGGGACTAGTAGGTGGGAAGCTAAATGAGCTAGTACATTCATGCAATAAGATAAGTATAGCTATCAGGGAAGCCTTCAGACTGGCCAAAAGAGATGTGCAAGCTTCAGTTGTTGCAAACTTGACATCTGGTATTGAATTGATAAAACAAGAAGTTCTGGCAGTCGGGAAGGAGGTGAATGAGTTGGTAAAAAGACCAAGTGTCAATGAGAAAGAACTTGGGTCTGCTGTTGGTAGTAATGTGATTGAGAAGCTGAAGTCTGAGATTTCTCAGACTTTTGTTGATCAGATTTCAGCTTCTGTGGCTGAAAAGGTTGAGGAAGGGGTCAGAAGGATGGTCTTAGAACTCACTCAAGACACTTCGGAGAAGGTAGACAAAGCTGTTGAAGAAGTTCAGAAATCTGTGTCTACTCTCGAAGAAGTTGTTAAAGGCCAGTCCAAGCAGTTAGATGAAATTCTGACCCTACTTAAGAAGGAAAATGTTGTTGCTGCTCCTCCTCCTCCTTCATTCTCTGAAGAAGATAGGAAATTGCTGAAAGAACTAACTGAAAAAGAGAATCTGAACCTTAACTCATCATTCAGGTTAAGGGCTCAGTTCTCTACCATGGCAAAAGGCATTTCTGATTGCCTTCTGCAGCAGAGTTGGGAACCTCTGAAGGCCATTCAGACGACGATTGATGTATATGCAAAGATGCCTTTTGAGGTCCCCAAAGGGGGAAATGTGCCTATTGGTCTGCTTTCAAGTACTCAGGAATTGATAGAAGCAACCAAGAAGCAAGCTGAGGTACCATCTGGTAGTGCCTCAGTTCAGGGGGAACAGGTTCAGAGATCTGAAATGCAAGCTTCTGAACCTGCTAAGAAAGATAAGGGCAAGGCCCCAGTGGTGGAAGAACCTTCAAAGAAAGATTCAAAGGGTTCTGGTTTGGTGGTTGGTGAAAATGTTGATGAACAAGGTTATCCCATTCATGATCCTAACGCTGATAGTAAGAAATTAGAAGCTTTGCAGAAGCAAGTTTCTAATCAATTTATTATGTGGGGTGAAAATAAGGAAAGAGAAAGGGTTCAACATCAGAAAATGGGAACCCTTGATCATATTGATGCTGCAGCTCTTGGTCTCTCACTTGAAAGATATCTGAAAATTAAAAATGATCCAAGAGTGCAGAAGGCTGTTGTTGATATGCTCGAGTATGAATATGAGGTGAATTATTCTCCCTTAGAACAAAAGCTGGACCATCTCACATTCAAGATGTCCATTGAGGACTTGGTGAAAAACAGAGAAAAAGAGATGGCAATTAAAAAGAAGGAAATTCTGGCTGGAGTTCTGAAGGTTGAAAAAGAACTGTCAAGACCACCCACAAAGCCCAAAGTGACTGGACCAAGATCATCAAGAAAAAATATTCGTGATGCTGATCTCTCACCTTCAAACCAATGTCTGATGATGCTATTGAGCTCCAAAGAAAGCATGAGAAGGATCAATATGAGCATTATCTGAAGCATCGATCTCATCTAGCTAAAATAGTTGATATGGAGGTAACAAAAGCTGATGGATTGAAGCTTTTTGATTTGATTATAAAAAGAGAAGGTAGAGCAGCTGAAGAGTATAATCAAGTTTCAGTGCACGAGTTTGGGATTTCTGAGCATAGGGAGATGATCCAAATATTGAGGGGGAAGCCGAAATCTGCTTTGATTGGTGCATGGTTATCCATAATACAACAAAAGATGCAGGCCAAGGTAGAGATTGAAGGCAGATTGTTTGGAAAGAAGGATCATTCTCCACTGAAGAGAAAACCTACTGAGGCACCTTCTGGTTCAAGGCCTGCCAAGAAGTAGTTTCCTTTCAGTTTATCATGTACTTGTATAAATATTTACAAATGTAACAAACACTTCAGTTTGTATATATATGTTACATTTTGTAGCTTATAAGTAGATGATAGGTTTAAGTTAGAAAAACCACAAGTAAAATTCTGAGACATCAATGATCTATAAGATGTACTTAGAAAATTTTTACAACTTAAACAAAAAAAAAACTTGCATTTCAGACTTACAAACATGTATAGATAGAAGTCTGAGATGCATGCACTATTTCAGAACAAATAGGGGGAATTTGTTAGGTCGAAAATCGACCAAGTATAATTTGTTCAGAAATAGTTGAAGCTCAGTGAAGAATACTTGTATAGAATTCTGAGGTCGCTCAGAATTAGTTCACTGAAGCTTCACTTCAGTTCAGATCAACGTATCAGAATACCGTTCAGAATGAAGTCAAAGACTGAAGTCTGAAGAATGAGAATCAGTTCAGATGTGGAGCTCAGAAACTGATTCTACCTGATCGAAGACTGAAGCATCTCAGTGTAAAAGTACTTACACACTTTTACACTGATTACGAGGAAGACTTTTTACTTTACATATCTTTACCCGGTTAATAGGTTTAACTATTAATTAAAGTACAAGGTAAAGTAAAGGTTGGGAATAAGGTTTGATAAGTCACATCAACGACTTATATACCTAAACCTTAAAAGTACACATGTAAGGAATTAACTTTAATTCCTTAAATACTCCCAACCATATTTGTACGATCTGGTCCACGTCATCATGGACTTGGTCTATAAATATAAGTCTTCTCACAACTTGCAAATGGCTTGAAACCTTTGCATTGCAACTTGTGAGATATACTCTAAGTAATCCTTACGAGTATTTCCAAGTTATTAGATCACTTGTATTTCTAGGTTGTTTAGATATTTACACTTGGGTGTTTATCTTTGTTCCGCAACAACCTTTGTATTTGTTTATATATCAATAAATCAAATACCTTGAAAATACATCGTGTCTCAATGCTACATACTTGATCTATACATATTATTTATATAGTTTCAGCCCTTATTGTTTCTTGCATTTACTTTCAGTATCTTTATTGTATTGTTCATCCATATCTGGATCGTATTCTGAACTGGTCTTCTTCCAGTTAGAACTACTTGCCAGTCGGGTATTAAACCATCTATATTTGGGACTCACAAGTTTCCTCCCTGACTTGTGGTTCTTAATAAAGGAAGTCAAAATCTCGATACAAGACTTGGACAACACACGTTTTTAGAATCTGGGACAAACCATCTAAGGTGCAGCCAGGGGCAAGTCATTTTGGCCATCAAAGGCTGCAACAATCACCAATGATCTTGAAAATTGAAAAGTCAATTACCTTCTCTGCCACATATACAACTCGTTGGGATGCTTGATGATTGTGTCCCATGTCCTATTACACTACCCACCAAGTACCCGTGTTGTTCAGAACAAAGTGTAAGTGGCCCGTCCATAGAATTTCCGTATAAAGGCTACTTGTGTCTACCAAAATGATATACTTGTATATTATTAACATGATATTACTATGTGCAGAAAGGACTCATTAATAACATACATTTGTAAAAAGTCCTTCACATTGCATATTCTTTTAAGCCCCAATCATCTATGAAACACACCATCTTTTGCTGTCCTTTGCAACCTCTAGATGTCATCAACCAAATACGCTTCTTGTATGCTGATTCAAGATGAAAGCTATTAGTCATAACGACAGGTAGAAAGATGGGCATGTCTTGTAACCATAAGGATCGCATACCAGGTTCCTGTTTACTATATATCAGAATATGATCGGTTTCCCTCTCAAGGTCTCTCTCAAGTTTTGCTTCTGCACCAGCCTGAACCTTAACTCGCCTTTGAGCCTCTTCTGATGCATCGGCTTCTGCCTTAAAATCTAGCTCTGTGGCCATACATTAAAAACAAAATGTGTTTATATTGCCTTTATAAAGCTCACCACTTGTGTGTTACATCAACAATAAAAATAGAGCTATAACTGAATTCAGATGAGAAACTCAAAGCAATAAAAAAAAACAGCTAGATATACTACTATTTTTATAGCCAATCTTTCAGCAAAAATCGGCCCAAAATGAATTCGTAGCAGAAGCATATTCAATACACCGTATGTACAGATGATTTACGTTGACAGTTAATGTTATGTAAAAGCTTTCTTGTTTCTTTAAAAAACATTGTTAACAAAGTTATATATAAACATATTCATCCCAAGCATCATTCACTTGAAGCATATGTTCTTAGAAGGTACAACTATATTAGTATATTACAACTGCAAGGCTAGATGCTACAACTATATTACAACTAAAATTAGAAGCCTTTAGCCTAGAGGAAAACTTCTTAGGTTGGACACAAAAGAAAAGGCCAAGACTGGATTCAAAAGGTAAAGCATCACCAATTATCTGCAGCAAAAACAGCAATAAAAACAAACAGAAAACAGCAGTCTGCAGCAAAAACAGCAACAAAACAACATTAACAGAAAATCTGCAGCAAAAACAGCAATAGAAACAGCATTCACAGCAACTAAACAGCAATAAAAGCAACAAAAAACAGCAATCTGCAGCAAAAAGAGCAACAAAAACAGCATCTGCGGGAACTAAAGAACAACATCAGCAACTAAACACCAATTGTGCACCATAAACCAGCAAAAAACAGCAACTAAACAGCAAAATTAGCAACAAAAACAGGAATTTTGCACCCAATAACAGCAATAACAGCAATAAAACCGAATGTAAGCAGTAAAAAATGGCAAAAAAACATCGTTTCTTTCTTTAAATTAACCATGATAAAACAAGTTACAATATACAACTATTCCCCCCTGCCTACAGCTATGTGTACGCACTATCATCGGTCCATAAATGCAAGAATCCTAAGACGACATATATCAATGAGATTAGTATGAACAATGGACCTTTATGTACTGTAAAACCATTCATTGTACTAAAATGGAATGTTAGTATCACAAAGCTTTTGAATGCCCTCTAATGGGAGGTCTTGAAAATGTGTATTTTCATGCTATATAATAAAACCAAGTGTCCTTAACCACTATATATATATATATATATAATAATCACCTTGATTTGATTGTAATATACTAATATTAATAAGTTTATGTTGAAAAACATAAAAGGCATGAGCACACATAATTCAAGGATATAATAAGAAAAAAAAAAACTTACCATTGATCGGTAATATCTACTTACTACAAGGTACATTATCTAAATTGAAACACCATCTTCTTTATAACTATCACAAACCAATAATAGCACCTTTCTCATGAACAATAAAATCAAGTAATAAAAAGAAAATGAGAGTATATAAGCAAAACATATATCAGGATTACCAACTAAATTGATACCACAGAGTGTTGTAAAATAAAGTATGACTATTTGATCGGAATAGTAAAAGCGGAAAGGAAACATGAGATAACAGTGGAAAATGAACCTGGGTATAATTATCATTTATCCGTGCTTTAGGTACACCGAAAAATAGGTAACCAAGTTACTTGGAGCAACTTACTATATACAGAATGCAAATCCATGTGACAACAAAATCGTAACCACTAATTGTATATTACAGTAGTATATAAAAAATTCAAGAAACATACCTTTAGGTGGGTGACGTTGATTTTAAATAGCATTAACAATAAACTACAAGCCATACACAAATCTAAAATACATACCTGTAAATCTTAATCTTGATTCCATATATATCAATTTAGGTTTTTGAAAAAGGAGCTAGATATTTGCTTTTTCTATGAATTAGAGAGAAAGTAGCAGCAGCAGCAGAATAGCAATAGTAGGTAGATATGAGGACATAGAGCTTGGTTTCGCCATCCTAGAGTTTTTCCCCTCTCTATGCAATACACAGATCAAATGTCATAAGACTCCACCATTATCAAACTTCTGCCAGAAATAGCCAAATTCAGTTTTGAGAGAATCAAACGAAAAGAGAATACCGAAATGTGCAAACAAATAAATAGCTTGTGTGAAGGGTATAGGCCAACAACAAACATACATATTTTCCATCATAGAAAAGGGAAAACAACGTCAGCCAAATGGGCATATCAAAATCTTTGGATAGGTTGGAGGAAATTCACCATGGCATCAGTCATAAGTCATAACTGACATTGAAGGATTTCAGCAGGTGATTCTATCATTTTCTGCCTCCTAATCCTTCTGTGTCTTGTCGAGCTCTAATAAAACTACCAACCAAAACACAGAGAAAAGTGTCAAGCGCACCCATTTGGAGCAACTTACTTGTCTATAGGTTCATTTGGCCTACGTTTTATATTTAATCGCTAAAAGTCACCCAAATCATATATCTAATGCATAAAGCCTGCTCTACCATTTTATTTATAACTTGGAGATTATGGTTGAAAACTTGAAACCACAAGTTTTGCATAATATTCGGCACACTATATTCATGTAAAAACCTCTAAAAAACAATGGACAAAAAGATTTACGGGAATATTTGTGACTTTGTGTTCAATTAAATCCAATTAGATCAGTAACCCAACTGCCCCATTTTGTCATTTTTAGTGGATAGAATTACATATATCAAGTAGAAAGTTAAAAACAATTTACCTTTATACAGGATACACCACTGCGACGGACACCATCATCTTTGTCATGGCCTAGAAACTGGAAAAAAAAACAATTTACCTTTGTACAATCATATTTTTTCTTCAAGAATCAAGATCATCACCACCAAATCATGATATTCAGGACAATAACTACAAACACAATGAATAAGAAAAAAGAAGAGACATAGAGTTACTCACCACATAGCAGCCCACACAACCAAGATGAAGACATAAGATATAGACACAGATATATATCAGAAGAAAGAGGGATTGCTGTTTGATTAGGTTGGATAGCCGGCGGTGATGGTCGTGGTGGCGGAGTTGCGGCGGTGGCTCGGCGTGGTGATGTGGCGGAGGCGGCAGTGGGGTTGTCATCCTGCCGATGTATAGAGAGAAAGACAGGGAGAGAGATTTTGAGAGAGAGGGGGATGGGTGATGGATGTGAAAAGGGATGGTGGATTGACTTAAAGAAGATTGGGTAAAAAAAAGCAGTGGGAGAAACAGTCACCAATTATTTGCCCTTAAGTGGCAATTTTTTTGGGTTGTTACAGTGGTCTTTTCTATAATATAGGTAGATAGATATAGATTGATTTTGACCCGTGCGGCAATTAAAAAATTGTTTAATACATAGGGAAGTTTTATCTTGAGAAAAAAATATGTACATATACAGGTTCCAATAACTATTTAACGCATTAGTAAATTATTCTATAAGTTTATTATGTAAAAATCGATATGTTATAGTTCATGGTCAATTACCGGATCATTATTATTTTAAATTACACTATGATTTTGATTTAATTTACATTACATTCTATCATCAATATCTACATAAACTAAATATGAAATATATCTAATCAATATGCTAATAATATTACATTATTACTAATTAAATAATCTAATAATATTACAAATTATTACTAAAGAATTTGATTATTTTAGAGATAAAAAGACAATAGGAGGAAAGATCTAAAATTTATTCAGAATGAAAAGGAAATAGAATTCACTAATATTAATATTAACATAATGTGAAATAAGGTTCTTCAAGACAGAATATGAAATACGATGATAAATATAAATATAGCTGAATATTATTAAAAAAATATGGATGCACATAGGATAAAATCCTACGTGGCAATGTTTTAACATAGACTTTATTTTGAAGATGGCTTTAAAAACTGTTAACTACTATTTTAAAAATATATATATGGTAGGGTTAATGTGAGAACAACAAATATGGAGAGAACCGTGAGAACCACTAGTTTTCCTCTCTCTTTTTCTTTTTGTGTGGTTTTTTAATTTTTTAATTTTAATTTTTCATTTTTTGAAACTTTTTTTGTTTTTTATTTTCTTTTAACAAAAACCCATTCCAAAAAAAAAATAATTTTTTTTTTTTGTAAAAATCATATGGGTTACGTGTTGAAAACGTATGGATACGGTACGGGCGTTGCCCTCATCCGTTCTAAAGGGGTTGTCACCGGACGCATATGAGAATGGTATGGATTTGATGGGCGGTGATCCAAGTACGTCTGTTAGGACCAGTTCACCTGGAACTGGCCAGTCACCAGTTCACACTGACCAGTTCAGCAGTTGCATCTGGTGACCAGTAAACTGGTGACCAAGAAGATTTGTCGAGAAATATATTGAAGTCCAGTTGCACCGTACAGTTAACGCAACTGAAGACTTCCTCAGTTGAGAACTGACCAAGTTGAAGAAGCATTCCAGTTGAAGTCGAAGACAACAAATGGAAGATAGAGAATGGCAATGGCAGCGAAGCCCAGTTGACATTCTAGTCAGTTACAAACTGGAGACCATCAGTAGAAAGCCCTTACAAAGCTTTACACTGATTACGAGGAATTGACTTGTATACTTTATGTACCTTTACCCGGATAATAAGCCTTGTCTTATTATTTAAGTAATAAAAGGTACATAAAGGTGGTTGTGTAAAGTTGCTTTATCATGCGACTTTACACCGCTTTTTAAGGAATTAAATGTTATTCCTTAAATGCTCTCAACCACATTTGTACGGCAAAAGTTAACATCCCAATGTTAACTTTGCCTATAAATACAAGTGATCTCACTGCGGTCTCGTAACGATCACCAGGCCAAGTTCTAGCTCAACACATCACCGGCACACTCATATCAAAGAAAGTAACCCGGAAATGGAATAAATTAACCTCAAATTCGCACATCTTAGTGCAGAGTTCGAAATGGAACCCTTACTCCCGAATAAATCCAAGAGCCTAAGAGAGGGACAAATTTACAAGGCAATCAAACCAAAACCGTAAACACCTAGCACATCTATAAATGAATGATGAATCTCACAACTTTAGGTGTTTGGGAAATTTGTGTATGCAAGTAATGTTATCAATCCACAAGGATTAGCCCAATAACCGTTCAGAACACATTTCGCCGATTAAATTTGTACCAAGGAAAAATTTGTAGTAAAATTGCTCATTAAGTTATTATGAATTAAGTGACAAAAGCAATTTACCACAAGGACAAGCTCAACACAAGTTTCAAATCATATCATCTTCGTCATCTTACCAAATCGAAACAACCAATCTCAAACATGCACATAATAGTTCAGAGTTCAAGATAGAACCCTTACTCTTGGATAAAACCCAAAAGCCTACGAGAGGGACACATCCACAAGAACGGTTAAATCTCAATGGCAAAACAACAAAAGAGATATATCCGGTTGCTTAAACCTATTTGCCACCCCCCACACTTAAGATGGACAATGCCCTCAATGTCCAATATTCGGTCAAAACTAAGGTAAATAGGGGTAAGCAAAATAGACAGAAAGAATGAG
>CM067167.1:223884110-223965447 GCA_034093135.1 Erigeron breviscapus | reverse complement strand
GACCATGAGACCTGAGATGCAGTCCCTATCGTAGTGTAATGTAGTAATGCTTAATGTAGTATGTAGCTATGCAGTTGATGTAGTTTAATGAAGTATTTTGATATGCATGATATATAGAAATGAAGTTGATGTGTGATATGTATGCTTGACTTGTACGCCTAGTTCACTAGACTTGCTAGGTTGCTATGTCACTTGCACGTTTAAGGATCCAAACGTAATGAAGTTAAAGGGTGTGAATGTCTAGGAATGTGTGTTACCTAGACTATATGTGTGTGAATGTTTGGGAATGCAGGGACCCAATCTATATGTGTGAAATTGAGCTCATAAAACAGATGCAGTGAAAAGTGTTAAGCTTAACCCGTACCAGCCTTAGCCGGGCGAGTGCGTAGATGCAGTTGTTGCTTGGGTGGCTCCTCGCAACATGGTCTCTATAACGCAGGGCGAGTAATACGAGGGGTTTGACCAACCTTCATATACGGATTACTCAAGGATTGTCTTGCCATTCCTTAACGACGTAAGATGAGTAGTCTTTTGACTAATCATCCAGTCGGGTGTGATGCAGGGCACACTTATATGCAGTTAACGAAGATACGTGTGACAATGTGTGAACTAATAATGCAGATAACGAAGATATGTGTGATAATGTGGGAACTAATGCAGGATAGGCACTTTTAGGATGATTATCCTAATTGATATGTAGCTGAAATGCAGTATATGTGTGAACGTGTGATGTGGGTTGTGCCTAATAAAACTTGTCTAATAATGAAGATTGTTTTAATTGGACAAATGCTTTTAAATTAAGTGTTATCTTACTTAGCTATTCTTATAGTTAACACTTGTTTCTTAATGTGGTTGTTCCCTCAGGTTTAGCTTGATGGAATCTAGATGCAGGACGTGTGAGCTTGGGTAGAGGCAATGCAGGAGCCTTAGCTACCCTTAGACGATGCTTTCTTTAGACATTCATTACATTTCGTATTTAATGTCGAATTTATGTAGTGATGTGTGAACGGTTGTTTTATGTTGGCAACCGTTGGGTTTTCATTTGAACTATTGTTTGATATGGCATGTAACACCAAATAAATGCAGAAACCGAAATGTTTCTATCGGTTTTGACTTTTACAGTCTTTACTTCCGCAAATTAACACCGTTAGGTGAAAAGTTTTTGAAAACCCATATTTTTAAACGACGGGTGTTACAAGATATGCTAAGGAATCTAGACTCACTGGTATCTGAAGCTGGTGAGGTTGAAATTCCTGAACGAATGCAACTGGCATTCGCTTCAACTGATGCACCTCTTAAGGTGAGTCAGAAAGGCAACTGGGCGGGCCTCAAAATAATGAGGGACCCTCCAGTGTGTCTAATGTTGTGGTTGAGGATAGAGCAACCATAACTGAAGCAACCCCCATCACATCTATCCCTGGTGAAGATACTTCGGTATCTGATCCACCAACAGATGTACCCATCCAGGAAACTGGGGAAGGTCATCTGGAGACTGACCAGGTAACTGGTCAGCCCTCAGTTACATTCATGGATCTGGACATGAGTGTTAATGACGAGGAAATCCTTATTGAATCTTCGGATTCTGAAGGTACTAAAACAGACCAGGAGATTCTTGATGCTTCTGTACAAGCTCAAGACCCTTCATCTCCAGTCTAACTCCAGACGCATCAATTTCATTTTCACCACCACAAGTAAATGTGCCTATAGATATATCTTTACCAACAAATTTCACTCCTTTACCAACTGGGCAATTCTCACTTGCTCGAGAAATGCCACCCCCACCGTCGCCGTTGTTCACACCTGAGCATTCTCAGCATGAACAACAATTTGTTTTTCCAGTCCTTTCTTCAACCACCACTCCAATAATTTCTTCAACTGCTGGCCTGACAACTGGGGAGACTTCCATCAGTTTGCCTCCTTCAGTTGCTCCAGTAGTAACTGCTAGTGGTCCAGTGACACCTTCTCCTTTGTCACTGGACAGTCAAGTTGTCTCACTACAAGCCGATCTCCAAAACCTTCTTACCAGGGTGGAGGAGATTCAGAAGACACTTGACAAGAACACCAAGTCCTTCTCCAGATACCACAAAGATCATTTGACAAACATTAAGGTGGTCGATCTGGGGATCAACAAGTTTTCATCTAATGAAGACTTGGTGTTCAGAAAGCTTAATGAGTTGGTCACTGGCTGCAACAATCTGGCTGGTACTTTAAAAGAAGCCTTTGACCTAACTCACTCCAAGGTCTCCAGTTCAATCTCCAACTTGCTGGGAAATACTGTCAGAACTTCAGAAGTTGACTTGAAAGAGATTGAAAGGCAGGTTAAGGAACTTATTGAAAGACCTGGCCTAGATGTAACTGGCCTTGGAGAGCAGTTGATGACTTTGGTTGGTCAGAAAATAGAGGATACGCTGGGTGCTAGAGAAGAGCAATTGATTGAAAGGGTGATGTCTGAGATCACCAAGCTGGCCACTCCTCAGGTTGATCTGGCCCCACTTACCAGTGAGATCAACCAGTTGAGGGGTAGCATAGAAAGTTTGAACACCCAGGTATCTCTACATGCTCAATCTATAGAGAAACTGACAACTGAAGTGGAATCTGAAGAAGATGGATGATGAGGTTAAGGATAAGGTTGTCTCCGGTTTGGATGAGGACTCTAAAATTTTGAATGAATTGAAAACTGGTCAAGACCAAGTTGTTGCAAATGTCTTGACCCAGTCCAAGGAGACGAACCACTTATGGAGGTCCTTCAGGATGATGTGTGGGATCTTTAAAGAGTGTAAGGACTTGCAATCATGGCAGCCTCTTGACCGGTTGCCATCTCACCCCTCTGAATGGGAAGGTATTCGGGCAGGTCTAGATGCTGCCAAGGGGGAAAAAAGTTCAGTCCTTACACCAGTTGCACCTAGAAGGACTCCATCTGGAAGAGAATTGATTGTGGCTACCAGTACTGAAGCTGGTGAGCAAAGAGTTGGTGGATCTGGTGATGATGGTGATAGGGGGAATGTTGTTTTGGATAAGGGTAAAGGTTTAGCTGGTGATGCATCTGCCCAGCCGGCCACTGATGTAATGCTTGAAACTGTTTCAGATAGTGATAGCAGAAGACTGGCCAGACTTGGAAATGACATTAAAGAAAAGAAAAAGATGAAACAAAGAAACCAAGCTGAAGCCAGGGCACATCTTGCACAAATCAAGTTACTTGATATGAGTGATGCCAATCTTTTGGGTGTCATTGCTGAGGAGTATGCCAGGATTAAAAATGATCCCAGGATAGTTGACCAGTTGAATGAAATGCTGGATGTAGAACTGGACAGACACTATGCTGAGGATGAAGCAGAATTTGATGCCAAGTTTAAACATTTCAGTGGAGAAGGCTAAGGAGATAAGGGCCAGTGGGATTCTTAAACGTATTGCAAATGTTAAGAAGGTTGTGAAGAGTGTATTGAATCCACCAAGAAGAAGGATTCCACAACCAAGAAGACCACTGACAAGAGATGCAAGAGATGCTGACCTTAGCACATTCGTTGAATCAACTGGCGAGGTATCCAATGAAGACATTAAGTCCGCTGTACTGGCTGCTGGTGCTGGGAGTATAAAATCACAAATGAATCTGAAGCTAGAAACTACTACTCCCAGATCATGTCAACCAGAAGACATAGTGGTACTATCAATAGTGTCAATGTTACAATCAAGCCAGGCACCAAGGTTTTTCAAATCGAAATTAAGTATACTGGTGGGCCACTGGTTAGAACGGACGATCCTGGTGCTATGCAATATGGATTCAGCGAATGGGTGGAGATGGTGAATGTTTTGGATGCTAAGGCTCAAAAGAATAGGTTTGAGAAAGCATGGGTAAACTTTCTAAGGGGAAGATTCAACATAAAGAAAATCTTGAGCAAAAGTTGAATATTGACCCTGAAGATACTCAGCCTATTTCTTCAGTTGCCAAGAGAAGAAGAACTGGCGAAGGGCCATCTCATTAAGTTCTTTCTTCAGTTATCTACTTGTAATTTGTATTTACATTCTGTAACTTGTATAAATTTCATTCCCTTGTATAAATGAAGTTACCAGTTTGTAACTACAAGGTAGATAATAGATTAAAATCTAACAAACATAAAAGAAAAACCTAAGGCATTTATTGATCTATAAAAATGCCTTAGATAACTTAGATAGATTTAAATCGAACAAGTCCTTCCAGTTCACACTTGTACAGATACAAGAACTAGAAAAGACTTAGACTATATTTCTAGACAAATAGGGGGTCGTCTCCAGTTCAGTGTATATTGCAAAGTAACTCCACCATCGACATAGAGGTGTCTTCAGTAGTACCATCTAACGAGTTGGGACTTACAGATTATCTTGTCAACTCTTTAGAATTTGGTTTTAAACGAAAGCAATCATAGCTGTAGTCGAGTGGATTCGAAGTGGATGATCTTTATTAATATTGTCTGAAATCTACTTTATTTTAGTTTGTCTTGTTATTTAAATTTCTTTTACTTCAATTGTCAAAGTTAGGTAGCAATTCGGCTACGGTTCCATCCTTTTTCTAAAACTACTTTAGCAAACAATTAATTCAAAACCAATCCCTGCGAACGACCTCGGACTTACTAATTACTATACTATATGCGATCAGGTCCACTGCCTGAAAGTGTGTAGTAGTCGGTTTTTGGTCGGTACTTGTTTATAAATTTACAAACTCGATTTCACACATCAATAGATAATAAAGTCAAGATCAAGTGTGATCCTGATAAATAAATGAAATGCGAAAAGAATAACGACACCAGAATTTTGTTGACGGGGAAAAACCCTTGATCCTATTATGGAATCTTAGGTAAAAAACCCCGGGAGGAAACAATCGTTCCTACCTGTGTTCTTTTATTATTATCGGTTTAAGATTACAATACAATGAATGAAAGAAAAAATGATTGATCGAATAGTTATTCTAAATAGTATAATTGTGAATGAGCGAAGTGTGAAGTTGTTGTGTGTTGATCGTTGTTCCTTTCTGCTGAAGAAGCATTTGTATTTATAGAGCTAGACGTTGAACTGAATATGCAAAATATCTGGGATCTTCCTGGACTTGCTCATTACGCTGAAGAATTGGTGAAGATGACCGTTGAGAGCTTTTCCACACATGGTAAAACATATATCAATCCCGATTCTTGTGGTTGAAGTGGTAAACTATCCGTTATGACTTGTTTCCTCACGTTGTAAATACTCTTTTATCGTGAAGACTGGTCCTGCATACAATATCTTACATACTAGATATACGTTCGTTAGTTATTGTGTTGATCTTGATGATCTTAAGATCCTGTTATACCAAAATAATATGACAGTATAGTCTAGATCCTCAAATTAAGACAGTAATTAAGATCCTTCAAAGTAACGTTATATTAATAAATACTTTTACAAGTCCAAGGTATAAATACTATCAGGATCCTAGTAGTGAAAATTCCTACCCCAAACACCCACCTGTATGATTTCCACATTCTCCCTCATGTATATCCTTGAGAACTTCATTGATCTCAGGATGTTCTAAACATCTAAGATATGGTCCTGCAAGAGACTTTCTATACAAAATACCATTGATTATAAAATAATGTGTTGTTTTCATACGAAAGGCCTTTGGGTTTTCATCTTTAGGGATTAATATATTCTATTATTGGTGTAGTCCATGAATTTTGATTGTCCCCAGAATTCATCATCTTGAACAGCTAAGATATTAGTTGATTCTTTATCTATAGCTGGGTATAATACATGTACTATAGGAATTTTAGTATCTGGTGACATCTTAAGTGTTGATCCTAGATTTGCTAAAGCATCAGCCTCAGTATTTTCTTCTCTAGGTACTTGTTCTATGTCAAATAAATCAAAATTCTCTGCTAGTTTCATAACTATTTCCAAATATTGCATTAATTTTTCACCTTTTGCAGCATAAGTTCCATTAAAATGATTAGCTAAGAGTAAAGAATCTACATATACTTTAAGATTTCTAATGTTCATATCCTTAGCTAATTGCATACCAGAAGTTAAAGCTTCATATTCCGCCTCATTATTAGTGGCTATAAAATGACAATTCACTGCTTGGGGTATGATATCCCCCTGTGGTGATTTTAGTATGATACCTAATCCTATTCCTTTAACATTAGCTGCACCATCAGTATATAGTGTCCATTTTTCAGTAGTTTCTTCTAACATTTTAACCTCTAAATCTACTTCAGGTTGCAAATCACTACTAAAATCAGCCACAAAGTCTGCTAAAGCTTGAGATTTTATAGCGGTTCTAGGTTCATAAATTAAATTTAAAGCACTTAATTTCACAGACCATTTAGCCATTCTACCAGATACTTCAGGTTTCCTTAATACACATTTTATAGGATAATTTGTTTTAATATGTATCGCATGTGTTTCAAAGTAGTGTCTAAGTTTAGTAGATGCCATAACTAATGCAAGTATAAGTTTTTCAAGATGAGAGTACCTGGTTTCGGCATCAATTAAACTTTTACTTACATAGTAAATCGGTTGTTGTTGTCCTTCCAGCTCTTTAACTAGAACAACACTTACTGCATTTTGAGATACTGCCAAGTAAAGATATAAGGGCTCACCATCTTCAGGCTTCACCAGCAGTGGTGGAGTGGAGAGATATTTCTTTAATTCTTGAAAAGCTTCTTCTTGTTTTTCTCCCCATTCAAACTTTTTATTCTTCTTCAAGATGTCATAGAATTCTTTGCATCTATCAGAAGATCTGGATATGAACCTATTCAGGGCTGCTAATCTTTGGTTAGCCTTTGCACATCTTTAGCATTTGATGGAGATTTGAGGTTCAAGATAGCTTTGATCTGCTCCGGGCTTGCCTCTATCCCTCTTTTGGTGACCATATATCCTAAGAACTTTCCAGCACCAACTCCTAAAATTACATTTGCAGGATTCAGCTTCATGTTGTATTTATCTAGTATGTTGAATGCTACTTCAAGATCTTTTAAATGATCTTCAGCCTTCTTGGACTTGACCACCATATCATCTATGTATACCTCCATCGTATCCCCCAGTTGGTCCTTGAACATCATGTTGACCAGCCTCTGGTATGTTGCACCTGCATTTTTAAGACCAAATGGCATAGCGATATAACAATAAATACCTGTTGGCGTCATAAAAGCAGTGGCTTCTTGATCTTCAGGCTCCATCTGAATTTGCTGAAATCCGGAAGAAGCATCCATAAATGTGAGCATCTCATGGCCAGAAGTTGCATCTACCATAGCATCGATATGTGGCAGTGGAAATGGATCTTTTGGGCAAGCTTTGTTAAGATCTGTGAAGTCCACACAAACTCTCCATTTTCCATTTTTCTTTTGTAACTACCACATTTGCTAGCTGTTTTGGACAAAAATTACCTAAGATAGTTTTGTAAAAGGATTCAAGATAATTTTCTGACCAAAGATTTGTAAGTGAGGTCAGTTTATGATCTTAAAATAAAATAAAATATTTGCTAATAAAAGTAATGCGAATAAAGGATTTTGAATAGAAAAGTTTTGTAAAGATCTTTAAGATAGAATTTTAAGGATAAAGGAGAAAAAACAATGAAGATAAGGATAATAAAGAGTCAAGATCAAAGCTGTGATCTTGAATTAAGAACAAATAAATAAAATGCGAGAAAATAAACGACACCAGAATTTTGTTGACGGGGAAAAACCCTTGATCCTATTATGGAATCTTAGGTAAAAAACCCCGGAGGAAACAATCGTTCCTACCTGTGTTCTTTTATTATTTGTTTAAGATTACAATACAAGGAATGAAAGAAATGTGATTGATCGAATAGCTATTCTAAATAGTATAATTGTGAGTAAATGAGCGAGTTGTGAAGTTGTTGTGTTGTTGTATCTGTTCTCTTGCTGATGAAGAAGCCTTCGTATTTATAGAGCTAGACGTTGAACTGATTATGCGAAATATCTGGGATCTTCCTGGACTTGCTCTTTACGCTGAAGAATTGGTGAAGATGACCGTTGAGACCTTTTCCACACATGGTAAAACTCATATCAATCTCGATTCTTATGGTTGAAATGGTAGACTATCCGTTATGACTTGTTTCCACACGTTGTAAACATTCTGACTCATTCTTTTAACATAAAAACTGATCCTGCATACAATATCTTCATATACTAGATATATGTTTGTTAGTTTTCGCATTGATCTTGATTATCTCAAGATCCTGTTTGGTCAAAATAATGTGATAGCAGTCAAGATCCTCAAATCTAAGACATTAATGTGAAGTCCCAACCTGATGGATTACCCGAAGATACCTCAATATCAATAACAATGACTGGCAAGCAAACACTGATCTGGTAACTGAACCAGTTCAGAAGTGACGATCCAGATTTCAGGTTAACAAGTAAAAGTAAATTCAAGAAACTTAAATGATTGAAACTATATAAATACAATATATATCAAGTATGTGGCAAAGGAACACGATGTACTTTTCAATGTATTTTATTCATTATGTTAAACAAAATACAAAGGTTGTTGGGAACAAAGATAAACACCCAAGTGTAATATCTAAACAACCTTGAAATACAAGTGATCTAAATAACTTAGAAATACTCGTAAGAACTACTTAGAGTATATCTCACAAGTTGCAATGCCAAAGTTTCAAGCACTTTGCAAGTTGTGAGAAGCCTTGTATTTATAGGCAAAGTCCATGCTGATGTGGACCAGGCCGTACAAATTATGGTTGAGAGCATTTAAGGAATTGAAATCAATTCCTTAACATGCGTAAATAAAGTATGTGTGTGAAAGTCACTTTGATGTGACATTTCACCTTTTATTCTCAACCTTTTACTCAACCTTGTACTTTTCCAGACAATATGTTATTATCCGGGTAAAGGTTGGTAAAGTCAAAAAGGCTTCCTCGTAATCAGTGTAAAGTGTTGTAAGTACTTTACACTGAGATGCTTCAGTCTTGATCAGGTAGAATCTTCTCTGGGCTCTGCTTCTGAGATGATTCTCTTTCTTCAGTCTTCAGTCTTCGACTTCAGATGAATGCTTTCAGTTGGGCTGATCTGAACTGAAGTGAAGCTCAGTGAACATTCTGAAACTGAAATGTTTCAGAATCCTGTACAAGTATTTTTCACTGATCTTCAACTATTTCCTGGACAAATCATACTTGGTCATTTTCGACCTAACAAATTCCCCCTATTTGTTCTGAAATAGTGCATGCATCTTCAGACTTCTATCTATACATGTTTGTAAGTCTGAAATGCAAGTTTTGTAAGTTATAAAAATTTTCTAAGGACATCTTATAGATCATTGATGCCTTAGAATTTTTCTTGTGTGTTTTTCTAACTTAATCTTATCATCTACTTGTTGGTTACAACTTGCAACATATATACAATACTGAAATGAAATGTTTGTTACAAGTGTACAAATGATAAATATATACAAGTACATGATAAACTGAAAGAGGAGACTACTTCTTTGATGGCCTTGAGCCTGAAGGACCTTCAGTAGCTTTTCTCTTCAGTGGAGAATCACCCTTTCCAAACAACCTTCCTTCCATTTCAACCTTGGCCATCATTTTTTGTTTTATTTTCAGCATCCAAGCTCCATTCAGATGAGACTTTGGTTTTGACTTCAGGATTGGGATCATCTCCTTATGCTCAGTCCACCCAAACTCATGAACTGAGACCTGATTGTACTCTTCAGCTGCCCTACCCTCCCTTCTTACAATTAGATCAAACAGCTTCAAACCATCCTTTATTTTCAACATCAAGAATCTTGGCAGGATGAGATCGATGCCTCAGATAATGCTCATATTGAGCTTTTTCATGTTTTCTTTGTAATTCTTCAGCATCATCTGAAATTGGTTTAAGGTAGAAAGATCAGCATTTCCTTGAAGATCTTGGTCCAGTTATCTTGGTTTTGGTGGTGGCCTTGTTAGATGTCTTTCTACCTTGGCAACTTCAGCCTAAATTTTCTTCTTAATTTCCATCTCACTTTCTATTTTTCACCAAGTCCTCAATGGACATTTAAATGTGAGATGGTCCAGTTTTTGTTCTAAGGGAGAATACCACCATATCATAATCAGCCATATCAGCAAAGCCTTCTGCACTCTGGATCTTTTTTATTTTCTGATATCTTTCCAAAGAAAGACCAAGAGCTGCAGCATCAATATGATCAAGGGTTCCCATCGAAAGATGTTGTGCCCTTTCTTTTTCCTTGTTTTCTCTCCAGGAATGAACTGATTGGAGACTTTCCTCTGCAATGCCTTCAGTTTGTCTCCATCTGCAGTCAGGTCATGCAGAGGATAACCATGCTCATCAACATTTTTGCCAACCACCAGCCCAGAACCCTTTGAACTTCCTTTCTCTTGGGTCAACTTGTGCTTCAGATTTGTGTTGTTCCCCCTGAACTGAAGCACTAGCTTGTATCTCAGCTTGTTTCTTTGTAGCTTCAATAAGTTCTTGAGTGCTGGATAACAAGCCAATGGGAACAACATCTTTTCCCCCTTTGGGGACCTCTGATGGCAGTTTAAATTCTTCAATTGCCACTTGCATATTCTTCAGAGGTTACCAACTTTGCTGTTTCAGACAGTCAGCAAGTCCCCTTGATAATGAAGAAAACTAAGACCTTAATCTGAAAGAAGAGTTCATGTTCAGACTTTCTTTGGTGACAATTTCATTCAGCTGCTTTCTATCATGTTCAGTAAATGAAGCAGCAGGGGTGGGAGCAACAACTGGTTCCGTCTTTAATAAATTTAGAATCTCATCCAGTTGCTTTAATTGATTCTTGACAACTACATCAAGGGATGAGATTGATTTTTGCACATTTTCAACAGCTTCATCAACTCTTTTAGTAGTGTCCTGAGTGAGTTCAGACACCATACTTCTCACTCTTTCATCAATCTTCTCAGCCACTGAAGTAGAATCTGAGCAACAAGTTCCTGAGAAGCTCAGACTTCAGCTTATCAAACAACCACTTAATGAAGACCCAAGTTCTTTCTCATCAACACTGGGCTTCTTCACCAACTCATTTACTTCCTTCCCGACTGACCAAGACATCTCTTTTAATCAATTCAACAGAGGATGTCAAGTTCGCAACAACTGAAGCTTGAACATCTCTTTTAGTCAATCTGAAGGCTTCTCTGATTGCAGAGCTCACTTTATTGCATGTCATCACCAACTCATTCAATTTCCCAACCACTAGTCCTTCATTTCCTGCAACTTTGGTCAACTCAGTGCCAAGAAACATCTGAGCACCTTTCATATCAGCAAAGGAACTAGTGTTGGCAGTTAGAGATTTTGTTAAGTCCTTAACCTTGAGAAGTAGGCTTTGGACTTCGGTGTTTTGTTTCTCTAACTGTGCTTCCACACTCAAAGGAGGAGGTGGTTGTGCAGAAGCAGAAGCAATAAAGGGAAGAGTTCTAAGGCCAACCAGAGTCTTTTCTCTTTATTTGGCCTTCTGATTTAGTATCAGAGCCCACTTCAGTGACCGCTGTATCGGATTGTAAAACTGGGGGCCTTTGAACTTGTTGAATTTGGGGGTGAAATCGTGGAGGGACGCTGTGGGAAACAAATAGGCGAAGATCTCACATAATACCAACGGTACATGACGCCTCGTAGGCCAGACAACATAGATGTGTATGGCTTATTAGTGGTGGTTATATGGTTGTTCAACGAATTTGGATTTCTGGGGGAGGAGGGGCGTTTGCGAGGTTAAGGGTTGGCGCTCAGAATCAGAAGACTGATTCTCCTCCAATAGTTCTCATCAAACTCAAAATCAGCAAGGGAATCAAGATTCCCCTGAGGTGGCTCATCTTCATCCCAGAAAGCAGTCAAGACTGCAGTCTGATCAGATATGCCCTGGTTCAGATACTGAACCAGCTTCTGGTTCAACAACTGCTGCTGCAGATGCATCGTCACCAGATTTATGGGTTGGCTTAGCCAAAGCTTCATCGCCAGAGACAGTAGACACATGGGGCTTCAGTTTCCAAGGGTGTCACCTCAGAAACATCAATTAGCTGTGCGCAGAAGAGTGTAAGATTTGTGAAGTTTCAGGGGGTGCACGTGCAGACACGGACTCTACTGTGTGCTGGGCTGACACACTTATATTTTCTTCACCATCCCCTCCTACAGAAATTTCGGGGATGGTTGCTTGTGGGTTTCCCTTTAGACTCGATTCTTCTGGATCTTGTTGGGAAGATCCAGAAGGGTTAGCTTTGGTACTAATGTCCTTGGGCTATGAGGACTCTTATATTTAACGAGTTTTAATCCCTTTGGAGATCCTGAGGAACCTTTTGGGAGGTCCTCAGGTTGGTCAGTGGAAGAGGGGGTGGCAGGGTGGATGAAGTTGTTTTGGCATTGAACAACTTCAGCATTGAGCCACTAGGTGCACCGATGGGTCCCACATTCTTTTGTGGCCCGCTAGTGATCTTTCTGAGCCAGCTGGTCTGCTGAGACAGTTTTAGTAAATACCTGAGTCATAGCAGCGGAGAGTTCAGGCTCATTCTTCAGTGAAGTGTTGCCTTTGAGAAATCCCTGCTACTATTGGTACAGAAGCTTCAGGTCCAGCTTGATTATGCTTCTCCAAGTATATCCATAAAGCACAAGCTCAGAAATCTTGGGAAAGGCAATGTGCAGACTTCTCTTTCCTTTTAACTTTGTAATCCAACTGAGAGAAGAGTATCTCAGCGAAATCTACCTTATCCCATTCCAAATAATACCCCATCTCAACTTGGGGTAATGAAAGTTGGTCCAACCCTCCATGGTTGCCACCAAGACTTTCCACATCTGGGTCCAGAAGAACCTCCAGCAATTGCCAAAACCAGACATAAAAATGTATCCAGAGGTCTTCAGATTGCCATTTGCATCGACCATGTCATTATGACCCATGGCCTGCAGAACCTCCCTGAAATTAATTCCTTTCAGTCTTTTGGCATAGACTGAAGGAGGTTGAATGTAGTTCAGATGAAGGGATTTCTGAACCCTTCAAGAGTAATGACACACTTCTTGTGCCTTCATTTAAGTAAAAGCAATGGATTGTTCATCCTTGCTTATAATAGCAGTGTACCAGAATTCAAGTAAGTATCTATGATACAATACTTGAGGATTGCAGTAAAAGCATAATGGAGAGGAGACTCTTCAAAGAATTTGTTTATTCTCCCCATTAATGTTTTGTATGAATATTAAGTGCGGCACAAAGTTGTTCATATTGAACGAAGGGTTGAAGGAGCAAAACCCTTTGGCCATGCCGGACTGGTTTGACTGCCAGATGGATTGTATTCAAAAGTGATAAGAGATTTTATTTGAGATTGTGATTTTGCCATTTCTACAAGGTGAAACTGAAATTGATTGATAAATTTAGGGTTTGAATTGAAGAGAAAAAACTAAAGGAAAAAATAGAGAGAATGATGATTGAGAGTAAATGAAAAGATGAAGTAAATGAATGAATGATTATAGAAAAAAGTATTTATATTTATGATGGAATACAAAGAGTTTTTCCAAAATAAATAAAATGAAAATGATTTTGAATTTCAAACCAAGAAAAAATAATTTGAAAACAACTTTGATCGGGTTTGGAGGCAGGGGGGGACAGGGGGGAAGGGGGGGGGGGGGGGGGGAGGTGGGTGGGGATCGGTTTTGAAATCCAAAAATAATTTTGGGTATACGTCCGCATTTAATGCAACGACGGTTACCCCATTTCAGAAAACTTTTCAACACTTTTAAAAAAGTGATCATTACTTTTTCATTTACGGCGCAACTTGTGTTACACGTCAGCATTGAAAAATAATTATTTAACCGTTGCACAGTAAAAGTAACGTGTTCACACAATTGACCAAGTATCCAACACATTAAAAGGACCGATGGATTTCAGTGATGACTCAACAAAATCTGAGCATGATCAGTTTAAGAAATCTGAACCATCTCAGTTTAAAACTCAACTGAAAAATTTCAGAAATTCTGAAGCATTTCAGAACAAAATATTTTTCTGAGAGCAAAGTTCCCCCTTAGAGAAAAATTCTTTTAAACACAAAAATATTTGACACTTCCCCCTGAGGTGATGCTATACTGGATTTAGCATACCTAACTCACTGATGAGATGTTTAAATGTTTTGACATCCAAGGTTTTGTAAAAACATCAGCGAGTTGTTTATCAGTGGGAATAAAATGAAGTTCAATATCACCTTTCATAATGTGATCTCGAATAAAATGATACCTGAGATCAATGTGCTTGGTTTTAGAGTGCATTACAGGATTGTGAGATATGGCAATTGCACTGGTGTTATCACAAAAGATTGGAGTCTTTGTGTAAGTAACACCATAATCAGTCAGTTGGTTTTTCATCCATAGAATCTGAGCACAACAACTTGCTGCAGAAATGTACTCAGCTTCTGCAGTTGATAGTGATACTACAGTCTGTTTCTTACTAGTCCAACTAACCAATTTGCCACCTAGGAAATGACAACCACCTGTGGTACTTTTCCTATCTATCTTACACCCTGCATGATCAGAATCTGAATAACCCATTAGATCTAGACTTGAGCCTTTGGGATACCAAAGACCAAGTCTGGGGACACCTTTAAGGTATCTGAAAATTCTTTTCACAGCATTTAAGTGTGATTCTCTGGGATCAGACTGAAATCGTGCACAAAGACATGTTGCAAACATTATATCTGGTCTACTTGCAGTTAAGTACATGAGGGATCCCACCATACCACGATATTTTGTGGGATCCACTTGTTTTCCATTAGGATCAGAATCCAAAGTTAATGGAGCAGAAATGGGAGTATCTTTTGATGAGACTGAATCAAATTGATATTTCTTTAGTAAATCTCTGACATATTTTTCTTGATTTATAAAAATACCATCACTGGTTTGTTTCACTTGAAGACCTAAAAAATATGTCAGTTCACCCATCATACTCATTTCATACTCAGAAGACATTATTTCAGAAAACTTTTACACATTTTATCATTTGTAGAACCAAACACAATATCATCAACATAAATTTGTACAAGTAAGATATTTCCTTTATCATGTAAAATGAATAAAGTACTATCTATTGCACCTCTTTTAAAACCATTTTTCAGAAGATGTTTAGTAAGAGTATCATACCAGGCTCTAGGTGCTTGTCTCAGACCATATAATGCTTTGTTCAGTCTGTACACCCAGTGAGGTTTTTCTTCATTAATGAACCCTGGTGGTTGATAAACATATACTTCTTCTTCCAATTCTCCATTCAAAATGCACTTTTTACATCCATCTGATAGACTTTAAACTGATGATGAGCTGCAAATGCTAAGAATATTCTGATAGCTTCAAGTCTAGCAACTGGTGCAAAAGTTTCATCAAAATCTATCCCCTCTTCTTGTGCATATCCCTTTGCAACAAGTCTTGCCTTGTTTCTAATGACGTGACCATCTTCGTCCATCTTGTTTCTGAAGACCCATCTTGTCCCAATTGGATCCTTCTTCAGGTTATTAGGACATGGAACAAGTTCCCAAACATCATTCCTTTTAAACTGGTTAAGCTCATCTTGCATGGCTTCAACCCAGCTTGGGTCTTTCATAGCCTCGTCAATCTTCTTCGGTTCAATCAGTGATAAGAAGCTGATGTTTAAGCATTGATCGCTTGTGGCTCTTCTGGTCTGAACCCCTCTACTGGAGTCTCCTATGATTTGATCAATAGGATGTGCTTTTGACCACCTAGAGTATTGACCAGGATTGTTATGTATAACAATATCAGTGCAAGAATTCAGTTGGGGTGCATCAGTTGAATCATTATCTGAGTAACTTCTGGATTCAGAAAGACTATTTCAGTCTTCTTCCTCCTGCAGATCATGACTTGCATCATGAAACTCTTCAGATTGGGGTAAATCAGTGGAAACTGGTATCTGATATGAAGCAGCATGCACATCTGATCCAATAGTCAGTTCAGAAGGTAGTTTGAAACTGACTGAAGGATAAATGGATATGTTGGTGCTTTCTGGTTCTGAACGGAGATGTTCAGAAACATGTTCAGGTGACTGATCAGATTCTGCAATAGGATCAGAATCACTAAAACTGATTGGACTTTCTGAGGGTGGTTCAGAAGTTGGTTTTTGAAGATTGCAGAGTTTGATTCATCAAAGGTAACATGAATTGACTCATCAACCTTATCAAGTCTTTTATTGTAGACTCTGAAGGCTTTGCGAATTACTGAATATCCTAAGAAGAAACCTTCATCAGCTTTTGCATCAAACTTTCCAAGCTGACTGGAATCGTTCAGAATATAAACTGGACAACCAAATACATGGAAATATCCAATATTTGGTTTACGATTCCTGAGTCTTCATAGGCTGTCTTCTTGTGTCTTTTGACATAAACCGATCTGTTCTGAGTGTAGCAAGCAGTTGCAACAGCTTCAGCCCAGAAACTGGTAGGAAGACCAGATTCAGTGAGCATACTTCTAGCAGCTTCAATCAGCGTTCGATTCTTTTTTTCTACAACACCATTCTGCTCTGGTGTGTGAGCTGAGGAGAAGTTCTGAGATATGCCAGTTTCAGTGCAGAAGGACTCCAGAGTGGCATTTCTGAATTCAGTGCCATTGTCACTTCTGAGCTGACATACTTTTCGCTTGTGCTTGAGTTCAATTTGTTTGATGAGGGCAATAATTTCAGCAGCAGCTTCACTATTTGTTCTGAGGAATAACCCAGCAATATCTTGAAAATTCATCTACAACAACAAGTGTATCTTTTTCCTGCTTTTGTCTGAACATTCACAGGACCAAAAAGATCCATATGAAGCATGTGAAGTGGTTCAGTGATGCTGAAATTTTGCTTGGTTTTGAAACTTGCTCTTTTCTGCTTTCCCATTTCACAACCTGGACATGGCTTGTCTTTGTTGAAAGACATAGAGGGTATCCCATCAACAAGTTGTTTTCTTGACAACTTATTAATGTTCTTGAAGTTCAGATGGGATAATCTCTTGTGCCACAACCAGTTTGTGTCCTCATCTGCCTTTGTATAGAAACATTGTTCACTGGGTGAACTTTCCATATCAATGACATAAATGTTTCCTTTTCTTGGTGCAACCAACACTACCTTCCAATCCCTGTTGAATATGGTGCCTTGTGAAATATCAAATAATACCTTGAAGCCATCATCACACAGTTGGCTGACACTGATCAGGTTATATTTCAAACCATTCACACCCCCCCCCCCCCCCCCCCCCCCCCCCCCCCCCCCCCCCCCCCCCCCCCCCCCCCCCCCCCCCCCCCCCCCCCCCCCCCCCCCCCCCCCCCCCCCCCCCCCCCCCCCCCCCCCCCCCCCCCCCCCCCCCCTCACTATGCAACACGTGTGAATTTGACTTGTCCATTATTTAAAACATCATATCCCTCAATTTGTCCACTTCCATCATTTCCAAACGTTATTGAGGGCCTCTTGCACCCTATATTCCTCCAGCAGGGTTTTATTACCAGTCATGGTTCTGCCAGCTGCACTGTCAAGATACCATATATACTTCTTTCGGTCTCCCTGCACATACATCAAAGATTAGTTCGATTTGTGAACCCATCGACTGATGGGTTCACTGGACTCTCCTTTAGACGTCCCAGAAATTTTTGGTTTTGGAGGAACTGAAGGATCAAAGGGGATCTCAGTCATAAATTCAGATGACACAAAAATAGTTGGTTTGATGGGATTTACAACCTTTTTCTTTTCAGAGTTCTTCTTGGTTTGCTTAGAAAAAGGTTTTGTGTTTTGTTTAGGTTGAAAGGAGTTGTTCCTTCAACATTTTTTAAACGTGCATTACAACTTTGCACTTGTCTTGACAACAATTGAAACTGACTTTCTAATCTTAACAAAATTGATTCTTCATTAGACACCTGAGCCTTACCAGAATCTGAGGTAGAAGGCTCAGTGGGGGAGATATTTTCTTCTTCTTTTGGCCTTTTGGAACCTTAGATGAAGACTGAGGGGATGGCTTTTTGGATTTAGCCTTCTTTTCTGAAATAGTGGTCTGAGCTGTTTCAGATTTACCCTCAGATTGTTCCTGGGCCTTATCAGTCACAGTTAATTGCCAACTTCTTTAAAAATAATTTCTGGTTTCATTTCTTTTGGAAGAGCATCAATATCAGTAATGATAGATGCTAAATGAAGATCACCAGATTCATATGCTGTTTTTTGATTTGCAAAAGTATTTTTTATTGCAGCATCTGGTTTTGGTGCACTCATCCAAGATTTAATTATTTTCTGTTCTTTTTCATGGATGGTTTTTAACTCTTCTTTTCCAATTCTAAAGTGGCAACCATAGACTGATGACTTTTGAGGGCTAACTGGACATCTTGCAGTTCTTTTAGTCTGGCCTGACTTGCGTTCAGTTCAGAAGTATTATTTTCAAACATTTTTAAACTTTCTGAACGCACAGTTTCGACATAAGATATCAGCCTCTAAAAGAACCAAAAGGTCCAGTTTATGTTCCTTATTACTTTCAAATCCAAAATCACTAACCTTTTTCATGATAATATCCACCCATCTTCCAGATTCAACATCAGACTTGACCAAATGACCTTGATCTTCTCGAGCCATGAAACACATATCCCTTACTTCTTCATCATCAGATGAATCATCAGAATCTTCCCATTTTTCAGTTTTTGCAATCATACAACCATTTTTACTTGAGTTGTCATGCGACATGAGAGCCATATGAGCTTTAAGCTTTTTATACTTAGCTTTATAACTCTCATCATTTTCTGAAAGTTAGAAGAAGAGGGACCAGATTGTGATGAAGAGGGTTGACTAGATCTGCATTCCTTCATGAAATGTCCTTTCTTGCCACACTTAAAGCATTCAAGATCAGACTTATCAATAGAAGCGCTGGAAGCAAATGGTTTGCCAGATCGTTATATAATTGTAGTAGTTGATTTGTGTACCTTATGTTAATTTGTACTTATATTGTAAACTTGTTACAATGGAAGGGGGCATAGTGTAAATAGCTCATATGTATATAAACCCCCTCCATTATGTTAATTGTAACTTTTCACCCCATAATACAAACCAACTTCTGCCAAACACTCTCTCTCTCTACTCTCTCTCTAAAACCGCCATTAACACACACTCAAACACACACAAAAGCTCGAATTCTATACTTTACAATTGGTATCAGAGCACAATCAGAGTTGCTGAACGATCCACAAGCTTATTACAAGCTTAATTTGTGCTTAATTTTGGAATTTGAGTTGATTTTCTGAAAAGTTCATTTGCAGAGCTCACTGTTTCAGTGATTACTGCAAATTAAGTGTGTTTCTATTCTAATTTTGTTCACCGATCGATTCAATATCAGTATATCTTCCTTCGCTATCATTTTCAGAAGCTAATTTCATCATTTGAGTTGTTTTTGATCGAGCTCTACAAATCGCATGTTCGTGAGGGTTTGATTTCCAGTTGAAATTAGCATCTAATTTGTTTGAGGATTTGTGCGCATTGATTTTCTGAACATTTTGATATAAAATTCGAGTTCTAATTCGCAAAAATGAAGAAGATATCGAAGATTTTCATTCTTCTCTGCAAATAAGGGTTTGGCTGAACGAAGAAGATAACCTAACCGACTATTTTGTCGTGTTGTGGTTACTCGCATTTGCAGAAGTCTTTGGCTAAAGTGTGGTTCTTACTTGTACTATTTGCAGAGCAATTTGCTCGGCAAATAGTTATTTTTGAGAATTCTTGATTTGAGACTGGTGCTACTTGCATTGTTTGCAGAAGTTTAAGCTCGGCAAACAAGTCTTTGTGCTGTTTGCAGAGATATTTGCTCGGCAAATAGTTGAAATTGATTCTTCGACCAAGTGACTTTATAAGTTGTACTATTTGCAGAGAACTAAGCTCGGCATTTAGTTGTTTTTAAGAATTTGGTCACTACCATTTGCAGAGAATTAAGCTCGGCACTTAGTTGTTTTTAAGAATCTCAAATCAAAATTTTTCAAGAAAATTTCTCAAAACCATTTTTCATCAATATTCTTCGCGTGGGTTGAAAAAAATCAAAATTTTGAAATTTGAAATTTCTTACTTGTTCTATTTGCAGAGGTTTAAGCTCTGCATTTAGTTGAAATTGAAAATTCTCAAATTTTTCTAAGTCTTTCAATTGCTTGAAATGGCTTCAAGGGAAGCTTTAGCACTTGGTTCTGAAGGAAGACCACCTGTCTTGTTTAGAGGATCTTATCCTCAATGGAAGAAAAGGTTTCTGAACTGGATAGACATGCAGAAGAATGGAAAACTGCTGAGAAAATCTTACAAAGATGGTCCTGAAATTCCAAAGAACCCAATTAATGGAGAAGTGTTACCTGAAGAGAGTTGGAACACAGATCAGAGAAGCAGAGTTGAGGCTGACCAAAGTGCAATTGCCTTTCTTTACCAAGCACTTCCTGATGACATTTACTGCAATGTTGATTCCTATGAGACAGGAAAAGACATTTGGGATGAAGTGGAGAAGCAGATGGAAGGATCAGATGTATCAAACACCATTAGGTTGTCGACTGTTCTGAACATGTATGAAACATTCAAACAACAAAAAGGTGAACCATTGAATGAGGTGTACATCAAATTCTGCAATGTCATCAATGAGCTGAGAAAGAATGATGTGAAGAGAACCAATATGGAACTGAACATCAAATTCATAAAAAATCTGGAAGAGGAATGGCAAGTGTATGGAACCCAACTCAACCAACAATCAGACTTCGGAAAACTCACCATTCACACTCTGTTTGAAAAACTACAACTTAATGTTGAGGATGTTCAGAGAATTCAGAAGAAGAAAGAAGAGAGTGTACATTCAGATCCATTGGCCTTGATTGCTGAAAAGAAGACTTCAAGACTGTCAAGACACAGTTTTGTTGAAGTTCAAACTGATTCTGATTCAAGTGAGATGAGTGATTCTGATCTGGATGAGAAACAAAAAGAGATGTACAAAGAACTCGCTTATTTCACTAAGGCTTTCAAGAAGAAATTCTTCAAGAAGAAACCAACAAACAATCAGCTTAGGACTTCATCAGTCTCTTCGTATGCCAAAAATGCGAATGCTCCTAAGTTTGATCAGAAGAAAGAGTTTGTTGGAGGTGAGAAGAAATATGAAAATCAGAAGAAGTTTGAGAAGAAGGTAATGGAGAGAAGGAATGAAGACAAGAAGTGCTATAACTGTGGCTTACTGGACATTTTGCAATCAACTGCACGAAACCTCGACAAAAGAACTCCGAGTACTACAAGTACAAACTTTTGCTGGCAAGACAAGAGGAAAGCGGAATTGCTCTTCTCGCTGAGGATGACAAGTGGTTACATCTTTCTGACGAGGAGACAGACGAACTTGCAGCAAATGTGTGCTTCATGACAAAGATCAAGAAGTCAAAGGAGTTGGAGGAAAATGATGAAAGCTCTTCTGAAGTCGAGGATGAGGTAATCTCTTTTCCCAAATCAATGTTAAAACATTATATGGATATGTCTGAAACAGCAAGGAAAGATTGCAGGGAGTTGAGTAAAAAGAATTTAAAATTAAAGAAAGATTTGGAGGACAAAGAAAAAGATTTTCAAATTAAAATTGATTCACTTCAAAAAGATGTTGAGAATTTGAAATCTGAAAAAGCAGCAGTCTCTTTTACTCAAAACTCCAAACTGCATCTTGAGAAACAAGAACTTGAGACCAAAGTTCTTGAACTGAGCAAGACTGTCAGACAACTTCAAGTTGAAAAGACCAATGAGATGTTTCGAGCAAATGCTTTGGCTGAAGACATTGAGTCTTTGAATTTCAAGATGAAAGAATCTATCCCTGATGTGACGGAATTTGAAAACAAAATTTCTGACCTAAAATATGAATGTTGCATAAAAGATTCTCTTAAACAAAAACTTGATAAAGAAAATGATGAGCTGAAAGCTGAAATCAAGTCTTATCAAGAAAAGTTGTATAAGATCAATCGTTCATATCAACAAGTCTTTTTAAATAGGCCAAGAAATTCAGGAACAATATTCACATCAGGGTTGGGTTATAACAATCCAAAATGTTTGCTCGAAGCACAAGAAGAAGTCCCATCATTATACAAAGAATCTTATTTGAGATGTGGGATGACAGACCAATTTGTGAGACCGACTGATAATGATTATGAGGCTGATGATTTTCTAGAAAAGGGTGCAAAAGTCTATTTTAACTATTCGTTAATGGATGAGTCATATGACTTCTTTGCTAACTCTACACAAAAGACAATCAAAGACAATCATGAGGCTGTCATACCCGAAATTCTTGAGTGTTTTACTGAAAAACCTTTGGAAAATTCTATTCCTATTCCAAAACCTGAAAATTTGAGACCTTATGTTCCACAAATAGTTTTGGAAAAGGTAATAGAGGATTTGCAAAAGTCACTTGATGAAAAGCAATCTTTGATAGATAATCTGCAAACTCAAAATCACTATGTCATTGACCCACCCAAGAATCATGAAAATGATTGTGATCACCCCGATTGTCCTGTTTGTGAAGTTATGGCCACTCCATCTCCACCAAACCAATCTGTGTGTCAAAATGAGAAAACTTCACAAACTGCATGTTCAATTTGTGAAATCATGAATGCATCTGTGCAAACTGAGAGTCAAGTTGTACATGTCTCTGTTCAAACTGATGGTGATTTAGATGATGTTCATGATGTTGATGATTATTTCTTCCCGATTACTTCTGAAATTGAGACCTTTACCAAGTTTTCTGAGGGAACTTTATCGTACTTGAATGACATTGATGCTTTCAAACAAAAGTTTGAAAAAGAAAGAGAACAGAGATTGAATGTGCTAAAGGAACTTAATGATTTAAAAGTTGAATTCGAATTTCAGAAAATAGCACTTCAATTTCATAAAGAAAAAGAAAAAGCATCAATTCCACTCAAGAGAAGTCCATGTCCAATTAAGAAAAGTGAAGTCAGTGTGAAGTTGGAAACTGATGAAATGTCAACATTTTTGGAAGAAAATCATGATTTTGAACCTGAATTTGAAAAACTTTTTGTTCAAAAGGAGGAAAAACTTGATTTAAATCTAAAGAAGATTCCAAAGTCACACTTTTCACAATCTTCATCCATCAAGTTCCAAAGACCAAAGACCACCCAACAATCAAAGACCAACCCATCACCCAAGACTGATTCAAAACCAAAGACCAAACCATCACCAAAGAATGTTGAAACCGAAGTTCAATCAATCATCAAAGAAGGATTCAGGTCATAATTCAAAGAAAGTTCCCACAGTTCAAAAGACTTCTAGGCAACCAAAGATGTACAAGGTCAAATCTGAACCTCAATCACAAAAAGAAGTCAAAACAAGCAGTGGTCCGAAGATTGTTAAGATTGAAACTTTCTCATTAGGTAACAAACAATCACAGCAGGTTAGGTATTCTAGTTTCCCTAGGTATTCTCAGAAGAATCCTAAGTGCACTTTACAGAGGATTAGAGATACTTTAACAGGCATGACTAAATACAAAGACCAGTATGGTTGGCTGTCACCTAATAACATAAAGAAAGTGAATAGGACCACAGAAACCATCAAGAAGAAACCTGTTCAGAACATAAATACTAAATTAGTTTCTAACTCTAAGAATGTTCGTGTTTCAGGTGACTTGTGCTTGAATAGTAGCAGTAAATGGATTCCGAAAGATAGATTTTTGCATGCTACTAGAAAAGTCAAAATTGATGGAAACACTACCCATGTCAAACAAGTGTGGATTGTCCGTAGATCAAATACATTAGATAATGCTACTACATCTAGGACTAGTCCTGCTTGTATCAAAACTTGTGTATAAACCATTACATTTCTTTGTCTGTAATTCGTATTTTGTGTTTTGAACAATTATGTGTGTTTGTTTATTGTTTGAATAAAAAGTTTGCTTGTGTGTCATTTTGCTTGATGTTTATTTTAATGTGTACTTGCATGTTATCCCTCTAACCTGCAAGGACCCAATCTATATGGGTACCTAAAACATATTCCTTGTCCTTGCAGGAATACCTCATTTGTGTATGGTATGTTGACTCGGGATGTTCACGTCATATGACTGGAAACAAGTCAATTCTTTCGAACTTTGTTGAAAAGTTCATGGGAACCGTCAGATTCAGAAATGATCATATTGCTCCTATTCTCGGTTACGGAGACATTGTTAAAAATGGTGTCACTATAAAGAGAGTTTCCTATATTGAAGGATTAGGACACAATCTTTTCAGTGTTGGACAATTTTGTGACAATGATCTTCAAGTATTATTCAGGAGATATGAATGCAAAGTGCAGACTGAAGATGGTGTGGATATTCTTACTGGAACAAGAGACAATAACTTGTTCACTATTGATCTCAACAACATTCCATCCAATTCTTCAGAGATTTGTTTACTTTCAAAAGCAACTGCACAAATCTCTTGGTTATGGCATCGCCGTCTTTCTCATCTGAATTTTCAAACAATTAATGCTCTCGTAGATAAACAACTTGTTGAAGGACTTCCTGATTACAAGTATGAAAGTGAACATGTTTGTCCAGCTTGTGCAATTGGAAAGATGAAGAAAGCTTCACATAAACCAAAGAAGTTTCTAAGTACAGAAGGTCCTTTGCACCTTATACATATGGATTTGTGTGGCCCAATGAAAGTTCAAAGTATCCATGGCAAGCGATACATTCTTGTGATTGTCGATGATTATTCTCGTTACACTTGGGTATTCTTTCTTCATGCAAAGAGTGATACTCCGAAAGCAATTATTGATTTCATAAAGAAGACCCAAGTAAATCTAAAATCATCAGTCAGAATTGCTCGCTCCGACAATGGAACTGAATTCAAGAATTCAACGATTGATTCTTTCTTCAAGTCCATGGGTATTACTCATCAATTTTCTGCTGTCAGGACACCTCAACAGAATGGAGTAGTTGAACGTCGTAATCGAACTCTTGTTGAAGCAGCTAGAACAATGCTTGCCTATTCGAAGTTGCCACCGAATTTATGGGCTGAAGCTGTTGCTACTGCTTGTTTTACTCAAAACAGATCCATAATAAACAAGAGGTTTGATAAAACTCCGTATGAGGTGATCAACAAAAGAAAGCCCAATGTGAACTTCTTGCACATTTTTGGATGTGTGTGTTATGTTCTCAATGATCGAGACAATCTGGGCAAATTTGAACCAAAAGGCGATGAGGCATATTTCATCGGTTATTCAAGAGAATCCATTGCATATCGTGTATATAACCGAAGAACCAAGAGAATCGAAGAGAGTATGAATGTCAAATTTGATGAACTCTCAGGGATGGTTCTTGAACAACACAGTTCAAGACCCGAACTTCAATGTCCACAAGCTTCCGCAACAAAGACTGCTTCGAATGTCAAATCATCATTCTCTACTCCAACAACACAAGATTTGGATATCTTGTTCGAAGAATTTTTCCAAGTTTCGAAGAAAGTTCCTGAATCTGATGGAAATGCCAGTGAACAATCCAGTTCAAATTCAGAAGAGTTGAATCCCAATGAGTCTTCACCAACACAATCATCAGATGCTACTTCATCATCTGATTCTCCTCCACCTACTGATATGTCAGAGTTGCATACTCAACCTCATAATATCTCACAAGTGACAAATCCATCAACCAATCCAGAAGATTATGATCACGATGACTTTGTTGAACCAATTGCTACTTCATTTGAACAACTGACAGAACAACATACTCCTGATTTTATTGATTCTGAAGAATCTGGTGATCCAATTGACCCAATTCCTCACACAACCAAATGGACTAGAGCTCATCCGATTTCTCAAGTCATTGGTAATCCAACAGCTGGAGTTCAGACAAGATCCGCATCCGCGAATGAATGTCTGTTTGTGAATTTTCTGAGTATTGTTGAACCAAAAACAGTGAATGAAGCTCTAAGTTGTCCAGATTGGGTGAAAGCTATGCAGGAGGAACTGAATCAATTTGAACGACTTGAGGTGTGGAAATTGGTTCCCAATCCTTACAAGAACAAGGAGCCAATTAAAACCAAGTGGATCTTCAAGAACAAAAAGGATGAAAATGGAGTTGTTGTACGTAACAAAGCACGATTGGTTGCAAAGGGATACTGCCAACAAGATGGAATTGACTACGATGAGACATTCGCACCAGTTGCACGAATGAGGCTATTCGGATGTTTCTTGCCTATGCTGCCTACAAGAACTTCACAGTCTACCAGATGGATGTTAAAACTGCCTTCTTGAATGGAATTCTCAAAGAAGAAGTGTACGTTGAACAACCAGAAGGTTTTGTGAGTTCCAAACATCCAGAATACGTTTACAGGTTAGACAAGGCATTATATGGTCTGAAACAAGCGCCTCGTGCATGGTATGATGCTCTATCCTCTTATCTTGTGAAATCTGGTTTTAGCAAAGGTTCGATTGACACTACCTTGTTTATCAAACGACAAGGGAGTGACATCATTCTAATCCAGATTTATGTTGACGACATAATTTTCGGGTCAACTAATCCTAAATACTGCAAGAATTTCTCAGCTTTAATGATCAAGAAATTTGAAATGAGCATGATGGGTGAATTAAACTTTTTCCTTGGTCTACAAGTAAAACAGTTGTCAAATGGTACTTTTATCTGTCAATCTAAGTACATTCTTGACATGTTGAAAAAGTTTGATATGATGGATTGTCAAAAAATTGGGACACCCATGGAAGCTCGAACAAAGATTAATGCTGACTTAAATAGAAAATCTTTTGATCAAAAGAAATATCGCAGTATGATAGGGTCACTCATGTATTTGACTGCAAGTCGCCCGAATATTATGTTCGCCACATGCATGTGTGCCAGGTACCAGGCCAATCCCAAGGAAAGTCATTTCCAGGCCGTTAAACGGATATTCCGATACCTGAAAGGCACAGTGAACCTTGGTCTCTGGTATCCAAGGGATACCGGGTTTTAGTTAATTGCATATTCGGATGCTGACCATGCAGGTTGTAAGCTTGATCGAAAGAGTACTTCTGGGAGTGTACAGTTTCTAGGGGATAGATTGGTCAGTTGGTCTTCAAAGAAACAGAATTGTGTATCCACATCCACTGCAGAAGCTGAATATGTTGCTGCAGCAAGTTGTTGTTCACAAGTTCTTTGGATGAAGACACAGTTGACTGATTATGGATTTCAGTTCAACAGGATTCCCATCTACTGTGACTCTAAGAGTGCTATTGCTATTTCTTGCAATCCTGTACAACACACAAAGACCAAGCACATAGATGTTCGGTACCATTTTCTTAAAGATCATGTCGAGAAAGGTAACATCGAACTCTATTTTGTCCCAACAGACTATCAACTTGCAGACCTTTTCACCAAGCCTTTGGATGAAAACAGGTTCAATTTTCTGAAAACCAAGTTGGGAATGCTTGATTTACAAACTTAAATGCTTTCATGCCATGTATTCTATGTTCATTTTCTGTTTCAAACATTGATGTGTTTTTTGATATTACATGCAATGTTTGAGGGGGAGAAAAGGGTAGAATGCATGATTTTAGGGGGAGTTTGTAAATTTAGTATAGTTTAATATGCTTAATTTGAGGGGGAGTGTGCAAATGCATGTAAATTAATTTTTTTTTATTATTTTTTTGTTTTTTGTTTTATTTTTTTTATGTGTGTTTGTTTTAAAATGAAAAACCAAATATAAAATTAGAAATCTTTAAAAAGATAAAAATATTTTTTTGTTAATTTTTTTTTGTTTTAGTAAGTGTTTTTATTTTATTTTTATTTTTACTTTTAATTTTGTTTCAATTTTTTTTTCTGTTTGATTTTTTTTTAAAAACCCAAAAGGTTTCAGCCCAAATTATGTGAGCCCAATTGTATGGTTAGCCCAAGACTTATTTGGATTTGGGTTGACACGCGGGTCACACCCAGACCCGCGACCCGAATTTGTGTTTAAATGAAAAAATGGGCGGTCCATTTGGTCATTTACCAAATTCAAAAACGAAAATATCTTCTAATTTTCTCTCAAACCGATCAAAACTTTACATCAATCAATCAATAATCTTCATCTTTTTCATAATAATCAAAGTGGGTGCAGTCTAGTGATCAGTTTTTTGTTGTATTTCATCACTTCTTTCGATCATATCAACAGTTGTGAGGTAAGATTACTTGTTTAATTTTCGCACTTTAACTGTTTGATAAAATGCATGAAAGAACTGCCATGATTTTTATGTATGTTTTGATGATTGATCATGTGTATATGATGTTTAAGATGCATGATTAGGTATTATACTTGTTGTTTAAATGATTAGATGCCTTAATCTGCTTGAGTTTATGATCTTTCTGGGTTTGATTGTGCATGGGCTGGGTAAACTGATGTGTTTTTGATGAAAAGTACCATTTGCAGAGCATTTGGCTCGGCAAATGGTGTTAGAAATCCAAAAATAGTGATAAATTGTAATCTAGAATAGAAGAATTTCTTGTTGTTAAGTCATAGATAAATGATCACTAAGGTTGAGGGGCTAATTGTGACAATTAGCATAATTGAATAGTTAGACTATAAATAGCCCTCTCATACCTTAGAGATAGAGATCGAGACATAATTTTCACATACTTCATAACTTTAATTCCAGATTTACACACAGTCACACAATTCTCTCTCAAAACACACACAAACACCAAGAACACACACTCACCAAATCCGCCATTGATGAATCGAATTCAGTAGTTAAAATCGTGTTATAACAAGTGGTATCAGAGAGAAACATCAATCTGATGACGATCCATACCTGAATTCAATCACAAATTCATCAAAATCAAATTTAATTTCAAATTCTGTTCGTAATTTTTCACCTACTGGTTCATCAAAATTCATACATCAAATCACATAAAATCACAATTATTTGTTCATCAATAGTTTTGTGGTTGTTGAAAACATAATCCTGTCAAGTTTCAAGTTCCAATTCAATCTAAATCTCGAGATTGAATTTTGAGTTTTTTGGCGCGAATTTTGAGGGATTTGAAGCTGTTGTGTTTTGTGTTGAAGTTTGTTCATAATTTGGTTGCGGACATGAATTCAAACAGTTTGCCAGTTAATTCGTGATCTAACTCCTAGTAATTCAAAAGATATTGAAGTTTTAAAAAAGTTGTTAATGGAGTTTTTCTGGAAAACTGTTGAGATGAAGAAGATGACCAAGACGATCTTCACTAGGACGATCTTCCTAAGATCGTTTTAGTTCCAGTGATTTGTGACTTGTTAGACGATCTTCACAAGATCGTTTTTAACAAGAGTGTGTTGTGGTAGTGTTTGATTCTGGCTAATTAATCCGAAAGGATTGGTTTGGTCAATTCAAATACTTAGAAGTTTTTGAGAAAGAAAACAAGACGATCTTCATACCAAGATCGTCTCATCTCCTAGATACCCAAAACGATCTTCACCAAGATCGTCTCATTTCCTAGATACCCAAGACGATCTTCACCAAGATCGTCTCATTTCCTTGAAATTTCAAACCAAAATCACTTTTATTCAAGACCGTTTCACATCAAGATCATTTCATTTTCAGATCATTTTCATTTCAAGACCGTTTTATTTTTCAAGACCGTTTCATTTTTTAAGATCGTTTCATTTCTCATACTTAACCAAATTTTCACAAAAGGTTCCAAGACGATCTTGCTTAGAACGATCTCTTTCAAAACGATCTCATCCAGGACGATCTTCACAAGATCGTTTCATTTCCTGTTTCTCAAGATCGTTTCATTTTCTATCAATCACAAGATCGTTTCATTTCCTGATTAATTCAAGATCGTTTCATTTCCTGATCTTACCAAGATCGTTTCATTTGCCATTATAAATTCAATCAATTTTTCAAATCAAATCAATCTCTAATGGCTTCTCGTGAAGCATTGGCATTGGGTTCAGATACAAGACCTCCAGTTCTCTACCGTGGTTCTTACGGACTATGGAAGAAACGATTTATGGACTATGTGGAAAGTCAGACAAATGGTCACATGATGAAAGATTCCATCCTTAATGGACTTGCCGTTCATCGCCATCCCACTACTGATGCAATTATTCTGACTCCTGATCTGTTGAATGCTGAACAAAAGGATCGAACAGCTGCAGATAACAGAGCTAGGTCATGCCTATACAAAGCTCTACCGGATGAAATCTATGGCTCTGTTGATTCTTATGATACAGCCAAGGAGATATGGATGAGGTGGCTAGACAGATGGAGGGAGCTGACGTGACTTCGACCATAAGATTGACAAATATTCTGACTGAATTTGACAACTTCTCCAAATTGCCTAATGAATCTCTTGAAACTGTCTACTACAGATTCTGCAATGTCATAAATGAGCTAAGGAAGAACAATGTCAAGAAAACTGAGATTGAGCTAAACATCAAATTCATCAAAGCTCTTGGTCCAGAATGGGAAGATTTTGGAACACAGATCAAGCAACATCAAAATCTGACCAAGTTCACCATTCATACTCTTTATGAATCCTTCAAACTCAATGAAAACCAAGTACTAAGCAAAGCTTCATCAAACAAAATGCCAGAAGTTGTATCTTCTGATCCTTTGGCATTGATAGTTGAGAAGAAGATTTCTGAAGCTCTTAAGAGGCAAATGGTGGTTGTTTCTTCGTCTGATGAGGAGGGAGATCATCTGATGGCTACAAGAGATGGTGTTTCAGATGAACTATATCAAGCTCTTGCCGCGGTAACAAAGCATTTCAAGAGGAAATTTTACAAAGCGAGGCCAACAAACAACAATCTCCGCACTTCTTCTACAAGTGCATTTCCCAAGAAGGACACTATCATCCAAGGAGCAATGAGCAAGGTGAAGCTAATGGATCAAGGTATGGTGAAAAGAAGGAAGCCTATGAGAAACCAAATGTTGAGAAGGGTAAGGCATCAGACAAAAAGTGCTACAATTGTGGTATTCCTGGACATTTTGCCGTTGACTGCAAACAACCTCGAAAGCGGGACTATGAGTACTACAAGCAGAAGATGCTGTTAGCCAAACAAGTTGAAGCAGGACATGCATTGCTTGCTGAAGATGACAAATGGCTGTTGCTCACTGATGATGAAGATCAAGATCTCTCCGCTAATGTTTGCTATATGGCAAGTTTGACCAAAAACAAAGTCCTTGAAGCAGAAAGCACTGATGATGAATACCCAGATGATGAGGTAAATCTCGACTCTACTTTTTCTTTGGTTAAAGACAAAGAGTCTTGTAGATTAGCTTTATCTAATTTAACAACTTATATCAATTCTTTAGCCAACAAAAATAAAAAGTTGACAAATAGCATTTCATTTTCTAAAAGTGAATTTACAAAACTTCTTGAAGAACATTCAAATTACTTTTTGAATATGATGCTATTAAACAAGATTTTCAAGCTTACAAAGATAAGATGTTGGTTAAAGAATGTGAGTTGAATGTCTTTCCTGATTTTAAGTTATTACAAAAATGTCAAAATCTAGAAAAAACCATTCAAGATCTTGAAAAGACCAATCAAGATCTTGAAATTCAAAAGATCAATGAATGGCTTCGGGCAAATGCAAGACAAATGGATGTTGATATTCTCAATAAAAAGCTTCAAGAAGCTAAACCAAACAATGTTGAACTCGAAAGGAAGATTTCTGATTTAAATCATAATTATTTTCTAAAAGGCATTGAGATTGAGAATCTTGAAAAACAAATTGAGGAATTTAAAAAGAATATACTTTTCTATCAAGAAAAGCTATATAAAGTTGAACAAATCCTTTCTTGAATTTCACTGCCTATTTCAACAAGTCAAAAATTGACAAAACAGAACTTCTTCTCGGGTTGGGATTTGAGAATATCACACCATTGAAAAAAGCCAAAGAGGAAATTGAACCCTTGTATGATGAAAAATTTCTACGACTTGGTATGATACAACAATTTATTCGTCCATTGAATGATGAAATTGAGACTGATGACGTTGAGAGAACACCAAAACAGGAATTTTTGGTTAATTATGATGCAATAAATGATTCATACAAAACAAAAGAATCTTCAATTTTCAAATTGGAAGAAATTGAATCAAATTTTCAAAACCAAGAATCTGTCGGTACTTCACCTAAACCAACTAAAATGTACTTTCCAACCACATTTTTGGAAAAACAAATAGAAGGTTTACAACAAAAGGTGGAAATCTCAACAAAAAGTTATTAATCACCTCAAGTCTCAAAGTCCGAACTCAGAGGATAAATGTATTGCTGTTGATACTAAGAAAGTTTGTGAGAATGTTTCTACTCAAACTGACCAAAAAGCCTCAGTAGAAAATTCTACCCAAACTACTTGTGATTCATCCACCAATACCTCTACCCAGACCTTGACTGATTCTCTTGAATGTACTTGTCAAAATACTGCTACTTTTATAGCTGATGATTGTGTGCAATCTGTTTTTTCTGATGAAGAACTTGCACATAGTTTAGTTTTGATATGGTACTTCTATAGGTTTTTCACATGCAACACTGTTGATGAGTTAGTTGTTCACCCTAAGCCTAGTGCTAGTATAGGTGTTGATACGTCTACTCAATTTTCT
The DNA here is from genome assembly GCA_034093135.1 of Erigeron breviscapus. NCBI lineage: Eukaryota > Viridiplantae > Streptophyta > Magnoliopsida > Asterales > Asteraceae > Erigeron > Erigeron breviscapus. Next base: position 223,932,941 of record CM067167.1, on the reverse strand, counting down.
TGTGAGACCAAAGATGTGTCAGTTCAAGTTGACCTAATTTCTGAGAATACCCATGATGTGAAGTTGGACACAAAGATTCCTGATTTTTCAAAAATTTCAAATGAATCTGAAACTAATCAATCTCCATTGAAATTTTCATTTTCCAAAGATTTCACAAAGAATGATTTTGATAAATTCATGGAGGGAGATATGTTTTTAATTCAGAAACTGAGAAAAAGATTGAATCTACCAAAATCAAAGTGGAAACAAAAGTGGAATCTCAAAAACCATTGTCCAAAGCTCCAACTTCATATTACTCAAAGAAACGAGTTAAGACCAAACTCGTCAAGACTGAACCAAAGACCATAAGTTAGAAACCTTTGTTGCTACCCCAGTGAAACATGTCAAAAAGGAACAAGCTAAAACCCCACACACGACAAAGTACACCAAAGTGAAACTTCCGAAAGACTATCCTAATGCTTCTCAATCTAGCTCTCAATCTAGCTTTTTACCTAAGGTGTCTAAGTCTAGCTCAGTTTCGCTAACTAAAGATACATCAAATGGTTCAACTAGATATAGAGATAGATATGGGTGTTTTCTCATGATAAACCAAAGAAGCAAGAAGTTTCCTCACCTCCAAAAGATTCCAAAAGGATAAGAGTGTTTAAAACTCCTAGTTCTAATCTTCTAAATTTCAATTCAACAGGTGGAAAGAGTTTAACTAGTGGTGCTAGATGGGTTGCTAATACTTTAGTACCTAAGATCACTAGTAATCTAAAGAATGTTGAGAAAAAGATGAAAAGAAGGAGGAGAAAATCTGTCAATGGGAGGAAAGGTGTTACTGTAAATCAAAACAATTCATCTATGTATAATAATGTTGAATGTGCCAAGGCAAGGCCTTGTGAGCTTGTAAACAATTTTAATTCTCGTGTGGTTGATGTGAATGCTTGTAGACATGTTACTTTTAACTCTAATGTGAATGTCCGTACCTTTTATTCAAATGTGTTTGTTGATAATGTGCTTGTCAATGCTTATGTTGATTCAACAACATGTTTGAATGCGAATCCTAAGTTATATACCCTGCCTGTTTTAACTAACCATAAAGGACCCGTCTTCAAGTGGGTACCTAAAATCTGTTAAATTTCATTGATTGCAGGAAATAACCATCTGTGTTTGGATACTCGATTCCGGGTGTTCGAAACACATGACTGGAAATAAATCTTTGCTCAAGAATTTCGTTGAAAGATTCATGGGAACAGTTCGCTTTGGAAACAACAATTTCGCTCCTATCTTAGGTTATGGAGACATTGAATGAAATGGAATTATCATCAAGAAAGTTCACTATGTTGAAGGATTAAGTCACAACTTGTTCAGTGTTGGACAATTCTGTGATAACAATCTTCAAGTTCTGTTTCGAAAATCTCTTTGCAAAGTCCAAACTCTAGATGGAGTTGATATTCTTTGTGGTGATCGTGATGATAACCTGTTTACCGTCAATCTTGATGATAACCAACCAACTGATAATATTTGTCTCATTTCAAAGGCTACTTCAAAGAATTCTTGGTTATGGCATAGAAGGCTCTCTCATCTGAATTTCCAAACTATCAATACTTTGGTCAATAAGCATCTTGTTGAAGGCTTACCGGACTATAAGTATGAAAGTGAGCATGTTTGTCCTTCTTGTGCTGTTGGGAAGATCAAAAGAACTTCTCATAAACCGAAAAAATCTCCAAATTCTTTAGCACCTCTTCATTTGCTTCACATGGATCTTTGTGGGCCGATGAAAGTACAAAGCCGAAATGGGAAGAAATACATCTGGTTATTGTTGATGATTATTCAAGATATACTTGGGTCAAGTTCCTTGCATCCAAAGATGAAACAACTCAGATGTTGATAGATTTCATCACTAATACTCAAGTAAATCTTCAACTTCCAATTCGTTACATCCGTTCGGATAATGGAACTGAGTTCAAGAATGCTGTTTTTGATGAATTCTGCAACTCCAAAGGAATCACTCATCAATTTTCAGCAGTTCGCACCCCACAACAAAACGGTGTTGTTGAAAGGAGAAATCGATCGCTGATAGAAGCAGCAAGGACAATGCTTGCTTATTCCAAATTACCATCCAATATGTGGGCTGAAGCTGTTGACACTGCCTGTCACACTCAGAATCGGTCCATTATCAATCAGCGTTTCGAAAAGACTCCTTATGAGGTTGTTAACAAACGCAAACCTAACATCAACTACTTTCACATATTTGGGTGTGTTTGTTACACATTGAATGATCGGGAGAATCTTGGAAAGTTCGAGAAGAAAGGTGATGAAGGATATTTTGTTGGTTATTCCAAAACATCAATTGCCTATCGAATCTATAATCGTCGAACCAACACATTCAAGAAACAATGAATGTTTGGTTTGATGAGATGTCAGGCATGATTTTTGAGCAAGAAAGTTTGCTACCAACAAGTAATGATCCAAGTGCTTTAAGTCCTTCTACAAGGAATACTACCTTAGCTTCTAAATTCAAGAAGTTTCCAACTCCTACAAGTGATGAATTAGATATTCTTTTTGAAGAATTCTACAATTCAAAACCGATTCATGATCAAGAACCTCAAGTCATCGTTGAACCAATTAAACCCAATGAACCTCTTCATAACAACGATCCAGTTCCTGACAATATTCATGAATCTTCTTCAAATTCTTCAGAGCAAGAATCCTCGTCTCCTGATACTTCTCCACCATTCTCTCAGGATAATTCTTCTCAAGTGAATGTTCAAGAACAACCTTCTCGATTAACTTAGACAACAAATCCATTGAACACTCCAAGTGTGTATGTACCACTTGACTTTGATCATCCAGCTTATGAGGAAAGAATTACACCAAGTTATGATAACATCTCTCAACATAACTCAAGCTTTAATGATGATGATGTTGATCTTCAACAACAAGATCTCCTTCCTCATGATCTCAAGTGGACACGTATGCAGAAATACCATCCTACTGAACAAATTATTGGAGATCCACAAGCAGGAGTAACTACTCGTACTTCAGTGAATGAGTGTCTCGTTGCACTTTCTCTTAGCAATATCGAACCCAAAACAGTATCTGAAGCTCTTCGAGATCCAGAATGGGTTAAGGCAATGCAAGAGGAACTCGCACAATTTGAAAGACTGAAGGTATGGAGATTAGTTCCAAATCCTAGAAAAGATGATCCAATCGGAACGAAGTGGATATTCAAAAACAAAAAGGATGAGAATGGAGTAGTAGTAAGAAATAAAGCTCGACTTGTTGCAAAGGGTTATTGCCAACAACCTGGTGTTGACATCGACGAAACTTTTGCTCCAGTTGCAAGAATGGAGGCCATTCGGATATTCTTAGCTTATGCTGTATTCAGAAACTTTACTGTGTTTCAAATGGATGTGAAGACTGCTTTCCTGAATGGTGATCTCAAAAAAGAAGTTTACGTTGATCAACCAGAAGGTTTTGTTGATCCTCAAAGACCAAACCATGTCTACAGATTGGACAAGGCTCTCTACGGTCTTAAGCAAGCACCCCGAGCATGGTATGATTCTTTAACTACTTTCTTACTAAGAGGTGGCTTTACCAAAGGCACAATTGACCCTACCTTGTTCATTCGCAAACAAGGTAAGCATGTTCTACTTGTTCAAATATATATTGATGACATTATATTTGGGTCGACCAGTCAAACATTTTGCAGAAACTTTTCATCTCTTAATGGTCAATCATTTTGAAATGAGCATGATTGGGGAAATGAATTACTTTTGGGGTCTTCAAATCAAACAATTACCAACTGGTATTTTTATATCACAAGGTAAATACATAAATGACATGTTAAAAAAGTTTGATATGACTTCATGTTCTTCAATTTCTACCCCAATGGCTGCTCGAACAAACATAAATGCTGATACAAATGGGAAACCATTGACCAAAAGAGATATCGAAGTATGATTGGTTCGTTGTTGTACCTAACAGCATCTCGCCCAGATATAATGTTTGCAACATGTATGTGTGCTAGATATCAAGCTGCTCCAACTGATTTACATTATCAAGCAGTGAAACGAATATTTCGTTATCTGAAGGGGACACCCGATTTAGGTCTCTGGTATCCAAGGGATACTGGATTCAATCTAACTGCATATTCAGATGCAGATCATGCTGGTTGTAAACTTGATCGCAAGAGCACTTCGGTACTTTACAATTTTTAGGCGATAAAATTGTGAGTTGGTCTTCCAAGAAACAAAATTGTGTGTCACTATCAACGACTGAAGCTGAATATGTGGCTGCGGCTAGTTGTTGTGCTCAGGTTTTATGGATGAAGACACAACTAACTGATTATGGTCTGCAATATGATCATATTCCTATCTATTGTGATTCTCAGAGTGCCATTGCATTGCAGTCAACTCAGTAAACCACTCTCGCTCAAAGCATATTGATGTTAGATATCATTTTCTCAAAGATCATATTGAGAAAGGTGACATCGAGCTCTACTTTGTGGGTACTGACTTTCAACTTGCAGATTTGTTCACAAAACCATTGGATGAAAAGAGGTTTAACTTTCTTATCTCCAAGCTTGGTATGTTAAATCTTAAACCTTAATTCTTTTTACATTTGAAGGAATTCTTGATACATTCCAGAAAACCAAAATACAAAATTTGAAAAGAGAAAATCAAAAACAAAATATAAATTTTTTTTTTCAAAAATACACAAAAAGATATTTATTTCAATGGCTTGTATATACTATGTATGCAACCCGTTCTTAAATGATATATTTATTTGTAGAGTGTTTTTACATTCTGAGATATTGTTATTATACATATAAATTGATATAAGATAACAAGGAATCGAACGCCTTTGTGTACTTCCAAGTGTTCTTATATGAATATGTATGTGTGATAGCAATCAAAGTTGTTCAAATAACATTTTCAAAACTCTCAATTGTTGATATGCGACGCAAAGGATCGAACGCCTTTGTGTACTCCCTTGTTGTCTCATTCTATACAATTGATTGGATTTTCAAATTGCTTAAATGTTTTAATTGCCTCCAACGTGTTGTTGTAAGTTGTGACGGATTGAACGCCTTTGTGTACTCCCTAGCTGTCTTACATTCAACATTGTTGTTGAAGCAAAACTTTTCCGAAATATCACAACAAAGATTTTACTCATGTTTGATCTCACAAAACCAATGTTTGCTCCACCTTTCTATGAACATTTTTGATCTATTCTTGCATAGCTTAAGGAGGAGTTTGTGATTTCAACAACCTTCAAACCTTCAAATGTGTTTCAAATTTTTTTTCATGCACACATTTGATGTTTTTCCAATGATTTTCAATCAAATGGAGTTCGGTGATTAGTTTGCACATGAGTGATAAGTATTTCTCAAAATTTACTCCATGAATTTCATCATCGCCGATGAATTCTAACCCCGGAGTATTCACTTCTTTCATTAGATAGTGAGGGTATTTTGAGTGTTGTTGTTTACGTGCAACTAGGATGGAGGAAGTAAAGTCGAAAAGTGAGAGGTTACGGTGAAATGATGATGTGAGAAAGGGCTAAAAGAAACAAAAGCCCTCCCTAAATTCTCAAAAACCGGGTAAACACGTTTCTATCGGATTTCATTTGTTGATTTCTCGATATTGAAGAAGTCTTCATGGACCCAGTGAAGCAATGCACATCTTTTCCTAACCACTCAAGTGTTTCTTAACAAATACTTGTTTCATTTCTCACGGAGATTTTCACATTTCTATTGACTCTTCTTTCGGAAGATGTTGATATTGAAAACAGGGCGACATTCTGCTCCAGTCCCCGACTTCATTTTGATCACGATGTGTCTAGAGCTATCTTGTTTGGTCATTAATTTGATCATCATTCATTTGTATTAGAACACATTCGAGTCATATCTTTGTGATATAATTGCTTATCTTTGTGATATAGCAGGAACATTTGTAGTGATATCTTAATTGATATTCCACGATGATCGAATGGAAATCCTACCAATGCTAACATCCTTTCCAACATTGAACGTAGGTCTCACATTTTCATTTATGAATTTGTTGAGTTAACGAGTAGTCTATGTGACCTCGGATGTTAGTTCCCAAAAAGTCTTTAAGGATAAAATTGTGGTTATCAAATGCTTCGGTAGTGTTAACCATGATTTATATTCTTTGAAGCAATCTCGTGGTTGCAAAGCCGCAGATCGAACTATGTTAGAGACTTGTTTTGTGCATATCTCAATGATACATAGGAAATCCGAAAAATGTTATACATTTTATTCGGTCATTTCATTAATCCTTTTGATTTTTGAACATGCTAACGGATCATTCTTATCTGGTTTCATTTCTCATCACACGAACAAAGAAAACACCAACACCATGCTATAACGTTTGTCCCAACAACTTCAATCTTCCATTTTAGTCACCCCTAGGATTTCTTGGGTTGGGCTAATGGTTCGGGTTGATGTTTTGATGGTTGATATTTCTCCATGTGTACATTCGATCATGTTATTCTTGTTGACAATGAATCAATCAATATGTACATAATGAGATTGGTTCCCAATCTTGTCATTATGAGGGGGAGAAAATTTATGATTGATTTACTGATTGATAAGGAAACAAGGAGAAAAGTTCGTGTTTGGTTTGGTTGTTTCACTAAGTGTTAGGCTTATCAAAGTTCTAGGATTATCAAAGTTTGTGTATAGAGGGAGAAAATTCTTCATGATGTGTCAATAGTTTCAGATTTTCACTAGATTTTAGTTGATTGAGAATTTGATTTTAAAAGGGGGAATCTGAATTGATGTCATAGATAAGAATGAAACCAAATATGAAAAGATTTTCACTCAAGATGCTTCAAAAGTTCAAAAATGCTCCAAAATGTGTATACTCATGGATTAAGGGGGAGCATGATTACTTCATAAAAATTTCATCCAAACTTCATTCAATTGCTTACTCTCCAAAGTATTCAAGTTGATGTGACAAAGATCAAAGCTTCAAAAGAGTCTTCATCAAACATACTTCATTCAAGATCTTCAAGTCATACAACAACATTTTGTCAAGAAACTCCAATGCATACATCAAGGGGGAGAGTTCATATTCATGAAACTTCATTCAAGAAGATGAGATTCATTCAAGAATTAAAACCGAAGAATCAAAAAGTTGAATCTCACTCGAGAATCGAAGATTGATATAGTCGAAACCAAGATTTATACCTTCCGCATTTCAAAAGACAACTCTGGTTCATGATTCAACAATTCTTGAAGATTCAAGTCACACTTGTTCGACTTCATTATTCTCTTTCTTCAAGACTCACACGCATTCATTATTCTCTGTTCTAAAAGAACATTGAGAATCCTCACATGATTTAACTTCAAGAAGTTCAAGACCAAGACCAAGGACTGAATCAAGTTCTCCAAAGACAAAAGAGAAAGCTTTGAAGACTTGTTTCAACACACCAATTGTCTTAACCACCGGGCTCATCAAATTCATTCCTACAAGACAATATAACACATATTTCATTCATTACAATATATCACTAAGGGGGAGAATGTTAGAAATCCAAAAATAGTGATAAATTGTAATCTAGAATAGAAGAATTTCTTGTTGTTAAGTCATAGATAAATGATCACTAAGGTTGAGGGGCTAATTGTGACAATTAGCATAATTGAATAGTTAGACTATAAATAGCCCTCTCATACCTTAGAGATAGAGATCGAGACATAATTTTCACATACTTCATAACTTTAATTCCAGATTTACACACAGTCACACAATTCTCTCTCAAAACATACACAAACACCAAGAACACACACTCACCAAATCCGCCATTGATGAATCGAATTCAGTAGTTAAAATCGTGTTATAACAAATGGGTCCTTTGTTCTTGATCATCTTCAAATCATCATAAAGTTTGATTAACATGTTCTTGGTAATCTCTAACAAATTTTTGGATCAAAAGTGCCATTTGCAGAGCTTATTGCTCGGCAAATGCTTGTTTTTATCAAACCAAATTTGTTTTTCCACCAAGTCTTAAAACAACATAATGCAGAGCATTTTGCTCGGCATTCAAGTTTTTTTTGTTTTTCAAAATGAATCAAAGTTTTAAAATCAACCGTTTGCAGAGCTTTAGCTCGGCAAACAGTGCCTTTTTGACAAAATTTTTCAACTTAAACCAACTGTTTGCAGAGCTCATTGCTCGGCAAACAGTGCTTTTTGTCCAAAATTTTCCAACTTTAAACCAACTGTTTGCAGAGCTTTGCTCGGCAAACAGTACATTTAAGTCAAAATTTTTCCAACACTTAAAAAATACTGTTTGCAGAGCTTTGCTCGGCAAACAGTGCATTTTGTTCAAAATTTTCAAGTCTTAAATTCAACTGTTTGCAGAGCTTTAAGCTCGGCAAACAGGACTTTTTGATTTCCAAGTCTTTCAAGCCTTAAAAACCACTGTTTGCAGAGCTCATTGCTCGGCAAACAGTGCTTTTTGTACAAAATTTTTACAACTTTAAATCCAACTGTTTGCAGAGCATTTTGCTCGGCAAACAGTACAATATGAAAATTTTTCACCAAGTGTTTAAGTTCAACTGTTTGCAGAGCTTTAAGCTCGGCAAACAGTACAAAATGAAAAAAAATTTTTTACCAAGTTTTAAATCCAACTGTTTGCAGAGCTTTTTGCTCGGCAAACAGTACAATTTGAAATTTTTCACATTGAAATTCTTTATCAATTGACAACATTTTTGTTGTTCAATAAAAGAAAATTTCATACATTTCAAAGGAGTTGGACTGAACTGCTCATTTGCAGAGCTTTGAGCTCTGAATTTATATTTCTCCAATACAAATCAAAATTTTGCCAAAACCAATTCCTTGTCAAACACTGGGCAAATTTTCCAAAATGTGCTATTTGCAGAGGTTTTTGCTCTGCAAATAGTACAAATTAGAATTTCAAATTTTTTTTATGTTATTTTTTTATTCTATGTTTCTTTTATTATTATTTGTGTTGTGTTTTAAAATGTTTAACTGTATATGTGTATTGTGTTATGTATATATAGTATTTCATAAGTGTTTCGAGTGAGAGGCAAGGTATTGAACGCCTTTGTGTACTACCTTGTTTTCTTATCTTTTAATACTTATGTGATCCTATATATTGTCATGTTTTGTATATATATTTCAAGTGGACATCAGGGTTTCAGGAACTGCATATAAAATCATATTTTGTAGCTTAGTGTCAAGGTCTACAAGTCTATGATCTTCCTCAGACCAATGATCCTTCTCCTTAGGTGACTGCCTAGGAGTCCCATCGGTATTTCTGACAACAGTAGAAGCATTCATAGGGACAAAGGGTCCTTCTTTTAAGATATCGGGTAAGTGTCTTTCAACACCAGCAATATACTTTAGCATGCATGCTTTCCATGTTTGAAAGTTTTCACTGTTCCCATCAAACTTGGGAACAGGATTATTTGGAAAGTGTACGTGTACATTGTGAGATGGTATATTGTTGTTGATGATAGGGGGTGGAGTAGAGTTGTTAGGGTCAGGACGTTCTTGTTGAAAGTCAGCCATCTATTTAGATCAAAGGTTAATGAATTGATATAATTCAACCTTTAGGCTCTGATACCAATTATGAGTCCCTAAAATAGATGGTTAATTAAACCCGACTGGCAAGTACAACTGATCTTGATGGACAAGTTCAGTTTACGATCCAGATATGGATAACAAGAAACAATTGACTTGATATAAAATGTAAGAACAAATTGGCAGAAACTATATAAAGATATTTATATGTATAGTCAAGTATGTAGCATTGAGACACGTTGTTTTCTTTCTAATGTATTTGATTTATTGATATACAAACAAATACAAGGATTGTTGCGGAACAAAGATAAACACCCAAGTGTAAGTATCTAAACAATCCTGAAAAAACAAGTGATCTAAATAACTTGGAAATACTCGTAAGTTTACTTAGAGTATATCTCACAAGTTGCAATGCTAAAGTTTCAAGCCTTTTGCAAGTTGTGAGAAGACTTTGTATTTATAGACCAAGTCCATGATGACATGGACACGATCGTACAAAAGTGGTTGTAAGCATTTAAGGAATTAAACCTAATTCCTTACATGCTTATAATAGGAAGAGTATATAAGTCAGTTGATGTGACTTATAGTACTATGTTCCATACCCATACTTTTGCCTTGTACCTTTTATTAATAGACAAATCTATTAACTGGATAAAGGTATGTAAAGTAAAAAGTCTTCCTCGTAATCAGTGTAAAGTGTAGTTAATACTTTACACTGAGATGCTTCAGTCTTCGATCTGGTAGAATCACTCTTTGCTCGCTTCTGAGATGATTCTCTTCTTCATACTTCAGTCTTTGACTTCAGAATGAATGCTTCAGATTTATCTCGATCTGAACTGAAGTGAAGTTCAGTGAAGGAATTCTGAGACATCTCAGAATTCTTTACAGACGTCTTCACTAAACTTCAAGCTATTTCTGAACAAATTATACTTGGTCGATTTCCGACCTAACAAATTCCCCCTATTTGTTCTGAAATAGTGCATGCATCTCAGACTTCTATCTATACATGTTTGTAAGTCTGAAATGCAAGTTTTTGTTTAAGTTGTAAAAGTTTTCTAAGTACATCTTATAGATCATTGATGTCTCAGATTGAATTTTACTTGTTGTTTTTCTAACTTAAACTTATCATCTACTTATTGGTTACAAGTTGCAACATATATATACAAACTGAAATGAATGTTACAAATGTAAATATATTACAAGTAAATGATAAACTGAAAAAGGAACTACTTCTTTGCAGGCCTTGAACCAGAAGGTGCTTCAGTAGGTTTCCTCTTCAGTGGAGAATGATCCTTTTTGCCAAACAATCTGCTTTCAATTTCTACCTTGGCTTGCATCTTTTGTTGTATTCTTGCTAACCATGCACCAGTCAAGGCAGATTTTGGTTTCCCCTTCAGAATCTGGATCATCTCCCTATGCTCTGAAATCCCAAATTCGTGAACTGAAACTTGGTTGTATTCTTCAGCTGCCCTACCTTCTCTTTTCACAATCAAGTCAAATAACTTCAATCCATCAGCCTTTGTAACTTCCATATCAATGATTTTGGCTGGATGCGATCGATGGTTCATATAATGATCATACTGATCCTTTTCATGTTTCCTTTGGATCTCAGCAGCATCATCAGATATTGGTTTATGTGAAGTGAAGACAACATCACGAGAATCTTTCTTTGCAATCCTTGTTCCAGTTCTGGGCTTTGTTGGTGGTCTGGACAACTCTTTTTCAACCTTCAGAACTCCAGCCAGAATCTCTTTCTTCTTTATGGCCATTTCTTTTTCTCTATTTTTCACCAAGTCCTCAATGGACATTTTGAAAGTGAGATGGTCTAGCTTTTGTTCTAAGGGAGAGTAGTTTACCCCATATTCATATTCGAGCATTTCGACAACAGCCTTCTGCACTCTTGGATCATTTGATTTTCTGATATCTTTCTAGTGAGAGACCAAGAGCTGCAGCATCAATGTGATCAAGAGTTCCCATTTTCTGGTGTTGAACCCTTTCTCTTTCCTTATTCTCACCCCACATAATAAATTGATTAGAGACTTGCTTCTGCAAAGTCTCTAATTTCTTGCTATCAGCATTTGGATCATGAAGTGGGTAGCCTTGTTCATCAACGTTTTCACCAACAACCAAACCAGAACCCTTAGTATTTTTCTTTGTTGGTTCTGCCACTACTAGGGCCTTTCCCTTATCTTTCTTTGCAGCTTCAGATTCAGGATTCTGAACTTGTTCCCTCTGCACTGAGGTGCTACCAGATGGTCCCTCAGCTTGCTTCTTGGTTGCTTCAATTATTTCTTGAGTACTAGCCAGCAAACCAATAGGCACACTTCCCCCTTTGGGAATCTCTGAAGGCATTTTAGCATAAAGCTCAACAGCAGTTTTAATTGCCTTCAGTGGTTCCCAACTTTGTTGTTCAAGGCAATCACACATACCCTTTGCCATTGTAGCAAACTGAGCCCTTAATCTGAATGAAGAATTAAGGTTCAGTGCTTCTTGATCTTTTAAATCTTTCAACATTTTCTATCTTCTTCAGTGAAAGAAGCAGGGGGAGGAGGAGCAACAACAGTTTCCTTCTTCAGAAGAGTTAGAATTTCATCTAACTGTTTGGATTGATTCTGAACTGAACCTTCAAGCTTGGACACTGAATCTCTTACTTCATTTACAGCCTTGTCCACTTTGTCATTTGTATCTTTGGTCAGTTCAGCAATCATTATTCTAACTTCTGCACCAACCTTCTCAGAAATAGATTCTGAAATCTGAGCAGTTAAGTTCTGAGTGAGCTCAGACTTCAGATTCTCCAAAATACTAACACTTATAGAAGCCCCAAGTTCTTTTTCATTGACACTTGGCTTCTTAACCAGCTCATGAACTTCACTTCCAACAGCCATAAACTCTTGTTTCAACAGCTCAACACTAGATGTCAAGTTGGCAACAACCGAAGCTTGCACATCTCTCTTTGTTAACCTGAAGGCTTCTCTGATTGCAGAGCTCACCTTGTTGCAAGTCATCACCAACTCATTCAGCTTCCCAACTACTAGTCCTTCATTTCCAGCAACTTTAGTTAACTCAGTTCCAAGAAACATCTGAGCACCTTTCATTTCAGCAACTGAACTAGTATTGGCAGTTAGGACTTGGTTAAATCCTCCACCCTAAGAATAAGGCTTTGGACTTCGGTTTGAGTCTTTTCTAACTGTGCTTCTACATTTAAAGGAGGTGGGGGCTGTGCAGAAGCAGGAGCAACAAATGGTAGTTTACCAAGCCCTTTCAGTACTTTATTCATTTGTATATCGGTTGGACTCTCAGATTCTGTCTCAGAATCCAAGTCCTTCTCTATTGGGGCATCATAGTTGATCGGTGGTGGTACTTGGTGAATTTGGGGGTGAAGAAATTGAAGTGAAGGAGTAAATGATGGATCGGTGACATAAGCAGGAGTGGTGCCTGGTGGAAAAATTGGATTTTGATGAGATGGTGGTGGTGGAACATAAGGCTCATTGATTTGTTCTTGTTGGATTTCTGGGGGAGGAGGAGGGGCGTTTGCGAGGATGAAGGCTGGCTCAGAATCAGATTGATTCGCCTCCAATAATCCCTCGTCAAACTCAAAGTCAGCAAGAGAATCAAGATTCTCCTGAGGTAGCTCATCGTCATCCCAGAAAGCATTCACTTTTGCAATCTGGTCAGATATGCCCTGGTTTGGGTCACTAGTACCCGCACCAGTTTCTGGTTCAACAGCTGCAGAAGCAGTTGCATCGTTACCAGATTCAATGATTGTCAACTTTTCTTTAGGTCGACTAACGGGTCCTACATTCTTTTGTAGCCCACTTAGTGACCTTTCTGAACCAGCTAGTGTGGCTGAGACAGTTTTATTGAATACCTGAAGCATTGCAGAGGAGAGTTCAGGCTCATTTTCAGCAGTAGATGCCTTTGAGAAATCTCTGCCATATTCAGGTACAGAAGCTTCAGGTCCAGCTTCATTATAAGCTTCTCCAAGTATATCCATAAAACAAAGCTTAGAAATCTTGGAAAGGCGATATGCAGGCTTCTTTTTCCTTTTAATTTTATGATGAGCTGAGAGAAAAGAATCTCAGCAAAATCTGCCTGTATCCCATTCCAAATATAATACCCCATCTCAACTTGGGGTAGTGAAAGTTGGTCCAACCCTCCATGGTTGCCACCAAGACTTTCCACAGTCTGGGTCCAGAAGAACCTCCAGCAATTACCAAATCCAGACATAAAGATGTGTCCGGAGGTCTTCAAATTACCATCAGCATCCTCCATGTCGCCATGACCGGTGGCGACTAGAACCTCCCTGAAATTGACTCCCTTGAGTCTTTTAACAAACACCTGGGAAGGTTCGAGGTAGTTCAGATGAAGGGAATTTCTGAACCCCTCAAGAGTGATAACACACTTCTTGGTGCCCTCATTGAGAGTGAAGGAGATGGATTGTTCATCTTTACTCACCACAGCAGTGTACCAGAATTCAAGCAAGTATCGATGATACATTGCCTGAGGATTTGCGGTCATCGCGTAATGGAAAGGGGATTGCTCCCAGAAATTATTGATTCTTCCCATTAGCGTTTTAGATTTCACATTTAGTTGAGCCAAGAAATTGCTCATATTAAAACGAATTTGAGAAGGTGTGAAATTCTTTGGCCATGTGGCAGATGTTTTCACATCACTCGATGGAGTATATTCAAGATTTATGAGTGATTTGTGTGAAGAAGAAGATGATGATTTAGACATTTTAAGAATCGAAGGGTGAAAGTAAAAGGAATATGAAGAGTTAAGGAATTTTGAGAGTAAATATGAGAGAGATTGATGATTGGGAAGTAAATGAAAAACGAAGTAAATGAAAGAATGAGAAGGAATTGTGAATTTAAGATGGAATACAAGTGATTTTCCAACTAAAAACAATTAAAAATAATTTTTTGAATTTCAAAACCCAAGACTCATAAAATATTTTATATTCGAAAATGATTTTGATTGGGTTTGAGATCCTAAAATGATTTCTGGGGTCAAATCAGCATTAAATGCAAAGCCGTTTGAGTGACCCCACCCCGCAACACTTTTTCAGAAAAAGTACTCATTTCTTTTCCTTTTACGGCGCAACTTGTGTGACACATAAGCATGACCAACGTAAGTTAAAAACATAGTATGCAGTAGGTCACGTGTACACACAATTGACCAAGTATCAAAAAAAAAATATCTTGAAAGGTTGTTGTATTTCAGTGATGACTAAACAAATTCTGAGCATGATCAGTTCCAAGGAGATCTGAGCCATCTCAGTTAATAAGGTTCAACTGAAATAATTTTTGAGTTTCTGAAGTGCTTCAGTTAAATACATTTTTCTGAGCAAAGCTTCAGTTAAATACATTTTTCTGAGCAAAAAGTTCCCTCAAAAATGAAGGTTTATTTTAAAGTTTGAAAAATATTTAACATTCCCCCTGAAGTGATGATCCATGAATTAATAAGTGCCAAGATAGTATCACAAAGGCGTTCGATAGCTAGGCGAGCAAAAATTACATGGATCGCTCAGACTGGTGAACCAGATCAGTGTCACTGAGGCGTTCATAACAAGATTACCAGTCTAAGGATTTAACATACCCAACTCACTGACTAGATGTTTAAAAGTTTTGACATCTAAAGGTTTTGTGAAAACATCAGCGAGTTGCTTATCAGTGGGAATAAAGTGCAATTCAATATCTCCTTTCAGAATATGATCACGAATGAAATGATACCTGAGGTCGATGTGCTTGGTTTTCGAGTGCATCACAGGATTGTGAGATATGGCAATGGCACTAGTGTTATCACAAAAGATTGGAGTCTTTGTGTAAGTAACACCATAATCAGTCAGCTGGTTTTTCATCCATAGAATCTGAGCACAACAACTTGCTGCAGAAATGTACTCAGCTTCTGCAGTGGATAGTGATACTGCAGTATGTTTCTTACTAGTCCAGCTTACTAATTTGCCACCAAGGAAATGACAACCACCAGTGGTACTTTTCCTGTCTATCTTGCAACCTGCATGATCAAGAATCTGAATAACCCATTAGATCTAGACTAGAGCCTTTGGGATACCAAAGACCCAGTCTTGGGACACCTTTAAGGTATCTGAAGATCCTTTTAACAGCATTTGCATGTGCTTCTCTGGGATCAGACTGAAATCTAGCACAAAGGCATGTTGCAAACATTATGTCTGGTATACTTGCAGTTAAATACATCAGTGAACCAACCATACCACGATATTTTGTATGGTCCACTGGTTTTCCATGTAGATCAGAATCCAAAGTTAATGGAGCAGAAATAGGAGTATCTTTTGATGAGACTGAATCAAATTGATATTTCTTTAGTAAATCTCTGACATATTTTTCTTGGTTATGAAAATACCATCTTCAGTTTGTTTTACTTGAAGTCCCAGAAAATATGTCAGTTCACCCATCATACTCATTTCATACTCAGAAGACATGATTTTAGAAAATTTTTCACACATCTTCTCATTTGTAGAACCAAACACAATATCATCAACATAAATTTGTACTAAAAGGATATCACTTTTATCATGCAATATGAACAAGTGTTATCAATTGCACCACGTTTAAAACCATTTTTAAGAAGATGTTTAGTAAGAGTATCATACCAGGCTCTGGGTGCTTGTCTCAGACCATATAAGGCTTTGTTCAGTCTATACACCCAATGTGGTTTTTCTTCATTGATGAACCCTGGTGGTTGATACACATAAACGACTTCTTCTAGTTCTCCATTCAGGAATGCACTTTTGACATCCATTTGATAGACTTTAATTGATGATGAGCTGCAAAAGCTAAGAATATTCTGATAGCTTCAAGTCTAGCAACTGGTGCAAAAGTTTCATCAAAATCTATTCCCTCTTCTTGTGCATATCCTTTTGCAACAAGTCTTCGCTTTGTTTCTGATGATATGACCATCTTCATCCATCTTGTTTCTGAAGACCCATCTTGTCCCAATTGGTTCCTTCTTTAGGTTACTGGGACAAGGAACGAGTTCCCATACATCGTTTCTTTAAACTGGTTGAGCTCATCTTGCATGGCTTCAACCCAGCTTGGGTCTTGCATAGCCTCGTCAATCTTCTTGGGTTCAATTAGAGATAAGAAGCTGACGTTTAAGCATTGATCGCTTGTGGCTCTTCTAGTCTGAACCCCTCTACTGGACTCTCCAATAATTTGCTCGATTGGATGTGCTTTTGTCCATTTAGAGTATTGACCAGGATGAATACTGATATCAGTGCAAGAGCTTCTCTGAGTAACTTCAGGAGGAGCTTCAGAAAATACATCTGCAGCTCCTTCTTCTTCCTGCAGATCATGACTTTCATCATGAAATTCTTCAGAATGAGGTTGCTCAGTGGAGCCTGATATCAGAGGAGAAGCAGCATGTACATCTGATCCAATAGTCAGTTCAGAAGGCAGTTTGAAACTGACTGGAGGATAGAATGGAATGTTGCTAGGCTTTTTTATTGTTGGTTCTGAACGGAGATGTTCAGAAGCAGGTTCAGGTGACTGATCAGTTTCAGTAATAGGATCAGAATCACCAAAACTCATTGGACTTTCTGAGGGTGGTATAGGAATGGAATTTTTAAAGATTGCAGAATTGGATTCATCAAAGGTAACATGAATTGACTCATCAACCTTTTCAAGTCTCTTGTTAAAGACTCTAAAGGCTTTGCGATTGATGAATATCCTAGGAAGTATCCTTCATCAGCTTTTGCATCAAATTTTCCAAGTTGACTTGAATCATTCAGAATGTATACTGGACACCCAAATACATGGAAGTATCCAATATTAGGCTTTCTATTTCTGAGTACTTCGTAGGAGGTCTTCTTGTATCTTTTGACATAAACAGATCTGTTCTGAGTGTAGCATGCAGTTGCAACAGCTTCAGCCCAGAAATTCTTGGGAAGACCAGATTCATTTAACATACTTCTAGCAGCTTCAATCAGCGTACGATTCTTTCTTTCTACAACACCATTCTGCTCTGGTGTGTGTGCTGAGGAGAAGTTTTGAGATATGCCAGTTTCAGTGCAGAAGGACTCCAGAGTGGCATTTCTGAATTTAGTGCCATTGTCACTTCTGAGCTGACAAACTTTTCGCTTGTGTTTGAGCTCAATTTGTTTGATGAGAGCAATGATTTCAGTAGCAGCTTCACTTTTGGACCTGAGGAAAATCACCCAGCAGTATCTTGAATATTCATCAACTATAACAAGGGTGTACTTCTTTCCTGCTCTGGTCTGAACATTCACTGGTCCAAAAAGGTCCATGTGAAGCATGTGAAGAGGTTCAGTTATACTAAAGCTTTTGCTTGGTCTTGAATGAAGCTCTTTTCTGCTTACCCATTTCATAACCTGGACATGGCTTGTCTTTGTTGAAGGACATAGAGGGTATCCCATCAACAAGTTGTTTTCTAGACAACTTATTAATGTTTTTGAAATTTAGATGGGATAATCTCTTATGCCACAGCCAGTTTGTGTCTTCATCTGCCTTTGAGTAAAAACATTGTTCAGAGGTAGAGGGATTCATATCAATGACATAAATGTTTCCCTTCCTTGGTGCAATCAGTACCACCTTTCCATCTCTGTTGAATATGGTGCCTTGTGAAATATCAAATAGAACCTTGAAGCCATCATCACACAGTTGACTGACACTGATTAGGTTATATTTCAAACCGTTCACATATGCAACACGTGTGAATTTGACTTGACCATTATTCACCACACCATATCCCTTAGTTTTTCCATTACCATCATTTCCAAAAACTATTGAGGGCCCCTCTTGCACCCTATATTCCTCTAGCAGGGTCTGATAACCAGTCATGGTACGGCCAGCAGCACTGTCCAGAAACCATATATTCTTCTTTCGGTCTCCCTGCACACACACAAAGATTAGTTCTTTTTGGGAACCCATCTTTGGATGGGTTCACTAGACTCTCCCTTAGCAGTCTCAGATTTCTTTGGTTCATAAAGAACAGAAGGATCAAAGGGGATTTCAGTCATTATTTCAGATGACAGAAAAATAGTTGGTTTGATGGGGTTTTCAACCTTTTTCTTTTCAGATTTCTTCTTGGTTTGCTTAGAAAAAGGTTTTGTGTTTTGTTTAGGTTGAAGAGGAGGAGTTTCAACATTTTTTAAACGTGCATTACAGCTCTGCACTTGTCTAGCCAACAGTTGAAATTGACTTTCTAACCTTAACAAAATTGATTCTTCATTAGACAACTGAGCCTTACCAGAATCTGAGGTAGATGGCTCAGTGGGGGAGAAATTTTTCTTCTTCTTAAGGTCTTTAGGAGCCTTAGATGAAGTCTGAGGGAATGGCTTTTTGGATATAGCCTTCCTTTCTGAAACAGTTGTCTGAGCTGTTTCAGATTTACCCTCAGATTGTTCCTTGGCTTTATTAGTTGCAGTTTTCTGCTTGCCAACTTTAGGAAAAATGATTTTAGGTTTTATTTCCTTTGGAAGTGCATCTAAATCAGTGATTATGGATGCCAAGTGAAGATCACCAGACTCATATGCTGCTCTTTATGATGCAAAAGTATTTTTAATTGCAGCATCTGGCCTTGGTGCTTTCATCCAAGATTTAATGATTGCTTGTTCTTTTTCAAGGATGGATTTTAATTCTTCCTTTTCCAATTCTAAAGTTGCAACCATAGACTGATAACTTTTTAGAGCCAGTTGAACATCTTTCAGTTCTTTTAGTCTGGCATGACTGGCGTTCAGTTCAGAAGCATTGTTTTCAAACATTTTTAGGCTTTCTGAACGCACTGTCTCAACAAAAGAGATGTCAGCCTCTAAAAGAACCAAAAGGTCCAGTTTGTGTTCCTTATTATTTTCAAAGCCAAAATTACTGACCTTTTTCATTACAATATCCACCCAGCGGCCAGATTCAACATCGGATTTGACCAAATGACCTTGATCTTCTTGTGCCATGAAACACATGTCCCTAACTTCTTCTTCATCATCAGATGATTCATCAGAATCTTCCCATTTCTCAGTTTTGGCAATCATACAACTGTTGCTTGAGTTGTCTTGTGCCAGAAGAGCCATATGTGCCTTTAACTTCTTGTATTTGGCCTTATAGCTATCATCAGATTTCTGAAAAATAGAATGGTTAGGAGCAGATTGTGATGATGATGGTTGACTAGATCTGCATTCCTTCATGAAATGTCCTTTCTTGCCGCATTTAAAGCATTCAAGATTGGACTTGTCAATAGGAGCACTGGAAGCAAAGGGTTTGCCAGATCGATTTGATTTGGCCTTAAAACAATTGAACGTTTTAGCCAGCATGGCAACCAGATCATCATTGTCATTCTCATCACAATCATGTGTAACATTACCAGAGACACCAGTTTTTAACATTTCAGAAACCATCTTCTTCATCGAGTCAGAAATATCACTCTCAGAAGATAGTAGAGCAGTGCTATGTGGTTCAGAATACTGAACCATACCAGAACTGGTAGAAACATGGTTTTTGGCATCTTGCTCAGCCAAAGCTCTCTCAGCTTTGTTCTCTTCAGTATATCTGAAGGCTCCATAAAGGGAAGCAAGAGTGTGACTGTGCAAGGTTTTTCCTTGTCTTAAAACCAAGATCAAATTTTCCCATTTGGAAGGTAGAATGTCACAAAATTTTTCCAACAAAATTTCTTTATCTTTGGTTACACCCAGGGCTTTCAGTTGGTTTACCAGATTTGTGAATCTGATGTATGTTTGAGTTAAGGTTTCCCAGGGACAGCAAAAAAAGACTCATATCTTTTGTTTAAAGCAACTTTTCTTGTGACAATTGTCTCATTTGTGCCTTCAAACTGTGTCATTAGTTCCTCCCACATTAATTTGGAATTTTCAAGTAAAACAAGAGTGGGCATGAGGGTTTCAGGAACTGCATATAAAATCATATTTTGTAGCTTAGTGTCAAGGTCTACAAGTCTATGATCTTCCTCAGACCAATGATCCTTCTCCTTAGGTGACTGCCTAGGTCGATCTTACAAGTCTATGATCTTCCTCAGACCAATGATCCTTCTCCTTAGGTGACTGCCTAGGAGTCCCATCGGTATTTCTGACAACAGTAGAAGCATTCATAGGGACAAAGGGTCCTTCTTTTAGGATATCGGGTAAGTGTCTCTCAACACCAGCAATATACTTTAGCATGCATGCTTTCCATGTTTGAAAGTTTTCACTGTTCCCATCAAACTTGGGAACAGGATTATTTGGAAAGTGTACGTGTACATTGTGAGATGGTATATTGTTATTGATGACAGGGGGTGGAGTAGAGTTGTTAGGGTCAGGACGTTCTTGTTGAAAGTCAGCCATCTATGTAGATCAAAGGTTAATGAATTGATATAATTCAACCTTTAGGCTCTGATACCAATTATGAGTCCCTAAAATAGATGGTTAATTAAACCCGACTGGCAAGTACAACTGATCTTGATGGACAAGTTCAGTTTACGATCCAGATATGGATAACAAGAAACAATTGACTTGATATAAATGTAAGAACAAAAAGGCTGAAACTATATAAAGATATTTATATGTATAGTCAAGTATGTAGCATTGAGACACGTTGTTTCCTTTCTAATGTATTTGATTTATTGATATATAAACAAATACAAGGATTGTTGCGGAACAAAGATAAACACCCAAGTGTAAGTATCTAAACAATCCTGAAAAAACAAGTGATCTAAATAACTTGGAAATACTCGTAAGTTTACTTAGAGTATATCTCACAAGTTGCAATGCTAAAGTTTCAAGCCATTTTGCAAGTTGTGAGAAGACTTTGTATTTATAGACCAAGTCCATGATGACATGGACAAGATCGTACAAAAGTGGTTGTAAGCATTTAAGGAATTAAACCTAATTCCTTACATGCTTATAATAGGAAGAGTATATAAGTCAGTTGATGTGACTTATGGTACTATGTTCCATACCCATACTTTTGCCTTGTACCTTTTATTAATAGACAAATCTATTAACTGGATAAAGGTATGTAAAGTAAAAAGTCTTCCTCGTAATCAGTGTAAAGTGTAGTTAATACTTTACACTGAGATGCTTCAGTTTTCGATCTGGTAGAATCACTCTTTGCTCGCTTCTGAGATGATTCTCTTCTTCATACTTTAGTCTTTGACTTCAGAATGAATGCTTCAGATTTATCTCGATCTGAACTGAAGTGAAGCTTCAGTGAAGGAATTCTGAGACATCTCAGAATTCTGTACAGACGTCTCACTAAACTTCAAGCTATTTCTGAACAAATTATACTTGGTCGATTTCCGACCTAACAATGTTTGCAGAGCTCATTGCTCGGCAAATAGTGCTTTTTGTACAAAATTATTACAACTTTAAATCCAACTGTTTGCAGAGCTATTTGCTCGGCAAACAGTGCATTTTGTTCAAAATGAATCCAAGTCTTAAATTCAAATGTTTGCAGAGCTTTTGCTCGGCAAACAGTGCTTTTTGTACAAAATTTTTACAACTTTAAATCCACTGTTTGCAGAGCTCATTGCTCGGCAAACAGTGCTTTTTGTACAAAATTTTTACAACTTTAAATCCAACTGTTTGCAGAGCTTTTTGCTCGGCAAACAGTACAAAATGAAAAAATTTTCACCAAGTGTTTATCCAACTGTTTGCAGAGCTTTTTGCTCGGCAAATAGTACAAAATGAAAAAAATTTTACCAAGTTTTAAATCCAACTGTTTGCAGAGCTTTTTGCTCGGCAAACAGTACAATTTGAAATTTTTCACATTGAAATTTCTTTATCAATTGACAACATTTTTGTTGTTCAATAAAAGAAAATTTCATACATTTCAAAGGAGTTGGACTGAACTGCTCATTTGCAGAGCTTTGAGCTCTGCATTTACATGTTTCAACTCCAATACAAATCAAAATTTTGCCAAAACCAATTTTTGGTCCTTGTCAAACTGGGCAAATTTTTTCCAAAATGTGCTGTTTGCAGAGGTTTTTGCTCTGCAAATAGTACAAATTAGAATTTCAAATTTTTTTTTATTTCATTATTTTTATTCTATGTTTCTTTTATTATTATTTGTGATGTGTTTTAAAATGTTTAACTGTATATGTGTATTGTGTATGTATATATAGTATTTCATAAGTGTTTCGAGTGAGAGGCAAGGTATTGAACGCCTTTGTGTACTACCTTGTTTTCTTATCTTTTAATACTTATGTGATCCTATATATTGTCATGTTGTATATATATTTGAGTGAGATGCAAGGTATCGAACGCCTTTGTGTACTACTTTGTTCTCTCATTTTTAATATATATGCAAAACATTGTCTGTGTAATAAATGTGTTTCTTAAAAGTTGGTATATTTTGTTATTTGTCTGTATTTGAATTGTATTTTCTGGTCAAAAACTTTGGTCAGTTTGTCTTAAACAGAAAAATAATAAAGTACCAAGATGGCAATGTTCAGAGAAGGAGATTCAATGAAAATGCAAGCCAATCAAGCACTTCACATTCCATTTGCTTGCAAATTCCCGATCATTCCAGAGATTCTTAGCTATCATCCACTGAATAATGCTCTGACTGGAGGGGCAATTGTACCTGAGAAGTATGTCTTTGAGCTGTGGCAATCAATTGAATATGTACGAGGAAGTAAAAGGCATAACACAGCAGACTACTTCAAATTTACACTAGAGTCAGAAAATGAATTCTTCAATTGTAGATTCACTCTGGATGAATTTAGAACAATCATTGGATTTCCTGTACAAGATGAATACGAAGAACTTCCATCAGTTGAAGAAATGTTGGCTGGAGTTCATTCGTTGGGTTATGCAGGAGAGTTGACAACGATGAGAGATTTTAGAAGAAGTAATGTAGTAACTCTCTGGCATACGATGTACAATGTTCTTACAACTTGCTTGATGCCATCACAGAAAGGAATTGATCTTCTGACAAAGGATTCTTTGGCAATCTACTATGCAGTCACTCACAATGTGCAGTGTGACTTTGCAGCGATTATATGGAAAAAGATGATTCAAGTTGTCAAGGGAAAGGATAAACAAGACAGAAAATACATTCCCTTTATCAGATTCTTCACAATGATTATCGAAGATGCTCTTGATAATACAGAAGAAATTCCAAAGTTGGAGAACAGCTTCAAGTGTGTGATTGCTATGTATAAATCCAACTTGAGAGGCACAAGTTGTGAAACTGTAAGACCTTTTCCGATTCCACCGTTCTTAATTAATCTGGTTCCTGCTCAGAGTCCTCACCTTAGGGCTTATCTCGAGTGGTTAGTCTCAGTAATGGGGTCTGAAAGCCGACAGACTCCTTCCCAAACTGAGCATAGGTCGCCAAGTGAGGGTCCTAGTTTGTCAAAAAGAAAAAGAGGGGTTAGTGATGAAGGGGCCTCTGAGCAGAGGAAAAGAAAGTCAAAGAGAGTTATGTTTGAGCGAGATGTTGCTTCACCTGAACTTATTTCATCACCTGTTTCACAATCTACACCAAACATTACATCACAAACATCACCTTCACAATCTTCACAATCTACACCAACCGTTCATTTTTCGCAATCTTCACCTTCGCAATCTACACCTATACCATCCGTTGTTTCACCGAATCCACCGATTCTAACACCACCTCGTTCATCACCGATTCTTAATCCATCACCACTTGCATCTGCTCTACCTGATGAACCAACTCCACCACCAGGTAGACGACTTAAAATGTCTGCTAGAAGTGTCCTAAAGCAGACTTCAAAAAAGAAGAAATCAAAAAGAAAACATAAGTCGTCTAAATCTGCAAGACAAAGACTTGAATCTACTTCAGCAGATGTGAATGAACAACCTGGTGCCTCAGCGGAGTTTGATGTTGAACAAGCAACAAGAATTGTGCATAATGTTGAATCTGATGTTGAGACTGAGCATGTTAGCACTGGAGATGATGTTGTGCTGGAGGAACAAGGAAGGAATGAGGGAGGAGTTGAAAATACCAGAGAGGATGTGCGGTCCGGGTTAGGACAAGGGCAAAAAGAAAACGATGGCCCTCCATTAGTTCAAACAATGTGTCTAGCCGGGTTGTTTACCCTAGGGTAGAAATCGGGAACTGCCCATTCTCGTATGCACCAACCTCTCGTAGCCATTCTGACTCCTCACAACAGGAGTTAGTCTCAGAAATGCACGGGGATCAGCCACGCTCACCACACTCTCCTCATTTGAAGGATGAGAGTGTTGAAATTAGAGAGGACCAGCCCCACCTCTCGCCTTCAGTTCATGCACAAGAGTCTAGATCTCCTAGGGACACTGATTCACAAGCCTAGTTGAGTACTGGTGCCGGAACAAGCGAAGAGGGACCCACTTTGTGTGACCCTCAAGGACAGCTTGGAAATCCTGCCTTAGCTAACATCACGCCAGCTTTAGCCGCAGGTAACAGTCCTCAGACCGAGACTGGGGAGCAGTATGAACGCCGTAGTGATACTGCTGTTCCTCAGGATCAACCTGAGACTGTATTAACGGGCATTCTCAGTGACCCCGGTGTTGTTAGTGGTGTTGCCCAACAACAAGTCCCGGACAGTGATTTATCACAGTCTAGGACACAACCCGATTCTGGTTGCAAAGCCACTGAATCTGAAACTGCTGGTGAGGGTATAACCCGAGGATCCGCAGGAAATCCTGAATCAGCATCGCTGAATTTAGGTCACACCACAAGTGTGCAAACAACCCCCGGGTTGGCTACTCCACCTCCTACCAAACACAAAGAACACCAACACCAAATCAAATTCCATCAACATCAACAAATTTACCTACCAAAGACTCTGCTTGTGAAGTTTTATTGAATATCTTAAGGTCTGGGGGGGGGGGGGGTGGGTGGGGTTTTTTTTTTTTTTTTTTTTTTTTTTTTTTTTTTTTTTTTTTTTTTTTTTTTTTTTTTTTTTTTTTTTTTTTTTTTTTTTTTTTTTTTTTTTTTTTTTTTTTTTTTTTTTTTTTTTTTTTTTTTTTTTTTTTTTTTTTTGTTGAATGCTCTTGAGGTGCGAGAAAGAGAACTTGCAACTGAAAGAAGGGTAAAAGCTTTACAAGATCAAGTTGAACGTCAAAAGGCTGAATATGATGCAAAGCTTGCTGCTTTTGAGCTTAGATTGTTGGCATTAGAATCTTGCCGACTGGCCTCGGTTGCTTCTCGACGGGATGATCCTGATTCTGATGATCACCCCGAGGGGGAGAACCAAGGAGAAGGTCAAACGAATATTGATAATACTTCGGCAAGAGTTGAAGGAATTGTTGAAGATGTGGTGATGGAAGAAAGAGCTGAAGGTGGTAACCAAGATGAAAATGAAGAAATTCAAAGAAGACTTAGGGAAGTTTTTGGAACTGATTCTGATGATGATGATGAAGATAATGAAAATGTTGTTGTAAATGATGATGAAGGATATGTGATTGAAAATGAGATAGTTGAATATGCTGAGAGAGATGCAGATATTGAAGCCTTAAAAGATAATGTAACTTTGGATGAGCCGGAGATAGTTGAGAATCCAGTAAATGTAGAAGCTGTTGAGGAACCTGTGTTTGAAGACTTCCCAGATCTTGATTATTTTGAAACAGGTTCATCAAGCAGAAAAGATGCTGGAAAATCTTCTACTCAGGGTTTCACAACTCCTCAACACTATACCTTTGAAGACTTCAATAGTTTTGATGAATTGAGAAAGACTCCTGAGGCTGCATCTCAGAACTTCAAGAAATCAACATATAAACAAGTGTTGAAAGATGCAATCGTATCCGAGGAAGTTCTTCCTGATTACTTTCCAACTGAATTGACTGATGAACAAAGGAGGTTCATTAATCGGGGATACTTCTTGAGGGATAAAGAAAGAATGGTTGCACTGGGTGTTAAGCCAAAGGAGGCAGCTAAGAAGTCTAGATTCTTGGAAGAAAGAGCTTTTCCAATCTTTTGTGGAGCTACCAAAGTTACTAAAACCAAAAGACCTGAGTTGGAGTCAATGTACAAGTTTAAGGAAGCAAGACAAGTAGAAGAATACAAAGAGCTTCTTAAACTCACCAAGCAATATAATCCCAAACTCCTTGAAGAACAAAGAAATCACAAGATCTTGGTGCTGATCAGAGTTATTTTGGTTAAAAGGAATACTATCTCAATCCCAAGTTTTCATGTCAAAAGAGATAATGGCAAGAGCTACAGATTTACTGAAATACAGTTCAAGCTGCTGCCAGTTGATGACATTATCTTTCTCTACAATCATTTCGTGAATGCTATGCAGAGATATCATGAAGATGTTATTGCCTTTGAAGCTGTTAAACGATATATGTCAAGCTGCATTCAATATGCTTCATTGGAAGATTTTCAGATAGGATTTGAAGTTGTGAAGAGAAAGATTAATGTGCCGTATCCAGATCAAAGTCTATACACCGCAAATATTGAACAGCTAAGTATTGGTCATATCATAGAAGAACCATCCTTCGGTGTTGTATTTTTGAATAGCAGAAAGAAGAAGATTTTCATTCGTATGGATGAACTTGCTTCTTATTCTGATGGAACTTTGGAGTTTTGTAAGAATGTGTTGTTGTGCCTGCAAGAAGACGAGCAAGATGAAAAGAAAAAGGAAGTGTTTGATAAAGAAATCTCCAAGATTAATCAAAGACTCGAGTACAGAGACAGCATTAGAATGATGAGAGAAGCAAAGAATGCTCAGAAGTCTAAGTACGTCGTACGTCGAAGAGGAGGTTGTTGGATCAAGTACGAGCCCAGTCATCGTCCAGGTCCACAGAACATTCCTCCAAGAAACTTTGCAGACAACATGGTTGTTCCTGATGATAGACCCGAAGGAGAAAATTGGTTCTGGCATCCAAACAAGGATAGACCGAATACAAGAGCTTAAAGAAAGACAAAGACTGGATATTTTTCACAAATCACTACTAAGGGGGGGATTGTTAGAAATATAAATGTAGTAGTTGATTTGTGTACCTTATGTTAATTTGTACTTATATTGTAAACTTGTTACAATGGAAGGGGGCATAGTGTAAATAGCTCATATGTATATAAACCCCCTCCATTAGGCTAATGTAACCTTTCACCACATTTGAATGCAAAACTAACTTCTGCCAAACACACTCTCTCTCTCTACTCTCTCTCTCTAAAACTGCCATTAACACACACTTAAACACACACATAAGCTCGAATTCTATAGGTTTGCCAGATCGATTAGATTTGGCCTTAAAACGATTAAACGTTTTAGCCAGCATGACAACCAGATCATCATTGTCATCCTCATCACAATCATGAGTTATATTACCAGAAATACCAGTTTTAACAAATCAGACACCATCTTCTTCATTGAGTTAGAATGATCACTCTCAGAAGATAGTAGAGCAGTCCCATGTGGCTCAGAGTACTGAACCATGACTGAACTGGTAGAAGCATGATTTTGGCATCTTGCTCAGCCACAACTCTCTCAGCTTTTTTCTCTTCAGTGTATCTGAAGGCTCCATATAGGATCAAGAGTATGACTGTGCAAGGTTTTGTTTGTCTTAAGACCAAGAAATCAATTTTCCCATTTTGAAGGTAAAATATCACAAAATTTTTCCAACAAAATTTCTTTATCTTTCTCTACACCCAAGGCTTTCAGCTGGTTCACTAAATTAGTGAATCTGATGTAAGTTTGAGTTAAAGATTCACCAGGGAGTGCAAAGAAAGATTCATATTTCTTATTCAAGGGCAACTTTTCTGGTGACAATTGTTTCATATGTGCCTTCAAACTGAGTCATGAGTTCCTCCCACATTAACTTTGAATTTTCAAGTAAAACCAGTGTGGGCATAAGAGTACTTGGAACTGCATACAAGATCATATTCTGAAGCTTAGTATCAAGATCTACCAGCCTATGATCTTCCTCAGACCAATGATCCTTCTCCTTAGGTGTTAACTTAGGAGTCCCATCGGCATTAAACACAACAGTTAGAAGCATTCATGGAACATGAGGTCCTTCTTGTAAAATGGTGGTCAAATGTCTTTCAACACCAGCAATATACTTGAGCATGCATGCTTTCCATGTAATAAAATTTTCACTGTTCCCATCAAACTTGGGAACAGGATTGTTTGGAAATGTACATAGACATTATGTAAAGGTATATTGTTGTTGATAACAGGGGGTGGGTTAGCAGCATTAGGGTTAGGTCCTTCATTGTTTTCGGGGTTAGCCATCATGACAGATCTAGGTTATAGAATGTTAAATTCAACGCTTCTGCTCTGATACCACTTGTAAGTCCCAACTGTATGGTTTACCCGAAGATACCTCAATATCAATAACAATGACTGGCAAGCAACACTGATCTGGTAACTGAACCAGTTCAGATGTGACGATCCAGATTTCAGTTGAACAAGTAAATAAATGTAAATGCAAGAAACTAAATGACTGAAACTATATAAATACAATATATATATATATCAAGTATGTAGCATTGGAACACCATGTATATATTATATATATTATATATAATATTAAATATAAATACATATATATATATCAAGTATGGCAAAGGAATACAATGTATTTTATTAAGTATGTTAAACAAAATACAAAGGTTGTTGCGGAACAAGATAAACACCCAAGTGTAAATATCTAAACAACCTAAAACAAGTGATCTAAATAACTTGGAAATACTCGTAAGAACTTAGAGTATATCTCACAAGTTGCAATGCCAAAGTTTCAAGCACTTTGCAAGTTGTGAGAAGCCTTGTATTTATAGGCAAAGTCCATGCTGATGTGGACCAGGCCGTACAAAATTGTTGAGACATTTAAGGAATTGAAATCAATTCCTTAACATGCGTAAATAAAGCATGTGTGTGAAAGTCACTTTGATGTGACATTTCACCTTTATTCTCAACCTTTTACTCAACCTTGTACTTTTCCAGACAATATGTTATTATCCGGGTAAAGGTTGGTAAAGTCAAAAAGGCTTCCTCGTAATCAGTGTAAAGTGTTGTAAGTACTTTACATTGAGATGCTTCAGTCTTCGATCAGGTAGAATCTTCTGAGCTCTACGTCTGAGATGATTCTCTTTCTTCAGTCTTCAGTCTTCGACTTTCAGATGAATGCTTTCAGTTGGGCTGATCTGAACTGAAGTGAAGCTCAGTGAACATTCTGAAACTGAAATGTTTCAGAATCCTGTACAAGTATTTTTCACTGATCTTCAACTATTTCCTGGACAAATTATACTTGGTCGTTTTCGACCTAACAATTCCTTTATAATAACGAATAATAAATAAAAGTCATACAACCCTATGTATTAATAGTGTAAGGATCCTAGTGGTGAAAATTCCAGCCCAAACAATTGTCCCCAAAACTTATATTTCATTGAAAATAAAGATAAGTTTTATTATTTGTCGGCCACTAAAGTTAAGGGATAAAATAGGGTTCCGCAACTAACAATTTTCTCCCAAATATATCATTAAACAACTATGCTTCCGTTTATTTACTCCTGTCCAGATTTATCTCAAAAACTTAAAGGTCAGTTTTCTTCTTTTCTTCTTCGTGATTTTATCATAATATAGTTTTAGGATCAAGATTTTATTCATAGTTTATTAGTTGAAGCTGAGATTTGTTTTTTTGGGAGTTCCTTTTCCAAAGTTTTAGGGATATCTTTTCAGCTACGATGTATTTCGAACAACACATTAATATCTTTAATTTGGTCCTGTAGTTAGGAAACAACTTGTTTACTTTAATCGCTTGTATTTTATTTTTGCAGTTTAAGCAATTTCCTTAGTTATGGCAGGTATAATATATTTTCTCATTTTTTGTGTTAAATTCCTTCATTAAACTATTTAATTATTCTAGATATGGAGACCGGAAAAACAAAGATAAAGGAAAAAGGAAAAGATGACGGACTCATGTCAGAAAACTTATCAAGTTATTGGAAATTCCGGCAAAAGCCCCTTTTACCGAACTAGTCTCCCGACTACCCGAACACATCACCTTTTGTAGGTCAATCAAGGATATTTCTACGGGTTAATTTATTAATTTACTTTTACCTTTGCACGCAAATTATTTGTTTATTGATATAATTCAATATATTCAGAGTATTGAGCATTTGATTTTGAGTTTTGGAAGAGAGTTGAATGAATTAGAATTAGATATTGTTGTGCAAAAAGAGTTAGTCGCCATAGGGAAAGGTAAGAGGGATGAATCTTGTTGGCAGATTGAGGGTTTGAATACAAAATGCTAAAATGGCTTACGAACTCAGAGAGTTTAAAAAGGAAGAAGAAAAGAAACTCAAGCTTCAAAAAGAGGAATCCTTCTAAGCGCTTCCATAACGGTTCTTCAGAATCGAATAGAAATGGCCAAAATTGCAAAGCAAATGGGTTGTCAGCCAGCAGGTTGGGATATTGAAGCATGGGAAAACACTGGCAAATCTCATAGTTAAAGAAGTAAGCATGACATTCTCTCAACTCAACCCGAAAAGTCAGTTGGAAAAAGGCGCAAAAGAAAGTCAGGAGAAGGAAGCGGATCCCAAGAGCGGAAAACAGGATTCTGGTCGAGTAGTAGTGAGGACACTACTCATTGATTTAATGCGTCTTTGATTATATGTTTTCTATGAACTATTTCATGTGTTAATTGCTGTATGATGATAATGATGTCCCCAGTGAACTTTTGGAATTTTGGAATAATGTATTTGTTGCTACCATATTTAGGTTTCAAGTTTTTTATTTTTAATCTTTAAACATGGTTAATTTGATGAAAAATTCTTTTTGAGAGGTCAGGAGACTCTCTCTATGATATAATTGTTATAAAAAAATTTTAGGATACAAAATAGTAGTTGTACATTCAAGGAAGTATATTACTAAAGTTCTAACACAACATTTGCAAAGTATTTTCAGCTGGCAAGAACTCATACTCAAGATCCTGGATTAATCTTTATCTTTTGCAAATATACACTTTTCCCAATTTTCCCGAATATAAAAGCATCTTTTCACTTCTATTGTCGAAAGCTATAATTATTTTGATTAGACTTCCAACTACCCCGCAATTAATTCGCTTAGCCCTTCCTTTTCCCCTATTTATTCTATACCAATATTTCAGATCAAAGCATCTTTCTTTGCTTTCTCATCAAGAAGTCATATCAAATCTTTCAACCCAGGTAAAAGACATTTAAATTCCTGATTTAGTTTTTATTTGAGTTATAAAATTTTTCGTTTTTTATTTGCAGCCTTCCGAGGAGATTATTTCTTTGTACGAGAATCAAAAAACAAGAAGAGCTTTTCGATAATCTTGAAAAATGTTTGACACTCTCAAGCGAGATCAGCAACGATCATTAAGGACTAACCCTTGAGACCTAAATGGGGAAAAGATCTGTCATGCCTAAAGGAAGAATTGATCAAGGCCTATGAAGATTTGGATGCCGTTCTAGAAGAACTTCATAAGATTAAGGGCGATGTGCTTATATTGAAAGCAGTCGCTTTTAGGTTCAAAATAAAACATCCTGAAATTGGGAATGACAATGGGGATGATTCAGTCCAACCCTATGGGAAGCAGTAGATCTAGAATAATTGTACTATGTATCAGTATTTCCAAGGTTATGCTTGTAATGTTTCTTATGTTTGTCTTCAAATTCAAAATTTCGATAAATAAATGTCGAGTATGTTTATTTCATACCTTTGTTGCATGTGAAGAGAATCAAACCCTGCAAATTCCAAACAAGATTTAGGATTCTAGTAGATGTACCTTTGTGAAGATCTACTAGATTTGTGTGTTCTTAGCTCTAGTAGTTTCTCTCTCAAGATTTTGCTCGTTTCTCTCTCTACCACTCGTGCTCATTTGAACCGCGCACCACACACTCTATTTATAAACACTGCAAATGAAAATTCATTTGTTAATCGGTTGTAAAATACATAGAGAGATTATCCCTATTCTTTTTGACGACAGCGTGACTGCCAAACCACAAGCGTTGATTGAAAAATCAACAACCATTTGACCATTCTCTGATTGTGAGGGTCTACCCACAACCAGGAATTTTTATGACGTGCGACCCGGGCTGCAAATTGTTTCAATCATCCTAAATGTGCCTATCCTGCATTAGTTCCCACATTATCACACATATCTTCGTTATCTACATTATTAGTTCACACATTGTCACACGTATCTTCGTTAACTGCATATAAGTGTGCCCTGCATCACACCCGACTGGATGATTAGTCAAAAGACTACTCATCTTACGTCGTTAAGGAATGGCAAGCCAATCCTTGAGTAATCCGTATGTGGAGGTTGGTCAAACCTCTCGTATTACTCACCCTGCGTGACAAAGTAGTGTATCTTACCTGATAGAAGTATACGCGCACAAACAAGTAGCTAATAATGCTTATCAGTAACCTCCGACACCTATCGTTCATTAACATATAAAGTATAAGTCATTTAGGACCTTAAATGGACCCTCGTACGAACTTAACTTACGAAGTTATTCTTCGTACGAACTTAACTTACGAAGTTATTCTTCGTACGAACTTAACTTACGAAGTTATTCTTCGTACGAACTTAACTTACGAAGTTATCTTCGTACGAACTTAACTTACGAAGTTATTCTTCGTACGAACTTAGCTTACGAAGTTATTCTTCGTACGAACTTAACTTACGAATATTCTTCGTTCGAACTTAACTTACGAAGTTATTCTTCGTACGAACTTAACTTACGAAGTTATTCTTCGTACGAACTTAGCTTACGAAGTTATTCTTCGTACGAACTTAAACTTACGAAGTTATTCTTCGTACGAACTTAACTTACGAATTATTCTTCGTACGAACTTAACTTACGAAGTTATTCTTCGTACGAACTTAAGCTTACGAAGTTATTCTTCGTACGAACTTAACTTACGAAGTTATTCTTCGTACGAACTTAACTTACGAAGTTATTCTTCGTACGAACTTAACTTACGAAGTTATTCTTCGTACGAACTTAACTTACGAAGTTATTCTTCGTACGAACTTAACTTACGAAGTTATTCTTCGTACGAACTTAACTTACGAAGTTATTCTTCGTACGAACTTAACTTACGAATTATTCTTCGTACGAACTTAACTTACGAAGTTATTCTTCGTACGAACTTAGCTTACGAAGTTATTCTTCGTACGAACTTAACTTACGAAGTTATTCTTAGTACGAACTTAACTTACGAAGTTATTCTTCGTACGAACTTAACTTACGAAGTTATTCTTCGTACGAACTTAAGCTTACGAAGTTATTCTTCGTACGAACTTAACTTACGAAGTTATTCTTCGTACGAACTTAGCTTACGAAGTTATTCTTCGTACGAACTTAACTTACGAAGTTATTCTTAGTACGAACTTAAAGTTATTCTTCGTACGAACTTAACTTACGAAGTTATTCTTCGTACGAACTTACTTACGAAGTATCTTCGTTAACTGCATATAAGTGTGCCCTGCATCACACCCGACTGGATGATTAGTCAAAAGACTACTCATCTTACGTCGTTAAGGAATGGCAAGCCAATCCTTGAGTAATCCGTATGTGGAGGTTGGTCAAACCTCTCGTATTACTCGCCCTGCGTTATAAAGACCATGTTGCGAGGAGCCACCCAAGCAACAACTGCATCTACGCACTCGCCCGGCTAAGGCTAGTACGGGTTAAGCTTAACACTTTTCACTGCATCTGTTTTATGAGCTCAATTTCACACATATAGATTGGGTCCCTGCATTCCCAAACATTCACACACATATAGTCTAGGTAACACACATTCCTAGACAATCACACACTTTAACTTCATTACGTTTGGATCCTTAAACGTGCAAGTGACATAGCAACCTAGCAAGTCTAGTGAACTAGGCGTACAAGTCAAGCATGCATATCACACATCAACTTCATTTCTATATATTTCATGCATATCAAGATACTACATTAAACTACATCAACTGCATAGCTACATACTACATTAAGCAATACATTACACTACAATAGGGACTGCATCTCAGGTCTCATGGTCAACTGCATAACCCATAATACCTCCCAAGTAACCCTTAAGCCCACATGCAATAATAAGGTACCGAATGGAAGTATTTATGATTTGAAACCAGCTTTTAGTTGATCCCCCAGCGTGACAAAGTAGTGTATCTTACCTGATAGAAGTATACGCGCACAAACAAGTAGCTAATAATGCTTATCAGTAACCTCCGACACCTATCGTTCATTAACATATAAAGTATAAGTCATTTAGGACCTTAAATGGACCCTCGTACGAACTTAACTTACGAAGTTATTCTTCGTACGAACTTAACTTACGAAGTTATTCTTCGTACGAACTTAACTTACGAAGTTATTCTTCGTACGAACTTAAGCTTACGAAGTTATTCTTCGTACGAACTTAACTTACGAAGTTATTCTTCGTACGAACTTAACTTACGAAGTTATTCTTCGTACGAACTTAACTTACGAAGTTATTCTTCGTACGAACTTAACTTACGAAGTTATTCTTCGTACGAACTTAACTTACGAAGTTATTCTTCGTACGAACTTAACTTACGAAGTTATTCTTCGTACGAACTTAACTTACGAATTATTCTTCGTACGAACTTAACTTACGAAGTTATTCTTCGTACGAACTTAACTTACGAAGTTATTCTTCGTACGAACTTAACTTACGAAGTTATTCTTCGTACGAACTTAACTTACGAAGTTATTCTTCGTACGAACTTAACTTACGAAGTTATTCTTCGTACGAACTTAACTTACGAAGTTATTCTTCTACGAACTTAACTTACGAAGTTATTTTTAGATTAACTTACGAAGATAACCTCAAACGAAGATCATCTTCGTTCAAACACTGTTCGACAGATTTTTCAAAAACGACTAAGTTCTTCGATTTTCCAATAACCGACTCATCAAAACTTCTTCCAAAACATGTATTTGACACCAGTAAACACATTTTGATCATCCGGATCGATTACAAACTCGTTTAACATCGTTTTGAATGTTAATTAACCAAAACACCTTTTTAAGCCCTAATTACTTGTTAATTCCTTTATAATCAGATTTGATTCATAATTAAACAACCTCTAAATCTGAAAATACAATCAATACATCAATGATTACCTGCTTGACTCGATGATCGATCAATTTCAACACCAAAACACCCAATCGATTGACCCAAATCTTGTATAATTGCTTTAGGATTCAAGAAAGGATTAATTGCTTAATTATTTGATAATGGCTGCCAAAGTAGACCTAACTACACTTATCAAAACCTTAATCCCGTTTTTTGATTTCAACCTATGTCAAAATCAGTCCCTGGACTTCTAAACCCTTCATTATTGGTCACAAACTGCATTATTGACCATATACAACATTAGTCCTTCATTAAAAGGCACTACATAGCCTTTAAGCGACATTAATCACACTTTTATTCGTCATTAAAATTTAGGCTTTTAAACCTAACTACTTTATCTACGTTAACCACACATAACTACGTATATGCATATATTCACACTAGACTTTTCGACACACACAAAGTTGACTTAACGGCGTTAGTCAAATCTTAAAGAAAAGTTTGGGATGTTACAATTACCTCCCCCTTAAGAGGATTCCGTCCCCGGAATCTCATCAGATAGGAACAACTCGGGATATTTCTCCTTCATTACTGCTTCAGTTTCCCAAGTCAAGCTTTCTCCATGATTATGCTTCCACTTTATCAAGACAAGTTCAATCACTTTTCGGCGTAACTTCTTTTGCTTTCTTCCAAGTATCGCTACCGGTTCGTCTACTATTCTCTTCATTGGGTCAATACTCACGTCTTTAATAGGAATCACACTCGACTCCTCAGCTAAACATTTCCTCAAGTAGGATACATGGAAGGTGTTGTGAATTCCATCCAATTCTGGAGGTAATTCCAACTGATATGCCACATCTTTAATGCGCTTCACCACTTTAAAAGGTCCAATAAATCTTGGACTCAACTTTCCCTTCTTTCCAAATCGGATAACTCCTTTCCAAGGTGATACTTTCAGCATCACTAAATCACCCACATTAAACTCAATCGGTCTCCTTTTCTTATCTGCATATGTTTTCTGCCTTTCTCTTGCCACACGTAAGGCTTCTTTAGCTACATTAACCTTTTCAGAGGTAATTTCAATAATTTCGGGACCGGTCAACTGCTTTTCACCGGGCTCCATCCAACAACTTGGAGTCCTACATCTCCTTCCATATAACATTTCAAATGGTGGCATCCCAATACTTGCATGGTGACTATTATTATAAGCAAATTCAATCAACTTCAAGTGTTCATCCCATGCTCCACCGTATTCAAGTACACACGTTCTCAACATATCCTCCAAGGTTTGAATGGTTCTCTCACTTTGCCCATCGGTTTGGGGATGATAGGCGGTACTCAAATTTATTCTACTACCCAACTCCCGTTGAAGACCCTTCCAAAAGTTTGACACAAACCTCGAGTCTCGATCCGAAACAATAGATAAAGGAACTCCATGTTTCGCTACTACTTCATCAATGTACATCTTTGCCATCTTCGTTAAAGGCACATCTTGTCGGGTAGCTAGAAAATGAGCACTCTTCGTCAATCTATCTACAATCACCCATATCATATCATTCCCTTTCGGCGTTTTAGGTAGCTTCGTTACAAAGTCCATGGTAATATGATCCCATTTCCACTCGGGAATTTCTAATTGATGCAACAAACCATACGGCTTTTGATGGTCCGTCTTCACTCTTGCACACGTCAAACACTTTGCTACAAAATGAGCTACTTCACCTTTAATATCCGGCCACCAATAAATCGGCTTCAAATCTGCATACATTTTGGTGACACCGGGATGCATCGAATACCTACTTCTATGGACCTCTTCAAGGATCAACTCTCGGTTACCACCAAGCAGTGGCACCCAAATGCGACCCTTGTATGTTTTAAACCCACGGCTATTAGTCTCCATCACAAGTCGTTTCTTCTTCCCAATACTCTCGTTATCAATATTATCCTTCATTAATGCCATCTCTTGTGCTTCTTTAATTCGATCTAATAGACCCGACTTGGCCTGAACTTGCATGCTCATCAACTTACAAGAAGAGCTTTGCACTTTCCTACTTAGTGCATCCGCCACTACATTGGCTTTACCCGGATGGTATTTGATTTCACAATCATAGTCTTTAAGTAATTCCATCCACCTTCTTTGTCTCACATTCATCTCCTTTTGAGTAAACATATATTGTAAACTCTTATGGTCGGTGTAAAGTGTGCACTTAGTACCATATAAGTAATGTCTCCATAATTTCAATGCAAACACAACCGCCGCTAACTCAAGATCATGGGTAGGGTAATTCTTCTCATGAGGCTTCAACTGACGTGAAGCATAGGCAATCACTTTGTCTCTCTGCATTAAGACACAACCCAAACCCGTAATAGAAGCATCGCTATATACCACTAAATCATCAGTACCTTCAGGCAAGGCAAGGATAGGAGCTTCACACAACTTCTTTTTCAACGTTTGGAATGCATTTTCCTGCTTTTCAGTCCACTCGTACTTCACACCCTTCTTTGTTAATTCCGTCATAGGCTTGGCTATTCGAGAAAAATCCTGAATAAACCTTCTATAATACCCAGCCAAACCAAGAAAACTCTTAATCTCGGTAGGTGTCTTTGGCTGCTCCCACTTTGAAACAGCTTCAATCTTTGAAGGATCTACTTTAATACCTTCCGATGTAATAACATGACCAAGAAACTGCACTTCTCGGAGCCAAAACTCACATTTAGAAAACTTTGCGTACAACTTCTTCTCCCTCAACACCTCCAAAACTGCTTTCAAATGCTCACGGTGTTCATCCTCTGACTTAGAGTAGATCAAAATATCGTCAATAAACACAATAACAAAATGATCTAGAAAGGGGCGGCATACCCGATTCATTAAGTCCATAAACGCGGCTGGAGCATTGGTCAACCCAAATGGCATGACCAAGAACTCATAATGACCATATCTAGTCCGGAAAGCCGTCTTTGCTACATCTTCCTTCTTTACCTTTAACTGATGATAACCGGACCGCAAATCAATCTTTGAAAAATACGAAGCACCATGTAGTTGATCAAAAAGATCATCAATTCTCGGGAGAGGATACTTATTCTTGACCGTTCGTTTGTTCAACTCACGGTAGTCAATACACATGCGCATTGATCCATCCTTCTTCTTAACAAAGAGAACCGGAGCTCCCCAAGGCGAGGAACTAGGTTGTATGAACCCTTTGTCAAGTAACTCCTGTAGTTGCGTCATTAATTCCTTCATTTCTGTAGGAGCTAATCGGTAAGGTGCTTTAGCAACGGGTGTAGCACCGGGAATAAGATCTATCTGAAAAGTAACTTCACGATCGGGAGGAATACCTGGTAGATCATCGGGAAACACATCGGGGAAATTTGATACTACATCAACACTAGCGATTGAAGACTTCTCTTTTCTTGCATCAATGACATAAGCCAAGAAATGGCTCTTGTTTTTCCTTATACATTTAATAGCTTTCATCATACTAATAATCTTTATTCCTCCTCTCTTCTTGTCTCCATACACCGTTATCACATTACCCTCGGATATAGGCAATCGAATTATCTTTTGGGAACATAAAATACTAGCTTCATTTCTAGCCAACCAATCCATACCAATCACTACATCAAAACCACCTAAGGTAGTAGGCAATAGTTGGACCGGAAAAGAACGACCTTCAATCTCAATGTCACAATCGTCATATCCCACACGTATATTATTAACCGTACCATTAGCAATTTCTACCTCTATTGAGCAATCTAAGGGAGTAGTGACTCTTTCTAGCTTAGGAGCAAATAATGTGGACACAAACGACCTATTTGCACCTGAATCAAATAAAACAGAGGCAGGCTTTGAATTAACAAGGAAAGTACCACTTACCACTTCATCGTTGTTCCTTGCGTCATCAACCGTCATTTGAAGAGCTCTCACTTTTGTTGCTGTCGTGGCGGTCTTCTTTCCAGCATTCTTCATCTGTGGACAATCGGCAATGAGATGACCCGTTTCTTGGCACTTGTAGCAACGAGTCTTGTCCCTACATTCAGTGGCAAGATGTCCCGACTTCCCACACTTATGGCACCTTCTTGTCTTGTCGGTACAATGCCCTTCATGAATTGTCTTGCAAAATGTACACCATGAACCATTCTTCTTTTTATCCTTGTCACCGCTCGAACTACCACTTCCACGGAACTTCTTATTATTATTGTTATTGGAAGACCAATTTGACCTTCTTTTAAATCCCACTTTCTTGTCGTCGACTTTCTCAACTACTTTCTTGTCCGAAGCAAAATCATCATCAAGCTTTTTAGACTCCTTGATTGCTTCAGTCAGAGTCTTGTGCTGCCTGCAGATACCTCGATAACTCGGAGGCAAACCATCAACATAGCAAGCAACCTGATCTGCATCAGTACGGAACAGATGGCCTACGAACTTCATCTTCTCCATAAAGGAACGAGCATAATCATTAATTTTGCCAACTTCAGCTGTCAAAGCACGGAACTCTTTTTCCATTTTACGCTGCTCATGTACCCCAATATATTCCTCAATGAATTTCTGCTTAAAGTCAGCCCACGTAATAGCAGTTACCATAGTCGGAGTCATTGAAATAGTAATGCTCTTCCACCAATCCCGAGCACCTTCTTTCAACATCCTGCTAGCACACAACACTTTCTTATCCTCGGGACAATCACAAGCTTCAAAAACCATCTCAGTATCATCAAGCCATTCCATGCAACCTACTGCATTAAGTGTTCCATAGAATTTCTGAGCTCCACACTTCTGGAAACTTTCAAACTTGAATCGAGGGGCGCGAACATCATTAGGAGGAACCACATTAACATTAGCATGGGGAATAACAACATTATCGACCGGTGGCTCAGTGTGGTGAGAAGGCACAGAGTGACTGTTACCAGTTCCTTCTGCGTTAGCTGCCAACGCCTGATTCAACTGTTCTTGCGTTTGGGCCAACTGGGCCTGAAGAGTTAGCACAAGATTATACATCTCCGTCTGATTGGGAATCTGATCCACCGCTACATCGTTAACTCTCGGAGGATTGCCAGGTGGTGGAG
This sequence comes from Erigeron breviscapus, assembly GCA_034093135.1. Classification (NCBI taxonomy): domain Eukaryota; kingdom Viridiplantae; phylum Streptophyta; class Magnoliopsida; order Asterales; family Asteraceae; genus Erigeron; species Erigeron breviscapus. The sequence goes on along the minus strand of CM067167.1, from coordinate 223,892,313 downwards.
GCATCGGACCCAATGAGCCTGGTTGATTAACACGGCGGGGGTTCACACGATTCACATTAGCATTAGCAGCAGCATTAGCAGCATTAGAAGCGCCTGCACCCGGATGGACAGGTGGAGTAACGCTAGCAGTAGCTCCGTCGCGTTGGATGTTGCGGTTGCGAGTGTTTACCATTTTCCTTCAATAAAATGGTGGAGTCGATAAGCGCAAGATAAAACAAAAGCTCGTCGAAATAAGGCTAAAACATATCATCGTAACGTAAACATCTCGTAAGCCCTACAACACTCGCACTCATCCCAACCCATCCTACATCACATGTCATCTCTAGCTAAGGCATCCTACGAGTACCTAGCATGCACACCTTAAGTTTAAGTCCAAATCCTATGGTCAATAGGCCTTGGTTCACTTAAACTACTTCTCTGATACCAACTTGTAACACCCGTCGTTTAAAAATATGGGTTTTCAAAAACTTTTCACCTAACGGTGTTAAATTGCGGAAGTAAAGACTGTAAAAGTCAAAACCGATAAAAACATTTCGGTTTCTGCATTTATTTGGTGTTACATGCCATATCAAACAATAGTTCAAATGAAAACCCAACGGTTGCCCAACATAAAACAACCGTTCACACATCAGTACGAAACAGATGGCCTACGAACTTCATCTTCTCCATAAAGGAACGAGCATAATCATTAATTTTGCCAACTTCAGCTGTCAAAGCACGGAACTCTTTTCCATTTTACGCTGCTCATGTACCCCAATATATTCCTCAATGAATTTCTGCTTAAAGTCAGCCCACGTAATAGCAGTTACCATAGTCGGAGTCATTGAAATAGTAATGCTCTTCCACCAATCCCGAGCACCTTCTTTTAAATCCCACTTTCTTGTCGTCGACTTTCTCAACTACTTTCTTGTCCGAAGCGAAATCATCATCAAGCTTTTTAGACTCCTTGATTGCTTCAGTCAGAGTCTTGTGCTGCCTGCAGATACCTCGATAACTCGGAGGCAAACCATCAACATAGCAAGCAACCTGATCTGCATCAGTACGAAACAGATGGCCTACGAACTTCATCTTCTCCATAAAGGAACGAGCATAATCATTAATTTTGCCAACTTCAGCTGTCAAAGCACGGAACTCTTTTCCATTTTACGCTGCTCATGTACCCCAATATATTCCTCAATGAATTTCTGCTTAAAGTCAGCCCACGTAATAGCAGTTACCATAGTCGGAGTCATTGAAATAGTAATGCTCTTCCACCAATCCCGAGCACCTTCTTTTAAATCCCACTTTCTTGTCGTCGACTTTCTCAACTACTTTCTTGTCCGAAGCAAAATCATCATCAAGCTTTTTAGACTCCTTGATTGCTTCAGTCAGAGTCTTGTGCTGCCTGCAGATACCTCGATAACTCGGAGGCAAACCATCAACATAGCAAGCAACCTGATCTGCATCAGTACGAAACAGATGGCCTACGAACTTCATCTTCTCCATAAAGGAACGAGCATAATCATTAATTTTGCCAACTTCAGCTGTCAAAGCACGGAACTCTTTTCCATTTTACGCTGCTCATGTACCCCAATATATTCCTCAATGAATTTCTGCTTAAAGTCAGCCCACGTAATAGCAGTTACCATAGTCGGAGTCATTGAAATAGTAATGCTCTTCCACCAATCCCGAGCACCTTCTTTCAACATCCTACTTTCTTGTCGTCGACTTTCTCAACTACTTTCTTGTCCAAAGGAAGCATCGTCTAAGGGTAGCTAAGGCTCCTGCATTGCATCTACCCAAGCTCACACGTCCTGCATCTAGATTCCATCAAGCTAAACCTGAGGGAACAACCACATTAAGAAACAAGTGTTAGCTATAAGAATAGCTAAGTAAGATAACACTTAATTTAAAAGCATTTGTCCAATTAAAACAATCTTCATTATTAGACAAGTTTTATTAGGCACAACACACATCACACGTTCACACATCACTACATAAATTCGACATTAAATACGAAATGTAATGAATGTCTAAAGAAAGCATCGTCTAAGGGTAGCTAAGGCTCCTGCATTGCATCTACCCAAGCTCACACGTCCTGCATCTAGATTCCATCAAGCTAAACCTGAGGGAACAACCACATTAAGAAACAAGTGTTAGCTATAAGAATAGCTAAGTAAGATAACACTTAATTTAAAAGCATTTGTCCAATTAAAACAATCTTCATTATTAGACAAGTTTTATTAGGCACAACACACATCACACGTTCACACATCACTACATAAATTCGACATTAAATACGAAATGTAATGAATGTCTAAAGAAAGCATCGTCTAAGGGTAGCTAAGGCTCCTGCATTGCATCTACCCAAGCTCACACGTCCTGCATCTAGATTCCATCAAGCTAAACCTGAGGGAACAACCACATTAAGAAACAAGTGTTAGCTATAAGAATAGCTAAGTAAGATAACACTTAATTTAAAAGCATTTGTCCAATTAAAACAATCTTCATTATTAGACAAGTTTTATTAGGCACAACACACATCACACGTTCACACATATACTGCATTTCAACTTCGTTTCAATTAGGATAATCATCCTAAATGTGCCTATCCTGCATTAGTTCCCACATTATCACACATATCTTCGTTATCTGCTTTATTAGTTCACACATTGTCACACGTATCTTCGTTAACTGCATATAAGTGTGCCCTGCATCACACCCGACTGGATGATTAGTCAAAAGACTACTCATCTTACGTCGTTAAGGAATGGCAAGCCAATCCTTGAGTAATCCGTATGTGGAGGTTGGTCAAACCTCTCGTATTACTCGCCCTGCGTTATAAAGACCATGTTGCGAGGAGCCACCCAAGCAACAACTGCATCTACGCACTCGCCCGGCTAAGGCTAGTACGGGTTAAGCTTAACACTTTTCACTGCATCTGTTTTATGAGCTCAATTTCACACATATAGATTGGGTCCCTGCATTCCCAAACATTCACACACTTTAACTTCATTACGTTTGGATCCTTAAACGTGCAAGTGACATAGCAACCTAGCAAGTCTAGTGAACTAGGCGTACAAGTCAAGCATGCATATCACACATCAACTTCATTTCTATATATCATGCATATAAAGATACTTCATTAAACTACATCAACTGCATAGCTACATACTACATTAAGCAATACTGCATTACACTACAATAGGGACTGCATCTCAGGTCTCATGGTCAACTGCATAACCCATAATACCTCCCAAGTAACCCTTAAGCCCACATGCAATAATAAGGTACCGAATGGAAGTATTTATGATTTGAAACCAGCTTTTAGTTGATCCCCCAGCGTGACAAAGTAGTGTATCTTACCTGATAGAAGTATACGCGCACAAACAAGTAGCTAATAATGCTTATCAGTAACCTCCGACACCTATCGTTCATTAACATATAAAGTATAAGTCATTTAGGACCTTAAATGGACCCTCGTACGAACTTAAACCTCATCTTCGTTCGATCTACTTTACGAATATAGCTTCTTACGAATATATTTGATCTTACGAAGATAACTTCAAACAAGTTTTCACTTACGAGATAACCTCAAACGAAGATAGCTTTTCAACTTACGAAGATAACCTCAAACGAAGATAGCTTTTCAACTTACGAAGATAACCTCAAACGAAGATAGCTTTTCAACTTACGAAGATAACCTCAAACGAAGATAGCTTTTCAACTTACGAAGATAACTTCAAACAAATAGTTTACATCTTACGAACTTAACTCAAACGAAGATAGCTTTTCAACTTACGAAGATAACCTCAAACGAAGATCATCTTCGTTCAAACACTGTTCGACAGATTTTTCAAAAACGACTAAGTTCTTCGATTTTCCAATAACCGACTCATCAAAACTTCTTCCAAAACATGTATTTGACACCAGTAAACACATTTTGATCATCCGGATCGATTACAAACTCGTTTAACATCGTTTTGAATGTTAATTAACCAAAACACCTTTTTAAGCCCTAATTACTTGTTAATTCCTTTATAATCAGATTTGATTCATAATTAAACAACCTCTAAATCTGAAAATACAATCAATACATCAATGATTACCTGCTTGACTCGATGATCGATCAATTTCAACACCAAAACACCCAATCGATTGACCCAAATCTTGTATAATTGCTTTAGGATTCAAGAAAGGATTAATTGCTTAATTATTTGATAATGGCTGCCAAAGTAGACCTAACTACACTTATCAAAACCTTAATCCCGTTTTTTGATTTCAACCTATGTCAAAATCAGTCCCTGGACTTCTAAACCCTTCATTATTGGTCACAAACTGCATTATTGACCATATACAACATTAGTCCTTCATTAGATGTCACTACATAGACATAAACCTTCATATTTCACACATTTATACTACATTAATGTTTAGGCTTCCAAGCCTCACACATAACACACATTAACTACGTATATGCATATATTCACACTAGACTTTTCGACACACACAAAGTTGACTTAACGGCGTTAGTCAAATCTTAAAGAAAAGTTTGGGATGTTACAATATCACCAGGAGAGTACAGAAGTTTATGAACAGAACAGGAAGACAGCTTACTGGAGGTACTCAAGGATTTGACAAGTCAAAAGTAAAATGCTATAACTGCGATGGTTTTGGACATTTTGCCAGAGAATGTCAACGGCCTAAGAAAGAGGCAAATGTGACTCCTACACGTCAAGATAGAGGTGGTAATCGTCCGTTCAATCAAAATCCTACTAGAGCTCTTTTGTTGACTGATGATCCTACTACAAATGTAAATGGCAATGACAAGGCTATAGTAGCTGTTCAACCAGATGGTTCTTATGTTTGGAATCTTCCACATGATGAGAACAATAACGCTTATTTGGCCGAAATTCTTTGATGATATGGCTCAAATAGTTGATTCTCCCGATGATTTCTTGGACACCACAGTCTACCACAGTGAAGAGCAATTGTATGAAAATACTAAAGTTCGAATGTGGAATCTGTTGCTGCTGGTGTATATGATACTGATTCCGAATCTGACAATGAGTTAGAAGATGTCAAGAACCTTGATGAAGTGAAAGCTACTGAAGAGGTGAAAGCAACTGAGGTTAAAGATGATTCTGCCACAGAAAAGAGTGAAAAGACTATTGAGGAGCAGATGCAAGATTTTGAGATTCCGGCTGGCATGACTGTGGATGACTTTGTTGCTTACATGGCAGATTGCAAAGAGGCAGACCAACAGGTATTTTATTCTTTACATACTATTGTTCATGTTTGCAAAATTATTAATCGCATGTTTGATGAACTTGAACAAAAGAATGAACAAATTAAGAAATTAGAATCTGTTGTCAATACGGCTCATGATGAAAGAGATAAATTAATTAAAAAGGGTCTAACTGTAAATGATAAAGAAAAATTCTTCAAGGAAAAGATTAGATCCTTAGAGTCTGACATTAGAGCAATGAAAGATAAAGTCAATCAGTCTGTGGCCGTAGAAAGAGTAAGTAGTGAAGCTTATTCTTTGTTAGCTAGAAAGTGTGCTACCGTAGAAAAGGAACTTGCTGATGCTAGGATAGAAATCTTGGAATTTAAGGCTAAATCTGACTCTGCTAGACATGCTGAGCTTTTGATGCATATGAAAAAGTTTGAGAATTCTTCTAAGAGTCTTGAAACTGCTAAGATTTCTTATAAAGATGTGCCTCCTCCTTTCAATAATAACTATACTCCTGTTGAACCTAATATTCCTGAAATCCTACTTCAACCTAGTGTTGTAGATGGTAAACCAAAAGATTCAATTTCGAGGCAAAGTTGCCTGAGGGAACAAAAGAGTCTAAAGGAGTTTCTTCTCAACCTAACAAGGAAGAGAAATTGAAAGGTGTTGCTTTAAATCAGTCTACTCCTTATGGTCAAAAAGACAGTATTGTACACTTTACACTTCATAAGAGTAATAGGGTCTATACTGAGTTAGAATTCCATTAGAATCTATTGACCCTAAGAGGATTGATAAAGTCTGGGATGTTGCTATTGAGGATATGAAGAAATTAAGTCAGCAACGTCTCACTCCATTTACCTAAGCAGTCTAGGATTAGAAAATCTGAAGATAACTTAGCCGTTAATGAAGAAGCAACTAAGGTTTTAAAGCACATTCTAATGCCTGTTTTTAAGAGATCTTCAAGTAAAGATAAACATGAGAAAGATGGTGCTAGGAAGTCTAGGATTTCACCAACTAAACAAGACCCTGAAAAGGAAAATCAAAGAAAAACAAGTAAGTCAGTGGACACTAGTGCTAATAATGAATCTGTAGGTACCGATAAAAAGGTAGATACAAACAAAAAGTTCAAGGTCCTCTCTTGCTTTGTTTGTCATGAAAAGGGTCATGTTTATAGTGTATGTCCAAATAGACCTCGAAGATCAGGTTCTCCTTCAAAGGCTTCCACTTCAGAAGGAAAAAGGGGGTTGGGTAATAATAAACAGGTTTATGAGGCTAAAGTTCAATCTTCTCCAAAACCATTTACTATACCTCAACGACGTGAATCTCCACTGAAAGGTTCCTCAGGAAATGTTCATAGGATTTCAAATCGTTTTCAAACACCTCCACGACCTGATCATTCTGTTCCTAAAAGTCAAAATTCATTCGAGTGTTCGATCTTCTTATGGCCCTCATTCTCCTAGACCTTCTCCGACGAGAGGTCAGAAGTCTCCTCCTGTGAGAAGACGAGACGAGAATCATGTCTCACCCACGGCTTCCAGCAATGGGTATTGGACTGAACTGATTCTAAGGGATGAGAAGGGTCGACCAAACCTCAGAAGGTTTGGGTCCCCAATGAAAACTAATTTTTCTCATTTTATGTGCAGGGAGTTCCTAGGAAACCAATCCATTTATGGTATCTTGACAGTGGATGCTCCAGGCACATGACAGGGGACAGGAAACTCTTGTCCAATTATACTGGTATAAATGGGTCGTATGTTAGTTTTGCTGGATCCAAGGGCGGCAACATCACCGATCAGGGAGATGTCGTCAATGGACAACTTACTCTAGAAAGAGTAAACTATGTGGAACAACTTACTCATAATCTAATGAGTGTCTTACAGATCTGTGACAAGGGCAACAATGTTCATTTCACAGAAAAGGAGGCATTCATCTTGAAGCCGGGTTTCGTTATTCCAGAAGAATGGATTATGCTCAGAGCTCCTAGGAAGAGAGACATCTATGGCTTAGTTTTAGGTGTTGATAATCCAACGGAGCCCCTCTGTTTGTTGAGCAAAGCAAATGAGTCTGAATCTCTCCTCTGGCATCGTAGAATGGGACATATCCACTTTCGAAAGATGAATGAACTTGTTAGTCTTGGATTAGTTGACGGTGTTCCTGTTAAGAAGTTTGGGATGGAAGATAAATGTGTACCGTGTTTGAAAGGAAAGCAACACAAGAATCCTCATAAACCAAAGGTGCACAACACTATATCCAAACCATTCGAACTACTTCATATGGATCTCTTTGGTCCTGTGAACGTAAGAAGCATTGGAGGGATGTTCTACTGTTTGGTGGTCACTGATGATTACTCTAGGTACTCATGGGTATTTTTCTTGAAAACAAAGGACGAGACTGCAATCCGGTTTATGGATTTTGTTAGACAAGTTGAGAATGTTCATGAAGTTAAAGTTAAGAGAATCAGGAGTGACAATGGCACTGAGTTTAAGAATAATACTCTTACGGTTTTTTTGCTTGACCAAGGGTATTCAACATCAATTTAGTGCACCGTATGAGCCACAGCAGAATGGAGTAGCTGAAAGGAAAAACAGGACATTGATAGAAATGGCTAGGACGATGCTTGCTGATTCAGGGCTTCCTGTTACTTTCTGGGGGGAGGCAGTGAATACAGCTTGTCACATTTTAAATCGGGTTTTAACAGTTAAACGGTTCAAGAAAACTTGTTATGAACTTTTGCACAACAAAAAGCCCAATTTGCAAAATGTTGAGCCGTTTGGTGTTCCTTGTACTTTTCTTAAAGTACTTCCTCAGGGAAAATTTGATTCTAAATCTGAGGAGGGTTTCTTTTTAGGTTATGTACCTAGTACACCAATTCGGCGTGTGTACAATCAGAAAACTGGCAAAGTTAATTTTGGTACAAATGTGGTAATTGTCAGTCATAAACCTGTTGTACACATTGGTCCTGCTAATGACTTCGATTATGATGGTGTC
>CM067167.1:223842148-223883110 GCA_034093135.1 Erigeron breviscapus | reverse complement strand
AAAAGGGAGCATAAGAACGAATACCTAAGAAAAAGCTTTGATTGCGGTTACTTTATATCCCATAACTTTAGTGGCCGACCATGACTAATAAAACTTATATTTATTTTCAATGAAATATAAGTTTTGGGGACAATTGTTTGGGGTAGAATTTTCACAACTAGGATCCTAACATTATTTATACTTTGGGATGGTGAAAGTGTTATTTAAAAGTCCGTTACTATTTCTAGGATCCTTATCGTTATTAAGGATCTTAACTGTATTATTTTATAACAGGATCTTGAGATTGTCCAGATCAATGAAATCACTAATGAACGTATATCTAGTACGAAAAGATATTGTATGCAGGAATGGTTATGATTAAGAGAACATTTACAACGTGAGGAAACAAGCTTCAACGGATAGTTTACCACTTCAACCACAAGAATCGGGATTGATAACAGTTTTACCGTGTGTGTAAAAACTCATAACGGTCATCTTCACCAATTCTTCAACGTAATGAGAAAAATTTAGGAGGATCCCGGATATTTCGCATATACAGTTCAACAATCAGCTCTATAAATAACAAGGCATCTTCAACAGAAAACGATCAATCACGACACAACGATCAACACACATCAACTTTACTTACTACGTTCATTACTTGTTAACCATTCACTTTTTTCTTTCAATCATTGTATTGTAATCCTAAACTAATAATAATAAAAGAACAAGTAGGATCGATTGAATCCTCCCGGGTTTTTTTACCTGAGATTTCTTAATTGAATCAAAGGTTTTTCCCCGTCAACAAAATTCTGGTGTCGTTATTATCTTTGCTCTTACTTTCAATTCAGGATCATAGCGCTAATCTTTAGTATCATTATCCTTATCTTCAACTAAATTCTTGATTTATTGCTGTATTTGTATTTCAAAGGTTTTCATAAACTCTTTTTATTAAACATTCTTATTTTGCATTGTTATCTTTAGAAAAAATCTTATTTTATTTGAAGATCCTAAACACCTGACCTCACTTACAAATCTTTGGTCAGAAAATTATCTTGAATCCTTTTACAAAATTATCTTAGGTATTTTTGTCTGAAACACAAACGACCCGAGAAGTATATTTGGGGACTTCCATTATGAGTCCCAAATATAGATGGTTAAAACCCGACTGGCAAGTAATTCTAACTGGAAGTTGACCAGTTCAGAATACGATCCAGATATGGATAAACAATAAGGTAAAGGTACTGAAAGTAAATGCAAGAAACAATAAGGGCTGAAACTATATAGATAATATGTATATTTCAAGTATGTAGCATTGAGACACGATGTACTTTTCAATGTATTTGAATTATTGAGATAAACAAATACAAAGGTTGTTGCGGAACAAAGATAAGCACCCAAGTGTAAATATCTAAACAACCTAGAAATACAAGTGATCTAATAACTTGGAAATACTCGTAAGGATTACTTAGAGTATATTTCACAAGTTGCAATGCTAAAGTTTCAAGCAAATTGCAAGTTGTGAGAAGCCTTTATATTTATAGGCAAGGTTCATGCTGATGTGGATCAGGCCGTACAAATATGGTTGGGAGCATTTAAGGAATTAAAGTCAATTCCTTAACATGCGTACTTTTAAGGTTTAAGTGTGAAAGTTATTGATGTGATGTTTCACACTTTATTCCCAACCTTTTACTCAACCTTGTACTTGTTAATAGTTAAAGCTATTAACTGGTTAAATGTTAGTAAAGTAAAAAGGCTTCCTCGTAATCAGTGTAAAGTGTTGTAAGTACTTTACACTGAGATGCTTCAGTTTTCGATCAGGTAGAATCAACTTCTGAGCTCCACATCTGAGCTGATTCTCTTTCTTCAGACTTCAGTCTTTGACTTCAGCTGAATGGTATTCTGATACGTTGATCTGAACTGAAGTGAAGCTTCAGTGAACTAATTCTGAACGGCTTCAGAATTCTGTACAAGTATTATTTACTGAGCTTCAGCTATTTCTGAACAAATTATACTTGGTCGATTTTCGACCCAACAAATTCCCCCTATTTGTTCTGAAATAGTGCATGCATCTCACACTTCTATCTATACATGTTTGTAAGTCTGTAATGCAAGTTTTTGTTTAAGTTGTAAAAATTTTCTAAGTACATCTTATAAATCATTGATGTCTCAGAATTTTACTTGTGATTTTTCTAACTTAAACCTATCATCTACTTGTTAGCTACAATATGTAACATATATATACAAACTGAAGTGTTTGTTACATTTGCAAATAATTATACAAGTAAATGATAAACTGAAAAGAAAACTACTTCTTCGCAGGCCTCGAACCAGAAGGTGCTTCAGTAGCTTTTCTCTTCAGTGGAGAATGATCCTTCTTTCCAAATAATCTGCCTTCAATCTCCACCTTGGCTTGCATCTTTTGTTGTATTCTTGATAACCATGCACCAATCAGAGCAGATTTTGGCTTCCCCCTCAGAATCTGGATCATCTCTCTATGCTCAGAAATCCCAAATTCGTGCACTGAAACCTGATGGTATTCTTCAGCTGCCCTTCCTTCTCTTTTGACAACCAAATCAAAGAGCTTCAATCCACCAGCTTTTATTACTTCTATGTCAGTTATTTTAGCTGGATGGGATTGATGCTTCATATAATAATCATACTGATCCTTTTCATGTTTCCTTTCGATCTCAGCAGCATCATCAGAAATTGGCTTGAAGGTAGAAAGATCAGCATCACGAATGTTCTTCCTTGAAGACCTTGGTTCAGTCACTTTGGGTTTTGTGGGTGGCCTTAACAATTGCCTTTCAACCTTGGCAACTTCAGCTAGAATCTCTTTCTATTTCAAATCCATCTCATTCATTCTATTTTTCTTCAAGTCTTCAATAGACAACTTGAAGGTGAGACTTTCCAGCTTTTGTTCCAGAGGTGAGTACATCATCCCACACTCATATTCAAGCATATCAACTACTGCTTTCTGCACTCTTGGATCATTTTTGATTTTCTGGTATCTTTCTAATGAAAGACCAAGAGCTGCAGCATCTACATGATCAAGGGTCCCCATCGAAAGATGTTGTGCCCTTTCTCTTTCCTTGTTTTCCCTCCACATGATAAACTGATTAGAGACTTGCTTCTGCAGAGCCACTAATTTCTTGCCATCTGCATCAAGATTGTGTAAGGGGTAACCATGTTCATCAACATTCTCACCAACCACAAGTCCAGAATCCTTAGAACCTTTGGACTTGGGTTCTTCCACAATCTGGGCCTTGCCCTTATCTTTCTTTTCTGGTTCAGACTGCCACACTTCAGATTTTCTTTGTTCCCCCTGAACTGAGGCACCACCAGATTGTACCTCAGCTTGCTTCTTGGTTGCCTCTATTAATTCTTGAGTACTTGAGAGCAAACCAATAGGCACATTTCCCCCTTTGGGGACCTCAGAAGGCATCTTTGCATATAAATCAATCGCCATTTGGATGACCTTCAGAGGTTCCCAACTCTGTTGCAGAAGGCAATCAGAAATGCCCTTCGCCATTGTAGAGAACTGAGCCCTTAATCTGAATGATGAGTTAAGGTTCAGAGCCTCTTTCTCAGTAAGATCTTTCAGCATTTTCCTATCTTCTTCAGAGAATGAAGGAGGAGGAGGAGGAGCAACAACATTTTCTTTCTTAAGCAAGGTCAAAATTTCCTTCACTGAATTATCAAGAGTGGTTACAGATTCTTTTACTTCATTAACAGCCTAATCCACTCTTTTATTTGTATCCTTGGTAAGCTCAGCGACCATTATTCTGACCTTCTCTTCCACCTTTACAGCCACTGAAGCTGAAATCTGAGCAACAAGTTCCTGAGAGAGCTCAGACTTCAGCTTCTCAAAAATTTCAACACTTAACGAAGACCCAAGTTCTTTTTCATTAACACTGGGCTTCTTAACCAACTCATTCACTTCCTTCCCAACTGACATAACATCTTGCTTTATTAATTGAACTGAAGAAGTCAAGTTCGCCACAACAGAAGCTTGAACCTCCTTCTTTGTCAGTTTGAAGGCTTCCCTTATTGCTGCACTGATGTTGTTGCAAGCAAACACTAACTCATTCAGCTTCCCAGCCACTAATCCCTCATTACCAGCAACTTTGGTCAACTCAGTTCCAAGAAACAACTGAGCACCTTTCATATCAGCCAGGGACTTAGTGTTGGCAGTTAGAGACTTTGTTAAGCCCTCAACCTGAACAAGAAGGTTTTGGACTTCGGCATTTGATTTCTCTAACTGTGCTTCCACACTCAAAGGAAGAGGTGGTTGTGCAGAAGCAGAAGCAATGAAGGGAAGAGTTCTAAGGCCAGCCAGAGTCTTTTCCAATTGAGCTTCAGATGGACCCTCAGATTCTGTTTCAGAGTCCATCTCCTTTTGCTCTGGCTCATCAAAATTCCTTGGCCTTGGAACATTGTGAATTTGGGGGTGAAGGTGTTGTAGTTGTGGTTGAAAAGTTGGTGAAGTAACATAGGCAGGAGTTGAGCCTGGTGGAAAATATGGATGTTCATGAGAAGTTTCTGGTTGGCGATATGGTTGTTCAACAATTATATTTTGGATTTCTGGGGGAAGAGGAACGTTTGCGAGGCTGAAGGTTGGCTCAGAATCAGAAGACTGATTCTCCTCCAGTAAGCCCTCATCAAACTCAAAATCAGCAAAGGAATCAAGATTCCCTTGAGTTGGCTCATCTTCATCCCAGAGGATCAGTCGAAACTGCAGTCCGATCAGATATGCCCTGGTTCAGATCACTGGTACCTGAACCAGCTTCTGGTTCAACAACTGCTGCTGCAGATGCATCGTCACCAGATTTATGGGTTGGCTCAGCCATAGCTTCATCGCCAGAGATAGTAGACACGGGGGTTGCCTTAATGACCCTCGTACCATCATCAAGAGTCACTTCATCGGCCGAAGAGTCTGGAATCTCAGTCTCAGGTGGTGTCACACCAAAGACTTCATCAATTCGGTCATCAGAAGAGTGTAAGATAAGTGAAGTTACAGGGGGTGCACGTGTAGACACGAACTCTAATGTGTGCTGGGCTGGCACACTTGTATTATCTTCACCATTTCCTCCTAAAGAAGTTTTGGAGATGGCTGCTTGTGGGTTTCCCTTTGGACTCGATTCCTCTGTTCTTGTTGGGAAGATCCAGAGGGGTTTGCTTCGGTACTAATGTCCTTGGGCTGTGAGGACTGCTTATATTTACGACGTCTTAATAAGCCCTTTGGGGATCCTGAGGGATCTTTTGGGAGATCCTCAGGTTGGTCAGTGGAGGAGGGAATTGGTGGTTGGGTAGATGAAGTTGCTGGGGTTTTAAACAACTTCAACATTTGACCACTAGGTGCACCAATGGGTCTCGCATTCTTTTGCGACCCGCTCGGTGACCTTTCTGAGCCAGCCGGTCGTGCTGTTTCAGTTTTATTAATTACCTGAAGCATTGCAGCAGAGAGTTCCGGTTCTAGATCTGAAGTGGATAGCTTTGATAGATCCCTGCAGAACTCCGTTGCTGAAGACTCAAGTCCCTCCATGTGATACGCATCTCCAAGCATGTTCATGAAGCAAATGCTCAGAAATCTGGGAAATGAGATATGTGGACTTCTTTTCCCCTTTAATTTTGTTACCAGCTGAGAGAAGAGTATCTCAGCGAAGTCCACCTCAATCCCATGCCACAAGTAGTACCCGATTTCTACTTGTGTCAAAGAAATCTGGTCCAATCCACCCAGTTTCCTCCTAGGCACTCCACAATCTGAGTCCAGAAATAACGCCAACAATTTTTAAATCAGACAGAAAAATATGTCCAGATGTTCTCAGATTGTGCTCAGCATCGACCATGTCATCATGACCCATGGCGTGCAGTACCTCCCTGAAATTAACTCCTTTTAGCCTTTTTGCATAGGCTGAAGAAGAGGGAAGGTAGTTCAAGTGAAGGGCCTCCCGAAACCCATCAAGTGAAAGGATATACTGCTTAGTGCCTTCTTTTAAAGAAAAAGCAATGGATTTTTCATCCTTGCTTAGAGTAGCAGTATACCAGAATTCAAGTAAGTATCTATGATACAATACTTGAGGATCTGCAGTCAAGGCATAATGGAGAGAGGATTGTTCAAGAAATTTATTAATCCTCCCCATTAAGGTTTTGCCTTTGGCATTCAGTGCGGCCACGAAATTGTTCATATTGAATCTAAGGGTCAATGGATCGAACCCTTTTGGCCATTGTGCACTAGCCTTGACTACTTTTGATGGTCTGTATTCGAAAGCTATTAGTGATTTGGCTTGAGAAGCAGGTTTAGCCATTATTTCTACAAGGGAAAACTGAATATGAAAGATGAATTTAGGGTTTTGGAATTATGAAGGAATGAGAAAATGAGAGAGAATGATGATTGGGAGTAAATGTAAAGAGAAGTAAATGAAGGAATTGTTTTTGAAAAGGTATTTATATTTATGATGGAATACAAAGGGTTTTTCCAAAATAAATAAAAGAAAATTGATTTTGAAATTCAAACCCACAAAAAAAAATATTATTTTAATGAAATCAATTTTGATCGGGTTTGAAGTCCGAAAATAATTTTGGGTATACGTCCGCATTTAATGCAACGACGGTTATGACCCCACATTTTCACAAAACTTTTCAACACTTTAAAGAAAAAATGATCATTACTTTTCATTTACGGCGCAACTTGTGTGACACGTCAGCAGAAAGCATCATTATTCAAACGTTACACAGTAACCGTCACGTGTTCACACAACGACCAAGTATCAAAAAGACATTATAAAGGACTAACTTATTTCAGAAATAACTTATTTAAATCTGAGCATGATCAGATTTAAGGAATCTGAACCATCTCAGTTTTTACACTTATTCTGAAATCGTTTCAGAAATTCTGAAGCATTTCAGTCAAACTATTTTTCTAAAAGCAAAGTTCCCCCTTAGAGAAAACTTATTTTAAACATAAAAATATTTGACACTTCCCCTGAGGTGATGCTATGCAGGATTTAGCATACCTAACTCACTGATGAGATGTTTAAATGTTTTGACATCCAAGGGTTTTGTAAAAACATCAGTTAGTAGTTTGTCAGTGGGAATGAAATGAAGTTCAATATCACTTTTAATAATGTGATCTCTAATAAAATGATACCTGAGGTCGATATGCTTGGTTTTGGAGTGCATGACAGGATTGTGAGAGATGGCAATGGCACTGGTGTTATCACAAAATATTGGAGTCTTTGTGTACTTAACACCATAATCAGTTAGTTGGTTCTTCATCCACAAAATCTGAGCGCAGCAACTGGCTGCATAAATATATTCAGCTTCAGCTGTGGAGAGTGATACTGCAGTCTGCTTCTTACTTGTCCAACTAACCAATTTGCCACCTAGGAAATGACAACCACCTGTGGTACTTTTCCTATCTATTTTACAACCTGCATGATCAGAATCTGAATAACCCATTAGATCTAGACTTGAGCCTTTGGGATACCAAAGACCAAGTCTGGGGACACCCTTAAGGTATCTGAAAATCCTTTTTACAGCATTTGCGTGTGCTTCTCTGGGATCAGACTGAAATCTTGCACAAAGGCATGTTGCAAACATTATGTCAGGTCTACTAGCAGTTAAGTACATAAGTGATCCCACCATACCACGATATTTTGTGGGATACATTTGTTTTCCATTGGGATCTGAGTCCAAAGTTAATGGTGCAGAAATAGGAGTATCTTTTGATGAGACTGAATCAAATTGATATTTCTTTAATAAATCTCTCACATATTTTTCTTGAT
The DNA here is from genome assembly GCA_034093135.1 of Erigeron breviscapus. NCBI lineage: Eukaryota > Viridiplantae > Streptophyta > Magnoliopsida > Asterales > Asteraceae > Erigeron > Erigeron breviscapus. The sequence goes on along the minus strand of CM067167.1, from coordinate 223,875,344 downwards.
TTATAAAAATACCATCACTGGTTTGTTTTACTTGAAGACCTAGAAAATATGTCAGTTCACCCATCATACTCATTTCATACTCAGATGACATTATTTCAGAAAACTGTTCACACATTTTGTTATTTGTAGACCCAAACACAATATCATCGACATAAATTTGTACAAGTAAGATGTCACTTTTATCATGCAATATGAATAAAGTGTTATCTATTGCACCCCTTTTAAAACCATGTTTCAGAAGATGTTTAGTAAGAGTGTCATACCAGGCTCTAGGTGCTTGTCTCAGACCATATAATGCTTTGTTTAGTCTGTACACCCAATGAGGTCTTTCTTCATTTATGAACCCTGGTGGCTGATACACATACACAACTTCTTCCAATTCACCATTCAAGAATGCACTTTTGACATCCATTTGATAGACTTTGAACTCATGATGAGCTGCAAAAGCTAAGAAAATTCTGATAGCTTCTAGTCTAGCAACTGGTGCAAAAGTTTCATCAAAGTATACTCCTTCTTCTTGTGAGTAACCCTTTGCAACAAGTCTTGCCTTGTTTTGAATCACATGACCATCTTCATCCATCTTGTTTCTGAAGACCCATCTTGTCCCAATTGGTTCTTTCTTCAGATCACTGGGATAAGGAACAAGTTCCCAAACATCGTTCCTTTTAAACTGATTAAGCTCATCTTGCATGGCTTCAATCCAGCTAGGGTCTTTCATAGCCTCGTCAATCTTCTTCGGTTCTATCAGTGATAAGAAGCTGACATTTAAGCATTGATCGCTTGTGGCTCTTCTGGTCTGAACCCCACTAGTGGAATCTCCAATGATTTGATCGATTAGATGTGCTCGTGTCCACTTAGTGTAATGACCAGGATGAACAATGATATCAGTGCAAGAACTCCTCTGATTTACTTCAGGAGTGGCACTTAGTGAATGACCAGAATGAACAATGATATCAGTGCAAGAACTCCTCTGATTTACTTCAGGAGGTGTCTTAGTGACATAGACAGATCTGTTCTGAGTGCAAGCAGTTGCAACAGCTTCAGCCCAGAAATTCTTGGGAAGACCAGATTCATTTAGCATACTTCTAGCAGCTTCAATTAGCGTACGATTCTTTCTTTCTACTACACCATTCTGCTCTGGTGTGTGGGCTGAAGAGAAGTTCTGAGATATGCCAGTTTTAGTGCAGAAGGACTCCAGAGTGGCATTTCTGAATTCAGTGCCATTGTCACTTCTGAGCTGACAAACTTTTCGCTTATGCTTGAGTTTAATTTGTTTGATAAGAGCAATGATTTCAGCAGCAGCTTCACTCTTGGATCTGAGGAAATTACCCAGCAGTATCTTGAATATTCATCAACAATAACAAGGGTATACTTCTTTCTTCTCTTGTCTGAACATTCACTGGTCCAAAGAGGTCCATGTGAAGCATGTGAAGAGGTTCAGTTATACTAAAATTTTGCTTTGTCTTGAATGAAGCTCTTTTCTGCTTACCCATTTCACAACCTGGACATGGCTTGTCTTTATTGAAAGACATTGAGGGTATCCCGTCAACAAGTTGTTTTCTTGACAACTTATTAATATTCTTGAAGTTCAGATGGGATAATCTCTTGTGCCACAACCAGTTTGTGTCTTCATCTGCCTTTGTGTAGAAACATTGTTCAGTGGGTGAACTATTCATATCAATGATATAAATGTTTCCTTTTCTTGGTGCAATCAATACTACCTTTCCATCTCTGTTGAATATGGTGCCTTGTGAAATATCAAATAATACCTTGAAGCCATCATCACACAGTTGACTGACACTGATCAGGTTATATTTCAAACCATTCACATATGCAACACGTGTGAATTTGACTTGTCCATTATTCACAACACCATATCCCTCAGTTTGTCCATTTTCATCATTCCCAAATGTTATTGAGGGCCCCTCTTGCACCCTATATTCCTCCAACAGGGTTTGATAACCAGTCATGGTTCTGCCAGCAGCGCTGTCAAGAAACCATATATTCTTCTTTCGGTCTCCCTGCACAAATACAAAGATTAGTTCTTTTTGGGAACCCATCTCTTGATGGGTTCACTAGACTCTCCCTTAGACGTCTCAGATTTCTTTGGTATATGAGGAACTGAAGGATCAAAAGGAATCTCAGTCATTATTTCAGATGAAATAAAAACAGTTGGTTTGATGGAGCTTTCAACCTTTTTCTTTTCAGAGTTTTGCTTGATTTGTTTGGAAAAGGTTTTGCATTTTGTTTAGGTTGAAGAGGAGTGGTTTCAACATTTTTTAAGCGTGCATTGCAGCTTTGCACTTGTCTAGCCAATAATTGAAATTGACTCTCTAACCTTAACAAAATTGATTCTTCATTAGACACCTGAGCCTTACCTGAATCTGAGGTAGATGGCTCAGTGGGGGAGACATTTTTCTTCTTCTTTTGGGTTTTAGGAACCTTAGATGAAGACTGAGGGGATGGCTTTTTGGATTTAGCCTTCTTTTCTGAAACAGTGGTCTGAGCTGTTTCAGATTTACCCTCAGATTGTTCCTGGGCCTTATCAGTCACAGTTTTCTGTTTGCCAACTTCAGGAAAAATAATTTCTGGTTTCATTTCCTTTGGAAGTGCATCTAAATCAGTGATTATAGATGCCAAATGAAGATCACCAGATTCATATGCTGTTCTTTGATTTGCAAAAGTATTTTTAATTGCAGCATCTGGATTTGGTGCTTTCATCCAAGATTTAATTATTTTTTGTTCCTTTTCAAGGATGGTTTTTAATTCTTCTTTTTCCAACTCTAAAGTGGCAACCATAGACTGATAACTTTTTAAAGCCAACTGAACATCTTTCAGCTCTTTTAGTCTGGCCTGACTGGCGTTCAGTTCAGAAGTATTACTTTCAAACATTTTTAGGCTTTCTGAATGCACAGTTTCGACAAATGAAATGTCAGCCTCTAAAAGAACCAAAAGGTCCAGTTTTTGTTCCTTATTACTTTCAAAACCAAAGTCACTAACCTTTTTCATGACTATATCCACCCATCGACCAGATTCAACATCAGATTTGACCAAATGACCTTGATCTTCACGTGCCATGAAACACATATCCCTAACTTCTTCCTCATCATCAGATGATTCGTCAGATTCTTCCCATTTTTCAGTCTTGGCAATCATACAACTATTATTGCTTGAGTTGTTTTGAGCCATGAGAGCTATTTGGGCATTTTGTTTAGGTTGAAGAGGAGTGGTTTCAACATTTTTTAAGCGTGCATTGCAGCTTTGCACTTGTCTAGCCAATAATTGAAATTGACTCTCTAACCTTAACAAAATTGATTCTTCATTAGACACCTGAGCCTTACCTGAATCTGAGGTAGATGGCTCAGTGGGGGAGACATTTTTCTTCTTCTTTTGGGTTTTAGGAACCTTAGATGAAGACTGAGGGGATGGCTTTTTGGATTTAGCCTTCTTTTCTGAAACAGTGGTCTGAGCTGTTTCAGATTTACCCTCAGATTGTTCCTGGGCCTTATCAGTCACAGTTTTCTGTTTGCCAACTTCAGGAAAAATAATTTCTGGTTTCATTTCCTTTGGAAGTGCATCTAAATCAGTGATTATAGATGCCAAATGAAGATCACCAGATTCATATGCTGTTCTTTGATTTGCAAAAGTATTTTTAATTGCAGCATCTGGATTTGGTGCTTTCATCCAAGATTTAATTATTTTTTGTTCCTTTTCAAGGATGGTTTTTAATTCTTCTTTTTCCAACTCTAAAGTGGCAACCATAGACTGATAACTTTTTAAAGCCAACTGAACATCTTTCAGCTCTTTTAGTCTGGCCTGACTGGCGTTCAGTTCAGAAGTATTACTTTCAAACATTTTTAGGCTTTCTGAATGCACAGTTTCGACAAATGAAATGTCAGCCTCTAAAAGAACCAAAAGGTCCAGTTTTTGTTCCTTATTACTTTCAAAACCAAAGTCACTAACCTTTTTCATGACTATATCCACCCATCGACCAGATTCAACATCAGATTTGACCAAATGACCTTGATCTTCACGTGCCATGAAACACATATCCCTAACTTCTTCCTCATCATCAGATGATTCGTCAGATTCTTCCCATTTTTCAGTCTTGGCAATCATACAACTATTATTGCTTGAGTTGTTTTGAGCCATGAGAGCTATTTGGGCATTTTTGGTTGAAGAGGAGTGGTTTCAACATTTTTTAAGCGTGCATTACACCTTTGCACTTGTCTAGCCAATAATTGAAATTGACTCTCTAACCTTAACAAAATTGATTCTTCATTAGACACCTGAGCCTTACCTGAATCTGAGGTAGATGGCTCAGTGGGGGAGACATTTTTCTTCTTCTTTTGGGTTTTAGGAACCTTAGATGAAGACTGAGGGGATGGCTTTTTGGATTTAGCCTTCTTTTCTGAAACAGTGGTCTGAGCTGTTTCAGAATTACCCTCAGATTGTTCCTGGGCCTTATCAGTCACAGTTTTCTGTTTGCCAACTTCAGGAAAAATGAATTTCTGGTTTCATTTCCTTTGGAAGTGCATCTAAATCAGTGATTATAGATGCCAAATGAAGATCACCAGATTCATATGCTGTTCTTTGATTTGCAAAAGTATTTTTAATTGCAGCATCTGGATTTGGTGCTTTCATCCAAGATTTAATTATTTTTTGTTCCTTTTCAAGGATGGTTTTTAATTCTTCTTTTTCCAACTCTAAAGTGGCAACCATAGACTGATAACTTTTTAAAGCCAACTGAACATCTTTCAGCTCTTTTAGTCTGGCCTGACTGGCGTTCAGTTCAGAAGTATTACTTTCAAACATTTTTAGGCTTTCTGAATGCACAGTTTCGACAAATGAAATGTCAGCCTCTAAAAGAACCAAAAGGTCCAGTTTTTGTTCCTTATTACTTTCAAAACCAAAGTCACTAACCTTTTTCATGACTATATCCACCCATCGACCAGATTCAACATCAGATTTGACCAAATGACCTTGATCTTCACGTGCCATGAAACACATATCCCTAACTTCTTCCTCATCATCAGATGATTCGTCAGATTCTTCCCATTTTTCAGTCTTGGCAATCATACAACTATTATTGCTTGAGTTGTTTTGATCCATGAGAGCTATTTGGGCTTTCAGCTTCTTGTACTTAGCCTTATAGCTATCATCAGATTTCTAAAAAATAGAATGATTAGGGGCAGATTGTGATGATAAAGGCTGACTAGATCTGCATTCCTTCATGAAATGTCCTTTCTTGCCGCACTTAAAGCATTCAAGATTAGACTTGTCAATAGAAGCGCTGGAAGCAAATGGTTTACCAGATCGATTTGATTTAGCCTTAAAACGATTGAACGTTTTAGCCAGCATGGCAACCAGATCATCATTGTCATCCTCATCACAATTATGAGTTACATTACCAGAAATACCAGTTTTTAACATTTCAGAGACCATCTTCTTCATCGAGTCAGAATGATCACTCTCAGAAGATAGTAGAGCAGTCCCATGTGGCTCAGAGTACTGAACCATGACTGAACTGGTAGAAACATGATTTTTGGCATCTTGCTCAACCACAGCTCTCTCAGCTTTGTTCTCTTCAGTGTATCTAAAGGCTCCATATAAGGAAGCAAGAGTGTGACTGTGCAATTTTTTCCTTGTCTCAAAGCCAAGATCAAGTTTTCCCATTTAGAAGGTAAGATGTCACAAAACTTTTCTAACAAAATTTCTTTGTCTTTAGTCACACCCAGGGCTTTCAATTGATTTACCAGATTAGTAAATCTGATGTATATTTGAGTTAAAGTTTCACCAGGGATAGCAAAAAAAGACTCATATCTTTTATTTAAAGCAACTTTTATTGTGACTATTGTCTCAGAGGTGCCTTCAAACTGTGTCATAAGTTCCTCCCACATTAATTTTGAATTTTCAAGTAAAACAAGGGTGGGCATAAGAGTTTCAGGAACATCATACAAGATCATATTTTGTAGCTTGGTATCAAGGTCTACCAGCCTATGATCTTCCTCAGACCAATGATCCTTCTCCTTAGGTGATACCCTAGGAGTCCCATCGGCATTTCTGACAATAGAGGAGGCATTCATGGGGACAAAGGGTCCTTCTTTAAGAATATCGGTCAAATGACTTTCAACACCAGCAATATATTTGAGCATGCATGCTTTCCATGTTTGAAAATTTTCACTGTTCCCATCAAACTTGGGAATAGGATTATTTGGAAAGTGTACGTGTACATTATGCGATGGTATATTGTTGTTGATGACAGGTGGAGTATTAGCATTAGGGTCAGGGCCTTCATTGAATACTTGGTCAACCATCTTTGCAGATCAAAGGTTAAGGAATTAATATAATTCAACCTTGCTGCTCTGATACCAATTATGAGTCCCAAATATAGATGGTTAAAACCCGACTGGCAAGTAATTCTAACTGGAAGTTGACCAGTTCAGAATACGATCCAGATATGGATAAACAATAAGGTAAAGGTACTGAAAGTAAATGCAAGAAACAATAAGGGCTGAAACTATATAGATAATATGTATATTTCAAGTATGTAGCATTGAGACACGATGTACTTTTCAATGTATTTGAATTATTGAGATAAACAAATACAAAGGTTGTTGCGGAACAAAGATAAGCACCCAAGTGTAAATATCTAAACAACCTAGAAATACAAGTGATCTAATAACTTGGAAATACTCGTAAGGATTACTTAGAGTATATCTCACAAGTTGCAATGCTAAAGTTTCAAGCAAATTGCAAGTTGTGAGAAGCCTTTATATTTATAGGCAAGGTTCATGCTGATGTGGACAGGCCGTACAAATATGGTTGGGAGCATTTAAGGAATTAAAGTCAATTCCTTAACATGCGTACTTTTAAGGTTTAAGTGTGAAAGTTATTGATGTGACGTTTCACACTTTATTCCCAACCTTTTACTCAACCTTGTACTTGTTAATAGTTAAAGCTATTAACTGGTTAAATGTTAGTAAAGTAAAAAGGCTTCCTCGTAATCAGTGTAAAGTGTTGTAAGTACTTTACACTGAGATGCTTCAGTTTTCGATCAGGTAGAATCAACTTCTGAGCTCCACATCTGAGCTGATTCTCTTTCTTCAGACTTCAGTCTTTGACTTCAGCTGAATGGTATTCTGATACGTTGATCTGAACTGAAGTGAAGCTTCAGTGAACTAATTCTGAACGGCTTCAGAATTCTGTACAAGTATTATTTACTGAGCTTCAGCTATTTCTGAACAAATTATACTTGGTCGATTTTCGACCCAACAAATTCCCCCTATTTGTTCTGAAATAGTGCATGCATCTCACACTTCTATCTATACATGTTTGTAAGTCTGTAATGCAAGTTTTTGTTTAAGTTGTAAAAATTTTCTAAGTACATCTTATAAATCATTGATGTCTCAGAATTTTACTTGTGATTTTTCTAACTTAAACCTATCATCTACTTGTTAGCTACAATATGTAACATATATATACAAACTGAAGTGTTTGTTACATTTGCAAATAATTATACAAGTAAATGATAAACTGAAAAGAAAACTACTTCTTCGCAGGCCTCGAACCAGAAGGTGCTTCAGTAGCTTTTCTCTTCAGTGGAGAATGATCCTTCTTTCCAAATAATCTGCCTTCAATCTCCACCTTGGCTTGCATCTTTTGTTGTATTCTTGATAACCATGCACCAATCAGAGCAGATTTTGGCTTCCCCCTCAGAATCTGGATCATCTCTCTATGCTCAGAAATCCCAAATTCGTGCACTGAAACCTGATGGTATTCTTCAGCTGCCCTTCCTTCTCTTTTGACAACCAAATCAAAGAGCTTCAATCCACCAGCTTTTATTACTTCTATGTCAGTTATTTTAGCTGGATGGGATTGATGCTTCATATAATAATCATACTGATCCTTTTCATGTTTCCTTTCGATCTCAGCAGCATCATCAGAAATTGGCTTGAAGGTAGAAAGATCAGCATCACGAATGTTCTTCCTTGAAGACCTTGGTTCAGTCACTTTGGGTTTTGTGGGTGGCCTTAACAATTGCCTTTCAACCTTGGCAACTTCAGCTAGAATCTCTTTCTATTTCAAATCCATCTCATTCATTCTATTTTTCTTCAAGTCTTCAATAGACAACTTGAAGGTGAGACTTTCCAGCTTTTGTTCCAGAGGTGAGTACATCATCCCACACTCATATTCAAGCATATCAACTACTGCTTTCTGCACTCTTGGATCATTTTTGATTTTTTGGTATCTTTCTAATGAAAGACCAAGAGCTGCAGCATCTACATGATCAAGGGTCCCCATCGAAAGATGTTGTGCCCTTTCTCTTTCCTTGTTTTCCCTCCACATGATAAACTGATTAGAGACTTGCTTCTGCAGAGCCACTAATTTCTTGCCATCTACATCAAGATTGTGTAAGGGGTAACCATGTTCATCAACATTCTCACCAACCACAAGTCCAGAATCCTTAGAACCTTTGGACTTGGGTTCTTCCACAATCTGGGCCTTGCCCTTATCTTTCTTTTCTGGTTCAGACTGCCACACTTCAGATTTTCTTTGTTCCCCCTGAACTGAGGCACCACCAGATTGTACCTCAGCTTGCTTCTTGGTTGCCTCTATTAATTCTTGAGTACTTGAGAGCAAACCAATAGGCACATTTCCCCCTTTGGGGACCTCAGAAGGCATCTTTGCATATAAATCAATCGCCATTTGGATGACCTTCAGAGGTTCCCAACTCTGTTGCAGAAGGCAATCAGAAATGCCCTTCGCCATTGTAGAGAACTGAGCCCTTAATCTGAATGATGAGTTAAGGTTCAGAGCCTCTTTCTCAGTAAGATCTTTCAGCATTTTCCTATCTTCTTCAGAGAATGAAGGAGGAGGAGGAGGAGCAACAACATTTTCTTTCTTAAGCAAGGTCAAAATTTCCTTCACTGAATTATCAAGAGTGGTTACAGATTCTTTTACTTCATTAACAGCCTAATCCACTCTTTTATTTGTATCCTTGGTAAGCTCAGCGACCATTATTCTGACCTTCTCTTCCACCTTTACAGCCACTGAAGCTGAAATCTGAGCAACAAGTTCCTGAGAGAGCTCAGACTTCAGCTTCTCAAAAATTTCAACACTTAACGAAGACCCAAGTTCTTTTTCATTAACACTGGGCTTCTTAACCAACTCATTCACTTCCTTCCCAACTGACATAACATCTTGCTTTATTAATTGAACTGAAGAAGTCAAGTTCGCCACAACAGAAGCTTGAACCTTCTTCTTTGTCAGTTTGAAGGCTTCCCTTATTGCTGCACTGATGTTGTTGCAAGCAAACACTAACTCATTCAGCTTCCCAGCCACTAATCCCTCATTACCAGCAACTTTGGTCAACTCAGTTCCAAGAAACAACTGAGCACCTTTCATATCAGCCAGGGACTTAGTGTTGGCAGTTAGAGACTTTGTTAAGCCCTCAACCTGAACAAGAAGGTTTTGGACTTCGGCATTTGATTTCTCTAACTGTGCTTCCACACTCAAAGGAAGAGGTGGTTGTGCAGAAGCAGAAGCAATGAAGGGAAGAGTTCTAAGGCCAGCCAGAGTCTTTTCCAATTGAGCTTCAGATGGACCCTCAGATTCAGTTTCAGAGTCCATCTCCTTTTGTTCTGGCTCATCAAAATTCCTTGGCCTTGGAACATTGTGAATTTGGGGGTGAAGGTGTTGTAGTTGTGGTTGAAAAGTTGGTGAAGTAACATAGGCAGGAGTTGAGCCTGGTGGAAAATATGGATGTTCATGAGAAGTTTCTGGTTGGCGATATGGTTGTTCAACAATTATATTTTGGATTTCTGGGGGAAGAGGAACGTTTGTGAGGCTGAAGGTTGGCTCAGAATCAGAAGACTGATTCTCCTCCAGTAAGCCCTCATCAAACTCAAAATCAGCAAAGGAATCAAGATTCCCTTGAGTTGGCTCATCTTCATCCCAGAGATCAGTCGAAACTGCAGTCCGATCAGATATGCCCTGGTTCAGATCACTGGTACCTGAACCAGCTTCTGGTTCAACAACTGCTGCTGCAGATGCATCGTCACCAGATTTATGGGTTGGCTCAGCCATAGCTTCATCGCCAGAGATAGTAGACACGGGGGTTGCCTTAATGACCCTCGTACCATCATCAAGAGTCACTTCATCGGCCGAAGAGTCTGGAATCTCAGTCTCAGGTGGTGTCACACCAAAGACTTCATCAATTCGGTCATCAGAAGAGTGTAAGATAAGTGAAGTTACAGGGGGTGCACGTGTAGACACGAACTCTAATGTGTGCTGGGCTGGCACACTTGTATTATCTTCACCATTTCCTCCTAAAGAAGTTTTGGAGATGGCTGCTTGTGGGTTTCCCTTTGGACTCGATTCCTCTGGTTCTTGTTGGGAAGATCCAGAGGGGTTTGCTTCGGTACTAATGTCCTTGGGATGTGAGGACTGCTTATATTTACGACGTCTTAATAAGCCCTTTGGGGATACTGAGGGATCTTTTGGGAGATCCTCAGGTTGGTCAGTGGAGGAGGGAATTGGTGGTTGGGTAGATGAAGTTGCTGGGGTTTTAAACAACTTCAACATTTGACCACTAGGTGCACCAATGGGTCTCGCATTCTTTTGCGACCCGCTCGGTGACCTTTCTGAGCCAGCCGGTCGTGCTGTTTCAGTTTTATTAATTACCTGAAGCATTGCAGCAGAGAGTTCCGGTTCTAGATCTGAAGTGGATAGCTTTGATAGATCCCTGCAGAACTCCGTTGCTGAAGACTCAAGTCCCTCCATGTGATACGCATCTCCAAGCATGTTCATGAAGCAAATGCTCAGAAATCTGGGAAATGAGATATGTGGACTTCTTTTCCCCTTTAATTTTGTTACCAGCTGAGAGAAGAGTATCTCAGCGAAGTCCACCTCAATCCCATGCCACAAGTAGTACCCGATTTCTACTTGTGTCAAAGAAATCTGGTCCAATCCACCCAGTTTCCTCCTAGGCACTCCACAATCTGAGTCCAGAAATAACGCCAACAATTTTTAAATCAAGACAGAAAAATATGTCCAGATGTTCTCAGATTGTGCTCAGCATCGACCATGTCATCATGACCCATGGCGTGCAGTACCTCCCTGAAATTAACTCCTTTTAGCCTTTTTGCATAGGCTGAAGAAGAGGGAAGGTAGTTCAAGTGAAGGGCCTCCCGAAACCCATCAAGTGAAAGGATATACTGCTTAGTGCCTTCTTTTAAAGAAAAAGCAATGGATTTTTCATCCTTGCTCAGAGTAGCAGTATACCAGAATTCAAGTAAGTATCTATGATACAATACTTGAGGATCTGCAGTCAAGGCATAATGGAGAGGGGATTGTTCAAGAAATTTATTAATCCTCCCCATTAAGGTTTTGCCTTTGGCATTCAGTGCGGCCACGAAATTGTTCATATTGAATCTAAGGGTCAATGGATCGAACCCTTTTGGCCATTGTGCACTAGCCTTGACTACTTTTGATGGTCTGTATTCGAAAGCTATTAGTGATTTGGCTTGAGAAGCAGGTTTAGCCATTATTTCTACAAGGGAAAACTGAATATGAAAGATGAATTTAGGGTTTTGGAATTATGAAGGAATGAGAAAATGAGAGAGAATGATGATTGGGAGTAAATGTAAAGAGAAGTAAATGAAGGAATTGTTTTTGAAAAGGTATTTATATTTATGATGGAATACAAAGGGTTTTTCCAAAATAAATAAAAGAAAATTGATTTTGAAATTCAAACCCACAAAAAAAAATATTATTTTAATGAAATCAATTTTGATCGGGTTTGAAGTCCGAAAATAATTTTGGGTATACGTCCGCATTTAATGCAACGACGGTTATGACCCCACATTTTCACAAAACTTTTCAACACTTTAAAGAAAAAGCAATGGATTTTTCATCCTTGCTCAGAGTAGCAGTATACCAGAATTCAAGTAAGTATCTATGATACAATACTTGAGGATCTGCAGTCAAGGCATAATGGAGAGGAGATTGTTCAAGAAATTTATTAATCCTCCCCATTAAGGTTTTGCCTTTGGCATTCAGTGCGGCCACGAAATTGTTCATATTGAATCTAAGGGTCAATGGATCGAACCCTTTTGGCCATTGTGCACTAGCCTTGACTACTTTTGATGGTCTGTATTCGAAAGCTATTAGTGATTTGGCTTGAGAAGCAGGTTTAGCCATTATTTCTACAAGGGAAAACTGAATATGAAAGATGAATTTAGGGTTTTGGAATTATGAAGGAATGAGAAAATGAGAGAGAATGATGATTGGGAGTAAATGTAAAGAGAAGTAAATGAAGGAATTGTTTTTGAAAAGGTATTTATATTTATGATGGAATACAAAGGGTTTTTCCAAAATAAATAAAAGAAAATTGATTTTGAAATTCAAACCCACAAAAAAAAATATTATTTTAATGAAATCAATTTTGATCGGGTTTGAAGTCCGAAAATAATTTTGGGTATACGTCCGCATTTAATGCAACGACGGTTATGACCCCACATTTTCACAAAACTTTTCAACACTTTAAAGAAAAAATGATCATTACTTTTCATTTACGGCGCAACTTGTGTGACACGTCAGCAGAAAGCATCATTATTCAAACGTTACACAGTAACCGTCACGTGTTCACACAACGACCAAGTATCAAAAAGACATTATAAAGGACTAACTTATTTCAGAAATAACTTATTTAAATCTGAGCATGATCAGATTTAAGGAATCTGAACCATCTCAGTTTTTACACTTATTCTGAAATCGTTTCAGAAATTCTGAAGCATTTCAGTCAAACTATTTTTCTAAAAGCAAAGTTCCCCCTTAGAGAAAACTTATTTTAAACATAAAAATATTTGACACTTCCCCTGAGGTGATGCTATGCAGGATTTAGCATACCTAACTCACTGATGAGATGTTTAAATGTTTTGACATCCAAGGGTTTTGTAAAAACATCAGTTAGTAGTTTGTCAGTGGGAATGAAATGAAGTTCAATATCACTTTTAATAATGTGATCTCTAATAAAATGATACCTGAGGTCGATATGCTTGGTTTTGGAGTGCATGACAGGATTGTGAGAGATGGCAATGGCACTGGTGTTATCACAAAATATTGGAGTCTTTGTGTACTTAACACCATAATCAGTTAGTTGGTTCTTCATCCACAAAATCTGAGCGCAGCAACTGGCTGCAGAAATATATTCAGCTTCAGCTGTGGAGAGTGATACTGCAGTCTGCTTCTTACTTGTCCAACTAACCAATTTGCCACCTAGGAAATGACAACCACCTGTGGTACTTTTCCTATCTATTTTACAACCTGCATGATCAGAATCTGAATAACCCATTAGATCTAGACTTGAGCCTTTGGGATACCAAAGACCAAGTCTGGGGACACCCTTAAGGTATCTGAAAATCCTTTTTAATAATGTGATCTCTAATAAAATGATACCTGAGGTCGATATGCTTGGTTTTGGAGTGCATGACAGGATTGTGAGAGATGGCAATGGCACTGGTGTTATCACAAAATATTGGAGTCTTTGTGTACTTAACACCATAATCAGTTAGTTGGTTCTTCATCCACAAAATCTGAGCGCAGCAACTGGCTGCAGAAATATATTCAGCTTCAGCTGTGGAGAGTGATACTGCAGTCTGCTTCTTACTTGTCCAACTAACCAATTTGCCACCTAGGAAATGACAACCACCTGTGGTACTTTTCCTATCTATTTTACAACCTGCATGATCAGAATCTGAATAACCCATTAGATCTAGACTTGAGCCTTTGGGATACCAAAGACCAAGTCTGGGGACACCCTTAAGGTATCTGAAAATCCTTTTTACAGCATTTGCGTGTGCTTCTCTGGGATCAGACTGAAATCTTGCACAAAGGCATGTTGCAAACATTATGTCAAGTCTACTAGCAGTTAAGTACATAAGTGATCCCACCATACCACGATATTTTGTGGGATACATTTGTTTTCCATTGGGATCTGAGTCCAAAGTTAATGGTGCAGAAATAGGAGTATCTTTTGATGAGACTGAATCAAATTGATATTTCTTTAATAAATCTCTCACATATTTTTCTTGATTTATAAAAATACCATCACTGGTTTGTTTTACTTGAAGACCTAGAAAATATGTCAGTTCACCCATCATACTCATTTCATACTCAGATGACATTATTTCAGAAAACTGTTCACACATTTTGTTATTTGTAGACCCAAACACAATATCATCGACATAAATTTGTACAAGTAAGATGTCACTTTTATCATGCAATATGAATAAAGTGTTATCTATTGCACCCCTTTTAAAACCATGTTTCAGAAGATGTTTAGTAAGAGTGTCATACCAGGCTCTAGGTGCTTGTCTCAGACCATATAATGCTTTGTTTAGTCTGTACACCCAATGAGGTCTTTCTTCATTTATGAACCCTGGTGGCTGATACACATACACAACTTCTTCCAATTCACCATTCAAGAATGCACTTTTGACATCCATTTGATAGACTTTGAACTCATGATGAGCTGCAAAAGCTAAGAAAATTCTGATAGCTTCTAGTCTAGCAACTGGTGCAAAAGTTTCATCAAAGTATACTCCTTCTTCTTGTGAGTAACCCTTTGCAACAAGTCTTGCCTTGTTTTGAATCACATGACCATCTTCATCCATCTTGTTTCTGAAGACCCATCTTGTCCCAATTGGTTCTTTCTTCAGATCACTGGGATAAGGAACAAGTTCCTAAACATCGTTCCTTTTAAACTGATTAAGCTCATCTTGCATGGCTTCAATCCAGCTAGGGTCTTTCATAGCCTCGTCAATCTTCTTCGGTTCTATCAGTGATAAGAAGCTGACATTTAAGCATTGATCGCTTGTGGCTCTTCTGGTCTGAACCCCACTAGTGGAATCTCCAATGATTTGATCGATTAGATGTGCTCGTGTCCACTTAGTGTAATGACCAGAATGAACAATGATATCAGTGCAAGAACTCCTCTGATTTACTTCAGGAGGTGCTTCAGAAAAGACTACTTCAGTCTCATCATCTTCCTCCTGCAGATCATGATTTGAATCATGAAACTGTTCAGATTGGGGTAATTCAGTGGAACCTGATATCTGAGGTGAAGCAGCATGTACATCTGATCCAATAGTTAGTTCAGAAGGTAGTTTAAAACTGACTGAAGGATAGAATGGAATGTTGCTTGACTTGTTATTATTGGTTCTGAACTGAGATGTTCAGAAGCAGGTTCAGGTGACTGATCAGATTAGACAATAGAATCAGAATCACCAAAACTTATTGGACTTTCTGGGGTGGTACAGGAGTTGAATTTTTAAAGATTGCAGAATTAGATTCATCAAAGGTAACATGAATTGACTCATCAACCTTTTCAATTCTCTTGTTATAGACTCTAAAGGCTTTGCGATTTGTTGAATATCCTAGGAAGTACCCTTCATCAGCTTTTGCATCAAATTTTCAAAGCTGACTGGAATCATTCAGAATGTATACTGGACATCCAAATACATGGAAATATCCAATATTAGGCTTTCTATTTCTGAGTACTTCATAGGTTGTCTTCTTGTATCTTTTGACATAGACAGATCTGTTCTGAGTGTAGCAAGCAGTTGCAACAGCTTCAGCCCAGAAATTCTTGGGAAGACCAGATTCATTTAGCATACTTCTAGCAGCTTCAATCAGCGTACGATTCTTTCTTTCTACTACACCATTCTGCTCTGGTGTGTGGGCTGAAGAGAAGTTCTGAGATATGCCAGTTTTAGTGCAGAAGGACTCCAGAGTGGCATTTCTGAATTCAGTGCCATTGTCACTTCTGAGCTGATAAACTTTTCGCTTATGCTTGAGTTCAATTTGTTTGATGAGAGCAATGATTTCAGCAGCAGCTTCACTCTTGGATCTGAGGAAAATTACCCAGCAGTATCTTGAATATTCATCAACAATAACAAGGGTATACTTCTTTCTTCTCTTGTCTGAACATTCACTGGTCCAAAGAGGTCCATGTGAAGCATGTGAAGAGGTTCAGTTATACTAAAATTTTGCTTTGTCTTGAATGAAGCTCTTTTCTGCTTACCCATTTCACAACCTGGACATGGCTTGTCTTTATTGAAAGACATTGAGGGTATCCCATCAACAAGTTGTTTTCTTGACAACTTATTAATATTCTTGAAGTTCAGATGGGATAATCTCTTGTGCCACAACCAGTTTATGTCTTCATCTGCCTTTGTGTAGAAACATTGTTCAGTGGGTGAACTATTCATATCAATGATATAAATGTTTCCTTTTCTTGGTGCAATCAATACTACCTTTCCATCTCTGTTGAATATGGTGCCTTGTGAAATATCAAATAATACCTTGAAGCCATCATCACACAGTTGACTGACACTGATCAGGTTATATTTCAAACCATTCACATATGCAACACGTGTGAATTTGACTTGTCCATTATTCACAACACCATATCCCTCAGTTTGTCCATTTTCATCATTCCCAAATGTTATTGAGGGCCCCTCTTGCACCCTATATTCCTCCAACAGGGTTTGATAACCAGTCATGGTTCTGCCAGCAGCGCTGTCAAGAAACCATATATTCTTCTTTCGGTCTCCCTGCACAAATACAAAGATTAGTTCTTTTTGGGAACCCATCTCTTGATGGGTTCACTAGACTCTCCCTTAGACGTCTCAGATTTCTTTGGTATATGAGGAACTGAAGGATCAAAAGGAATCTCAGTCATTATTTCAGATGAAATAAAAACAGTTGGTTTGATGGAGCTTTCAACCTTTTTCTTTTCAGAGTTTTGCTTGATTTGTTTGGAAAAGGTTTTGCATTTTGTTTAGGTTGAAGAGGAGTGGTTTCAACATTTTTTAAGCGTGCATTGCAGCTTTGCACTTGTCTAGCCAATAATTGAAATTGACTCTCTAACCTTAACAAAATTGATTCTTCATTAGACACCTGAGCCTTACCTGAATCTGAGGTAGATGGCTCAGTGGGGGAGACATTTTTCTTCTTCTTTTGGGTTTTAGGAACCTTAGATGAAGACTGAGGGGATGGCTTTTTGGATTTAGCCTTCTTTTCTGAAACAGTGGTCTGAGCTGTTTCAGAATTACCCTCAGATTGTTCCTGGGCCTTATCAGTCACAGTTTTCTGTTTGCCAACTTCAGGAAAAATAATTTCTGGTTTCATTTCCTTTGGAAGTGCATCTAAATCAGTGATTATAGATGCCAAATGAAGATCACCAGATTCATATGCTGTTCTTTGATTTGCAAAAGTATTTTTAATTGCAGCATCTGGATTTGGTGCTTTCATCCAAGATTTAATTATTTTTTGTTCCTTTTCAAGGATGGTTTTTAATTCTTCTTTTTCCAACTCTAAAGTGGCAACCATAGACTGATAACTTTTTAAAGCCAACTGAACATCTTTCAGCTCTTTTAGTCTGGCCTGACTGGCGTTCAGTTCAGAAGTATTACTTTCAAACATTTTTAGGCTTTCTGAATGCACAGTTTCGACAAATGAAATGTCAGCCTCTAAAAGAACCAAAAGGTCCAGTTTTTGTTCCTCATTACTTTCAAAACCAAAGTCACTAACCTTTTTCATGACTATATCCACCCATCGACCAGATTCAACATCAGATTTGACCAAATGACCTTGATCTTCACGTGCCATGAAACACATATCCCTAACTTCTTCCTCATCATCAAATGATTCGTCAGATTCTTCCCATTTTTCAGTCTTGGCAATCATACAACTATTATTGCTTGAGTTGTTTTGAGCCATGAGAGCTATTTGGGCTTTCAGCTTCTTGTACTTAGCCTTATAGCTATCATCAGATTTCTGAAAAATAGAATGATTAGGGGCAGATTGTGATGATAAAGGCTGACTAGATCTGCATTCCTTCATGAAATGTCCTTTCTTGCCGCACTTAAAGCATTCAAGATTAGACTTGTCAATAGAAGCGCTGGAAGCAAATGGTTTACCAGATCGATTTGATTTAGCCTTAAAACGATTGAACGTTTTAGCCAGCATGGCAACCAGATCATCATTGTCATCCTCATCACAATTATGAGTTACATTACCAGAAATACCAGTTTTTAACATTTCAGAGACCATCTTCTTCATCGAGTCAGAATGATCACTCTCAGAAGATAGTAGAGCAGTCCCATGTGGCTCAGAGTACTGAACCATGACTGAACTGGTAGAAACATGATTTTTGGCATCTTGCTCAACCACAGCTCTCTCAGCTTTGTTCTCTTCAGTGTATCTAAAGGCTCCATATAAGGAAGCAAGAGTGTGACTGTGCAATTTTTTCCTTGTCTCAAACCAAGATCAAGTTTTCCCATTTAGAAGGTAAGATGTCACAAAACTTTTCTAACAAAATTTCTTTGTCTTTAGTCACACCCAGGGCTTTCAATTGATTTACCAGATTAGTAAATCTGATGTATGTTTGAGTTAAAGTTTCACCAGGGATAGCAAAAAAAGACTCATATCTTTTATTTAAAGCAACTTTTATTGTGACTATTGTCTCAGAGGTGCCTTCAAACTGTGTCATAAGTTCCTCCCACATTAATTTTGAATTTTCAAGTAAAACAAGGGTGGGAATAAGAGTTTCAGGAACAGCATACAAGATCATATTTTGTAGCTTGGTATCAAGGTCTACCAGCCTATGATCTTCCTCAGACCAATGATCCTTCTCCTTAGGTGATACCCTAGGAGTCCCATCGGCATTTCTGACAATAGAGGAGGCATTCATGGGGACAAAGGGTCCTTCTTTAAGAATATCGGTCAAATGACTTTCAACACCAGCAATATATTTGAGCATGCATGCTTTCCATGTTTGAAAATTTTCACTGTTCCCATCAAACTTGGGAATAGGATTATTTGGAAAGTGTACGTGTACATTATGCGATGGTATATTGTTGTTGATGACAGGTGGAGTATTAGCATTAGGGTCAGGGCCTTCATTGAATACTTAGTCAACCATCTTTGCAGATCAAAGGCTAAGGAATTAATATAATTCAACCTTGCTGCTCTGATACCAATTATGAGTCCCAAATATAGATGGTTAAAACCCGACTGGCAAGTAATTCTAACTGGAAGTTGACCAGTTCAGAATACGATCCAGATATGGATAAACAATAAGGTAAAGGTACTGAAAGTAAATGCAAGAAACAATAAGGGCTGAAACTATATAGATAATATGTATATTTCAAGTATGTAGCATTGAGACACGATGTACTTTTCAATGTATTTGAATTATTGAGATAAACAAATACAAAGGTTGTTGCGGAACAAAGATAAGCACCCAAGTGTAAATATCTAAACAACCTAGAAATACAAGTGATCTAATAACTTGGAAATACTCGTAAGGATTACTTAGAGTATATCTCACAAGTTGCAATGCTAAAGTTTCAAGCAAATTGCAAGTTGTGAGAAGCCTTTATATTTATAGGCAAGGTTCATGCTGATGTGGACCAGGCCGTACAAATATGGTTGGGAGCATTTAAGGAATTAAAGTCAATTCCTTAACATGCGTACTTTTAAGGTTTAAGTGTGAAAGTTATTGATGTGACGTTTCACACTTTATTCCCAACCTTTTACTCAACCTTGTACTTGTTAATAGTTAAAGCTATTAACTGGTTAAATGTTAGTAAAGTAAAAAGGCTTCCTCGTAATCAGTGTAAAGTGTTGTAAGTACTTTACACTGAGATGCTTCAGTTTTCGATCAGGTAGAATCAACTTCTGAGCTCCACATCTGAGCTGATTCTCTTTCTTCAGACTTCAGTCTTTGACTTCAGCTGAATGGTATTCTGATACGTTGATCTGAACTGAAGTGAAGCTTCAGTGAACTAATTCTGAACGGCTTCAGAATTCTGTACAAGTATTCTTCACTGAGCTTCAGCTATTTCTGAACAAATTAAACTTGGTCGATTTTCGACCCAACACCACGGTCTATCCAAGGGAATGTGACTGCATTAAGGCTAGTTACACTTTCAAGTGCCACTCCCTTAGCTCATGATCTCATGGATCAAGTGATTCGTCACAATGGAGCGACAAAAACTACAGAGACAAGGAGCAGTATTAATAAGAGGAAGTTGAACGGGAATCAAGAGAGAAGTTATGAACAACAACCATATAAGGAACCAGATGTCATCAAAGCATACTACGTCGGGCAAAGTAGTAACTCATCCTATCTTGGAACCAAGCCTTTCTGCAACATATGCAAACGTCATCATACCAAGGATTGTAGAGAAGTGGCTTGGGGAAACTAGAGCAGTTGTTTTAACTGTGAGAAAAGGGTCATTTAAGAAGGAATTGTCTAATGATTTTAGATCAAAAATGAACAACAACACGAGGAAATGAATCAAGCTACTGAATCAGAACACGAGGTAATGTTAATGATAGCCGATGGCGATGACCATGATGACCCTAACTTTGATATGGGTACGTCTCTTCTAAATAATCCAAAATTCACTTAATAACAAAAATATCACATCTAAAGAATTATGTCTTAGATACTAAATACTTCATAGAAGTATCTAATTAAAAAGGATTTGTGAAGGATAAGAATAAGAAAGGTTATGATAGTTAGAATTGGTAACAAGAATAGTTACACTAAATTTATAATGACCGGAGAATTAGAAATATGAGTTACGACAAAAACAGTGGCAGTGGTAACAAGTACATAACCAATGATAATAATAACTATGATTATGATTCGAAGTGCTAGAATGTTAAGTCTATAGAACTTAGCTTTAACGGATTGATATCATAAATCTAAGAATATATGGGTAACTTAGCAAGAACTACTTGATGGTTATAAGCTTAATGTATATTGAGATAGGAAATATTGATTACAATAAAGTATATATGCATACTGATGATATACCAATATACCATTGGTACGGTGGGTTAGCCGTAGGTACACCCTATACATAAGGACCGATAGAATATTAGAGGTAGATCGTCACTAAATGTATATACTTTTGTTAATTGAGGTTGAACTTACGAGAACGAAATGTAGTTAGTATTTCATAAACTCTTATCGGGAATCTCAAACGAACGTATAGCAACTACATTTGAATATATTACTTGGAGGCACAATCTAATTTCGGGACGAAATTTCATTTAACGGGTAGATACTGTGACATCCGTCAAAATTTCATTCTATCAACTAAACCTAATTATAAGCAATTAGGGTTCGTTTATGCTAATTAAAGTAAATTAAGCTAATTAAGGCATGATTAGGTGAGCAAGTGCATGTTAAAACTTTCTAATTGATTATATGATTAATCAATCTATTATATGAACTATCTTAACAAGTTTAAAAACCTTGATGATGAGAAATTAGAAAAAATTCCCGAAAAATCGTAAAACGTTATTTTTGCGTGAGTCTTTCTCGTATGAACTTAAGACTTAGGGAAACCTAATATATATTGTTTTAACACTTTAATATGGCCTTAATCTTACAAAAAACTACTTCATTAAAGATTAAATACTTCTTGGAAAGATATCCTAAAATCTCGTTCAAAAACTCAAAGAAACAAACCCGAAAGAACTTGTAAACGAACCCGAAACAACTTGAAACTTTGCATGAAATAACTATGAGTTAAAATACATATAAAAAGTCTAAAATACCCCTAAAATAATCCTCTAAAAACCGGACCTAAACTTGTCTACCCTTTTCCTCCCTTATTTAACTAAAAACCTTTCATTTAGTTTCCATAACACGTAAGCTAACTTCTAGAATGCTTACATAAGTTATCCTTACACCTTGCATTACTTGCTACCAAAGTGAAACACTTCCACCTCCTCTCCAAACCGTCCTTCCCTCCCATTTGTGATATTTTGCTCTTAAACTTCACCAACATCTCTTAAACTGCACCGTATCCTTCACTATATATAATAGCCTTATGCAAACATCAATACTTGCTAATTTACATTTTCAACACTTCTCTTCTTAAATATCTATCATTCCAAGATCAATACTTATTTATGTTCAAACATATCTCTCACAACCTTTCATCATCTCAAGCTTTCGATTCAACCAAAGTACGTTGTCTTGAATTCGTTGGTTTCGAAATTATAAACACGGCGTTGTTATCGGGAATTATCTCAAGAACTTCATAAAGCCTAGTTATAATAATGCCTACATAGGGCTGGAAATATTCCACTTTCATCAAGTAAATAAGTCCAAGTTGTAGCCGATTCTATTCAAGATCGATCGTTGTTCTTCCTTTTCCGACGTATATTCATATCAAGAGCTAATATACTCTCCTACCTAGTAAGTGTTTCTATAAAAGTTTACTATACTTTGGTCTATGATTTTAGAACTATATGTTATGTATTGAAATGCTTGTCAACTTGTTTTATACTCAAATGATATGTAATTGCATTTAAATACGTTAAATATCACTTTTATACGAATATTGAATTGTTGGCACTTTTGTAGAAATACATGAGTAAAACACTTTTAACAAATACTTTTATATACTAATTATGGTGTATAAATAAATGTATAGTTATATATTTAACTATCCTATTTTTATATAAATTGTATTTCAAAATCTGTGAATTATTTCATATTTCGATTTCTTGTTTTGGATAGAATATATCCTTAATACCCTTTTAACCAAAGTACTTCATTACTAAAAGTAAATTTCATGACACTTGGGCCTCTTCGGGGTACACCAACGGAGGGGATTGTAGTTCGCAATTTAACGCAACTTGGTTCACCGTTTGGGTACTACATGACCCTAACCTCATGAATTGACACAACGTGAAGTACAATACTGGTTTTTCTTGCCATTTAAGGTATCTCTTAATTCTATAATTAATACAACTTTGTATTGATTATAATCCTACTATTTAAAGTATCTCTCCTATATATATATAAATATATATATACACACTCGTATTCATCTCCGAATACATCCCGTATCAATTCAAAGAAATACTATCAAATATCTCTTTATTCTCATTCATATCTTAAGCTAACTGTTAGCTTATTATTTGCATTTCAACCAAAGCTTTTTAAGGATTTCTATAATGAGATATCATTTATAAATATTTCAAGAATAAATTACAAAAGGTTATTGAAAGAACCCAAAGCCTCTTACGTTGACAAGCGTATTAATAGATAACATTATAAGATAATTTAAGTCTAAACCGAGAAGTAAATCAATCACATTATGTTTAGGGATACGTACTTTTGCTAGTTGACTTGCTCGTCATCATTGTCATCATCAACATTTTTACATTACTAAGCAATCACCGAGCTAAGGTGAGTTTCATGGATCCCTATTTATATTTTGGGCTGAGAATACACAACTGTTTTATACACAACTGTTTTTATGGACACAATTGTTTAAAAAGGTCTATGCTTATATTGTTACTATGCTCTTGATTGAAATCCCCTATTGAACTTGAACCGAGAAATTGCAGCGCGAATATTATAAATAGTACTATTTGGGTTGACACCCCTATCCGGGTTAGTCGCGCTAACTTGTCTAACGGATATATAATATTTGAATGATATCGTGATTGCATTGAGCATTGGCATCACAAGAGGGGTATGGCACAACATATATTATTGTTAAGGTATTCGGTTTCAAGGTATAAGCATAGTGTGACATGGATTTGCTGAATCCATACTTTACATAGATTTGCTGAATCTATATTTTTATGATATATGTATGCATGCATTATCATATGAAAAAAAATCTTGTGATCCATGGTATAATATATTTACTCTATGAACTCACCAACTTTATGTTGACGTAATTTAAACGTGTATTTTCAGGTACTTGAGCTATTTGATGCATATACGTGAATGCATGCTTTTGGAGTCACACACATCATATAGTAGAAGAAAACATTTAGAGATGTCTTTTGTTTGTTAATATTCTCATGTTTAAAAGAATCTCATTTGTACTCGATGTGTACTCGTAACCTTTTGTAAGGAAAGAATGATTATAATATATGAAAGTTTCTAAAACGTCTCATTTAGAGGTCGTTTATTATAATATGTGTTTGTGATTCCTCTAATTGTTCACATCTTCGTTTTCCGCAAAATTAAATATTTTGGGGGTGCGACATTAGGACAAAATGAAGTTATGAAATTAACGTAGTATAACATTGTGGCAACCCTAAAACAACCTGATCAACTATTTTATGGTTACCCGTGGTATATGCAAGTTAATGACATGACGGATTGTACATGCTTGGCTTAGGGTATATTAAGGAACCGATATATTTAATGGGAGTTGATTGGGTGGAGGGAAAGCCGATGGTATCACCTGTATACAAACCCAATCAACTACTAGAGAGCATATCGGATTCGGATTATACTTTAAACCACTTGTTTAGTTGCTTGGTATGTGTGATGTGTTGAACATGAGCACTTGGTTTTGATGATAAATGATTGTAGTGAACTTGGCATGATGGCATGATAGATAACAATCCCCTTAGTAATTTAGCACTTTTGCCTTAGCATAATGATATGAAATATGCATGTTATACCGATATGAGAGCATTGGCTACTTGTGTGACTAACATGTGAGCATTTTGAGGCTAACTTTCGGGTCAACGTGTTCCTTGCTGTAAAGAAAATGGTGGGACCAAGAAGGAGTATGACTAACCATAACGATGAGTAGGATTTGGCAACCGTGATCGCCCAAGCGGTCGCAAATGCCATACCTACTATTGTAGCCCAAGTCACTACAAGTCTTCAAGGAAACAACAAAGCACATGAAGCTCAAGTAAATGTGGGTGATAATGGCGTGTTGAGTAGGTCGTCAACCAAGAGAAAGGATGTCGGGGAGTCTAGTGGGACGAAGAAAGTTGGTAGGTTTGACTCTAAGCATGCTAGTAAGGGAAAAGCGTCTGCGGCATTTGAGTCGGTGAGATAAGAGTATTTGGGCTCTCTACCTAGGTGCGGGAAGTGTTCCCGACATCATGCTCCTACCTCTTCTTGTGGGGCATGCTTCAATTGTAATAAGATTGGGCATAACCCCCTCCATAATGTAAGTTGAAAACTTTTGAACACATAATACAATCTAATCTTTCACTGAATCTCTCTCTACTCTCTCTCTAGAAACCGCCATTAACACTCACTTAAACACACACTAAAAGCTCGAATTCTAATCTCTACAATTGGTATCAGAGCACAATCAGAGTTGCTGAACGATCTATAAGCTTACTACAAGCTTAATTTGTGCTTAATTCTGAATTTGAGTTGTTTTTCTGAAAAGTCCATTTGCAGAGCTCACTGTTTCAGTGATTCCTGCAAATTAAGTGTGTTTTTGATTAAATTTTGTTCACCGTTCGATTTACAATTAGTTTATCTTCCTTCGCCATCAATTTCAGAAGCTAATTTCAACATTTGAGTCACTTTTGATCGAGCTCTACAAATCGCATGTTTGTGAGGGTTTGAGTACCAGTTGAAATTAGCATCTAATTTGTTTGAGGATTTGTGCGCATTGATTTTCTGAACATTTTGATATAAAGTTCGAGTTCTAATTCGCAAAAATGAAGAAGATATCGAAGATTTTAAGTCTTCTCTGCAAATAGAGGTTTGGTTGAACAAAGAAGATAACCTAACCGACTATTTTGTCGTGTTGTGGTTACTAGCATTTGCAGAAGTCGTTGGCTAAAAAGTGGTTCTTACTTGAACTATTTGCAGAGCATTTTGCTCGGCAAATACGTATTTCAGAATTTGGCTAAGTACTGGAAGTTCACTTACTCTAGTTGCAGAACTTTAAGTTCGGCAAATAGCTATTTTCAAGAAAGTTGGTTAAGTGAGAAGTTCACTTGTTCTATTTGCAGAGCTCATTGCTCGGCATTTAGTTGTTTTTAAGAATCTCAAATCAAAATTTTTCAAGAAAATTTCTCAAAACCATTTTTCATCGATATTCTTCGTCTGGGAAAGAAAATCATAATTTTTAAAATTTTCAAAATTCTCACTTGTTCTATTTGCAGAGGTTTAAGCTCTGCATTTAGTTGAATTTGAAAATTTCTCAAAACCATTTTTCATCGATATTCTTCGTCTGGGAAAGAAAATCATAATTTTTAAAATTTTCAAAATTCTCACTTGTTCTATTTGCAGAGGTTTAAGCTCTGCATTTAGTTGAATTTGAAAATTTCTCAAAACCATTTTTCATCGATATTCTTCGTCTGGGAAAGAAAATCATAATTTTTAAAATTTTCAAAATTCTCACTTGTTCTATTTGCAGAGGTTTAAGCTCTGCATTTAGTTGAATTTGAAAATTTCTCAAAACCATTTTTCATCGATATTCTTCGTCTGGGAAAGAAAATCATAATTTTTAAAATTTTCAAAATTCTCACTTGTTCTATTTGCAGAGGTTTAAGCTCTGCATTTAGTTGAATTTGAAAATTTCTCAAAACCATTTTTCATCGATATTCTTCGTCTGGGAAAGAAAATCATAATTTTTAAAATTTTCAAAATTCTCACTTGTTCTATTTGCAGAGGTTTAAGCTCTGCATTTAGTTGAATTTGAAAATTTTCAAAATTCTCACTTGTTCTATTTGCAGAGGTTTAAGCTCTGCATTTAGTTGAATTTGAAAATTTCTCAAGTTTTTCCAAAGACTTTTAATTGATTGATATGGCATCAAGGGAAGCTCTAGCTCTTGGTTCTGAAGGAAGACCACCTGTTTTATTCAGAGGATCGTATCCTCAATGGAAGAAGAGATTTTTGAACTGGATAGACAGGCAAAAGAATGGAAAACTGCTCAGGAAATCATACAAAGAAGGTCCTGAAATCCCAAAGAACCCAGTGAATGGAGAAATTTTACCTGAAGAAAGTTGGAACACTGATCAAAGAAACAGAGTTGAGGCAGACCAAAGTGCAATTGCCTTTCTTTACCAAGCACTTCCAGATGACATTTACTGCAATGTTGATTCCATACTGAATGTAGAAGATGTAAAGAGAATTCAGAAGAAGAAAGAAGAGAGTGTTCAGCCAGATCCATTGGCTTTGGTTGCAGAAAAGAAAACTTCAAGGATGTCAAGACACAGCTTTATTGAAGTTCAGACTGATTCTGATTCGAGTGATATGAGTGATTCTGATCTGGATGAGAACCAAAAACAGATGTACAAAGAACTCGCTTATTTCACCAAGGCTTTCAAGAAGAAATTCTTCAAGAAGACTTCAAGAAGAAATTCTTCAAGAAGAAACCAACAAACAATCAGCTTAGGACTTCATCAGTGTCTTCTTATGCTAGAAATGCGGATGCTCCTAAGTATGAACAGAAGAAAGTTTTTGCTGGTGGTGAGAAGAAGTTTGAGAATCAGAAAAAGTTTGAGAAGAAGGTCATGGACAAGAGATCAGATGACAGAAAATGCTATAACTGTGGCTTGACTGGACATTTTGCAATCAACTGTACCAAGCCTCGACAGAAGAACTCCGAATATTACAAGTACAAACTGTTGCTGGCAAGACAAGAGGAAAGCGGAATTGCTCTTCTTGCTGAGGATGACAAGTGGTTACATCTTTCAGATGAGGAGACAGACGAGCTTGCAGCAAACGTGTGCTTCATGACGAAGATAAAGAAGTCGAAGGAGTTGGAGGAAGATGAAGACAGCTCTTCTGAAGTCGAGGATGAGGTAATTTCTTTTCCCAAATCTGTTTTAAAATATTACATGGATATGTCTGATACTGCAAGAAAAGACTGCAGGGAGTTGAGTAAAAAGAATTTGCAATTAAAGAAAGATTTGGAGGACAAAGAAAAGGATTTTCAAATTAAAATTGATTCACTTCAAAAAGAAATTGAGAATTTGAAATCTGAAAAATCTGCAGTCTCTTTTACTCAAAACTCCAAACTGCATCTTGAGAAACAAGAACTTGAGACCAAAGTTCTTGAACTAAGCAAGACTGTCCGACAACTTCAAGTGGAAAAGACCAATGAAATGTTCCGAGCAAATGCTTTGGCTGAAGACATTGAGTTGTTGAATGTCAAGATGAAAGAATCTATCCCTGATGTGACGGAATTTGAAAACAAAATTTCTGACCTAAAATATGAATGTTGTATAAAAGATTCTCTTAAACAAAAACTTGATAAAGAAAATGATGACTTGAAAGCTGAAATCAAAACTTATCAAGAAAAGTTGTATAAGATCAATCGTTCATATCAACAAATCTTTTTAAATAGGCCAAGAAATTCTGAAACAATATTCACATCAGGGTTGGGTTATAACAATCCAAAATGTTTGCTCGAAGCACAAAAAGAAGTCCCACCACTATACATCGAATCGTATTTGAGATGTGGGATGACCGACCAATTCGTGAGACCAACGAATAGTGATTATGAGGCTGAAGATTTTTTAGAAAAGGGTGCAAAAGTCTATTTTAACTATTCGTTAATGGACGACTCATATGATTTTTTCAGTCACCCTTCACATAAAATTGAGAAAGAAAAAGACGAAAAAGAAACTCATGAGGCCATAATCCCTGAAATTCTTGAGTGTTTTAAAGAAAAACCTTTAGAAGAAAATTTTCCAATTCCAAAAGCTGAAAACTTGAGACCCTATGTCCCACAAAGTGTTTTGGAAAAGGTGATAGAGGATTTACAACAGTCTCTTGAGGAAAAGCAATCTTTAATAAAAAATTTGAAGACTCAAAATCACTATGTCAATGACCCACCCAAGAATCAAGTAAATGATTGTGATCACCCCGATTGTCCCGTTTGTGAGGTCATGGCCACACCAACTTTACCAAGCAAGTCTGTGAGTCATGATGTGAAAACTTCACAAACTGCATGCTCTGTCTGTGAAATTGTGAATGAATCTGTACAAACTGAGTGTGTAGGTGTACATGTTTCTGTTCAAACTGAAGGTGATTTAGATGATGGTCATGATGTTGATGATTGTTTCTTTCCGATTAATTCTGAAATTGAGACCTTCACCAAATTTTCTGAAGGAACTTTATCATACTTGAATGACATTGATGCTTTCAAACTAAAGTTTGAAAAAGAAAGAGAAATGAGATTAAATGTGCTAAAGGAACTCAATGAATTAAAAGTTGAATTCGAATTTCAGAAAATAGCACTTCAATTTCATACAGAAAACGAAAAAGCATCAATTCCATTCAAGAAAAGTTGTATAAGATCAATCGTTCATATCAACAAATCTTTTTAAATAGGCCAAGAAATTCTGAAACAATATTCACATCAGGGTTGGGTTATAACAATCCAAAATGTTTGCTCGAAGCACAAAAAGAAGTCCCACCACTATACATCGAATCGTATTTGAGATGTGGGATGACCGACCAATTCGTGAGACCAACGAATAGTGATTATGAGGCTGAAGATTTTTTAGAAAAGGGTGCAAAAGTCTATTTTAACTATTCGTTAATGGACGACTCATATGATTTTTTCAGTCACCCTTCACATAAAATTGAGAAAGAAAAAGACGAAAAAGAAACTCATGAGGCCATAATCCCTGAAATTCTTGAGTGTTTTAAAGAAAAACCTTTAGAAGAAAATTTTCCAATTCCAAAAGCTGAAAACTTGAGACCCTATGTCCCACAAAGTGTTTTGGAAAAGGTGATAGAGGATTTACAACAGTCTCTTGAGGAAAAGCAATCTTTAATAAAAAATTTGAAGACTCAAAATCACTATGTCAATGACCCACCCAAGAATCAAGTAAATGATTGTGATCACCCCGATTGTCCCGTTTGTGAGGTCATGGCCACACCAACTTTACCAAGCAAGTCTGTGAGTCATGATGTGAAAACTTCACAAACTGCATGCTCTGTCTGTGAAATTGTGAATGAATCTGTACAAACTGAGTGTGTAGGTGTACATGTTTCTGTTCAAACTGAAGGTGATTTAGATGATGGTCATGATGTTGATGATTGTTTCTTTCCGATTAATTCTGAAATTGAGACCTTCACCAAATTTTCTGAAGGAACTTTATCATACTTGAATGACATTGATGCTTTCAAACTAAAGTTTGAAAAAGAAAGAGAAATGAGATTAAATGTGCTAAAGGAACTCAATGAATTAAAAGTTGAATTCGAATTTCAGAAAATAGCACTTCAATTTCATACAGAAAACGAAAAAGCATCAATTCCATTCAAGAAAAGTCCATGTCCAATGAAGAAAAGTGAACTGAGTGTGAAGTTGGAAACTGATGAAATGTCAACATTTTTGGAAGATAATCATGATTTTGAACCCGAATTTGAAAAACTTTTTGTCAAAAAGGAGGAAAAACTTGATTTAAATCTAAAGAAGATTTCAAAGTCATACTCTTCACATTCTTCATCCGATAAGTTCCAAAGACCAAAGACCAACCCATTACCCAAGACTGACTCAAAACCAAAGACCAACCCATTACCCAAGACTGACTCAAAACCAAAGACTAACCAGATACCCAAGATTGTTTCAAAACTAAAGTCCAATCAAATACCAAAGACCATTCAACAAACAAAGACCAAACCATCACCAAAGTGTGTTTCAAAACTCAAGACCACCCAATCACCTAAGACTATCTCAAGTCCAAAACCAAAGAAAGGTCCCAATGTCACAATGAAATCAAAGACTTCTAGGCAAACACAGATGCACAAGGTCAAATCTGAACCCAAGGCACAAAAAGAAGTCAAACCAAACAGTGGTCCGAAGACTGTTAAGAAAGAAACTTTCTCGTTAGGTAACAAACAATCTCAGCAGGTTAAGTATTCTAGTTTCCCTAGGTACTCTCAGAAGAATCCTACATGCACTTTTCATAGGGTTAGAGATACTGTTACAGGCATGACTAAATACAAAGACCAGTATGGATGGTTGTCACCTAATAACATTAAGAAAGTGAATAAGACCACAGAACCCATCAAGAAGAAACCTGTTAAGAACAAAGTTGACAAATTGTTTGCTAACTCAAAACATGTTCGTGTTTCAGGTGACGTGTGCTTAGCTAGTAGCAGTAGATGGATCCCTAAGGATAGATTTTTGAATGCTTCTAGTAAAGTTCAGCTTGATGGAAAACCTGTAAAAGTCAAACAAGTGTGGATTGTCCGTAGATCAACTTCATTAGATAATGCTTCTACATCTAGGACTAGTCCTGCTTGTATCAAAACATGAGTTTAACATTTTACATTTTGTTTGTGTGTATGTCGTATTTGTATTTTGAACATTTGTGTGTGCTTGTTTGTCATTTGAATAAATTGTTTATTTGTGTGTTATATTGCTTAATTTTTAATGTGTACTTGCATGTTATCCACCTAACCTGCAAGGACCCAATCTACATGGGTACCTAAACCATATTCCCTGTCCTTGCAGGAATTTCTCATTTGTGTTTGGTATGTCGACTCGGGATGTTCTCGCCATATGACTGGAACACAAATCAATTCTTTCGAATTTTGTTGAAAAGTTTATGGGAACTGTCAGATTCGGAAACGATCATATCGCTCCTATTCTTGGTTATGGAGACATTGTCAAAAATGGAGTCACTATAAAGAGAGTTTCCTACGTTGAAGGACTTGGACACAATCTCTTTAGTGTTGGTCAATTTTGTGACAATGATCTTCAAGTGTTATTCAGGAGATATGAATGCAAAGTGCAGACAGAAGATGGTGTGGATATTCTGACTGGAACAAGAGATAATAATCTGTTCACAATTGATCTCAACAACATCCCATCCAATTCTTCAGATATTTGCCTTCTTTCGAAAGCAACTGCACAAAACTCTTGGTTATGGCATCGCCGTCTTTCTCATCTTAATTTTCAAACAATTAATACACTCGTGGATAAACAACTTGTTGAAGGTCTTCCGGACTACAAATATGAAAGTGAACATGTTTGTCCAGCTTGTGCAATTGGAAAGATGAAGAAAGCTTCACACAAACCAAAGAAGCACTTAAGTACAGAAAGTCCTTTGCACCTTATTCATATGGATTTGTGTGGCCCAATGAAAGTTCAAAGTATCCATGGGAAGCGATACATTCTAGTGATTGTAGATGATTATTCTCGTTACACTTGGGTATTCTTTATTCATGCAAAGAGTGAAACTCCGCAAGTGATTATTGATTTCATCAAGAAGACCCAAGTCAATCTCAAATCATCTGTTAGAATTGTTCGCTCAGACAATGGCACTAAATTCAAGAATTCAACAATTGATTCTTTCTTCAAGTCCATGGGTATTTCACACCAATTTTCCGCTGTCAGAACACCTCAACAGAATGGAGTAGTTGAACGTCGAAATCGAACTCTTGTTGAAGCAGCTAGAACAATGCTTGCCTATTCGAAGTTGCCACCGAATCTATGGGCGGAAGCTGTTGCTACTGCTTGTTTTACACAAAACAGATCAATTATAAACAAGAGGTTTGATAAAACTCCGTATGAGGTGATCAACAAAAGAAAGCCCAATGTGAACTTCTTGCACATTTTTGGATGTGTATGTTATGTTCTTAATGATCGAGATAATCTGGGCAAATTTGAACCAAAAGGCGATGAGGCATATTTCATCGGTTATTCAAGAGAATCGATTGCATATCGAGTATATAACCGAAGAACCAAGAGAATTGACGAAAGTATGAATGTTAGATTTGATGAACTCTCAGGAATGGTTCTTGAACAACACAGTTCAAGACCCGAACTTCAAAGTCCACAAGCTTCCGCACCCAAAACTACTTCAAATGTCAAATCATTCTCAACTCCAACACCACATGATTTGGATATCTTGTTCGAAGAATTTTTCAAAGTTTCCAAAGAAGTTCCTGAATCAGAAGTACATCTCGATGAACCATCAAGTTCAAATTCGAAAGAGATGAATCCCAATGAGTCTTCACCAACACAATCATCGGATGTTAGTTCAACATCTGATTCTCCTCCACCTACTGATAATTCCGACTTGCATACTCAACCTCCTGTTATCTCTCAAGTGACAAATCCATCAACCAACCCAGAAGTTTATGAACAAGACAACTTTGTTGAACCAATTGCTACTTCACTTGAACAATTGACAGAACAACATACTCCTGATTTTATTGATTCTGAAGAATCTGGTGATCCAATTGACCCAATTCCTCACACAACCAAATGGACTAGAGCTCATCCGATTTCTCAAGTCATTGGAAATCCAACAACTGGAGTTCAGACAAGATCCGCTTCCGCAAATGAATGTTTGTTTGTGAATTTCTGAGCATTGTTGAACCAAAGACAGTACATGAAGCTCTAA
>CM067167.1:223797043-223841148 GCA_034093135.1 Erigeron breviscapus | reverse complement strand
CACTTATTGTTTCTTGCATTTACTTTCAGTACCTTTACCTTATTGTTTATCCATATCTGGATCGTATTCTGAACTGGTCAACTTCCAGTTAGAATTACTTGCCAGTCGGGTTTTAACCATCTATATTTGGGACTCACAATTGGTATCAGAGCAGCAAGGTTGAATTATATTAATTCCTTAGCCTTTGATCTGCAAAGATGGTTGTCCAAGTATTCAATGAAGGCCCTGACCCTAATGCTAATACTCCACCTGTCATCAACAACAATATACCATCGCATAATGTACACGTACACTTTCCAAATAATCCTGTTTCCCAAGTTTGATGGGAACAGTGAAAATTTTCAAACATGGAAAGCATGCATGCTCAAATATATTGCTGGTGTTGAAAGACATTTGACCGATATTCTTAAAGAAGGACCCTTTGTCCCCATCAATGCCTCCTCTATTGTCAGAAATGCCGATGGGACTCCTAGGGTATCACCTAAGGAGAAGGATCATTGGTCTGAGGAAGATCATAGGCTGGTAGACCTTGATACCAAGCTACAAAATATGATCTTGTATGCTGTTCCTGAAACTCTTATGCCCACCCTTGTTTTACTTGAAAATTCAAAATTAATGTGGGAGGAACTTATGACACAGTTTGAAGGCACCTCTGAGACAATAGTCACAAGAAAAGTTGCTTTAAATAAAAGATATGAGTCTTTTTTTGCTATCCCTGGTGAAACTTTAACTCAAACATACATCAGATTTACTAATCTGGTAAATCAATTGAAAGCCCTGGGTGTGACTAAAGACAAAGAAATTTTGTTAGAAAAGTTTTGTGACATCTTACCTTCTAAATGGGAAAACTTGATCTTGGTTTTAAGACAAGGAAAAACCTTGCACAGTCACACTCTTGCTTCCTTATATGGAGCCTTTAGATACACTGAAGAGAACAAAGCTGAGAGAGCTGTGGTTGAGCAAGATGCCAAAAATCATGCTTCTACCAGTTCAGTCATGGTTCAGTACTCTGAGCCACATGGGACTGCTCTACTATCTTCTGAGAGTGATCATTCTGACTCGATGAAGAAGATGGTCTCTGAAATGTTAAAAACTGGTATTTCTGGTAATGTAACTCATAATTGTGATGAGGATGACAATGATGATCTGGTTGCCATGCTGGCTAAAACGTTCAATCGTTTTAAGGCCAAATCAAATCGATCTGGTAAACCATTTGCTTCCAGCGCTTCTATTGACAAGTCTAATCTTGAATGCTTTAAGTGCGGCAAGAAAGGACATTTCATGAAGGAATGCAGATCTAGTCAGCCTTTATCATCACAATCTGCCCCTAATCATTCTATTTTTCAGAAATCTGATGATAGCTATAAGGCTAAGTACAAGAAGCTGAAAGCCCAAATAGCTCTCATGGCTCAAAACAACTCAAGCAATAATAGTTGTATGATTGCCAAGACTGAAAAATGGGAAGAATCTGACGAATCATTTGATGATGAGGAAGAAGTTAGGGATATGTGTTTCATGGCACGTGAAGATCAAGGTCATTTGGTCAAATCTGATGTTGAATCTGGTCGATGGGTGGATATAGTCATGAAAAAGGTTAGTGACTTTGGTTTTGAAAGTAATGAGGAACAAAACTGGACCTTTTGGTTCTTTTAGAGGCTGACATTTCATTTGTCGAAACTGTGCATTCAGAAAGCCTAAAAATGTTTGAAAGTAATACTTCTGAACTGAACGCCAGTCAGGCCAGACTAAAAGAGCTGAAAGATGTTCAGTTGGCTTTAAAAAGTTATCAGTCTATGGTTGCCACTTTAGAGTTGGAAAAAGAAGAATTAAAAACCATCCTTGAAAAGGAACAAAAAATAATTAAATCTTGGATGAAAGCACCAAATCCAGATGCTGCAATTAAAAATACTTTTGCAAATCAAAGAACAGCATATGAATCTGGTGATCTTCATTTGGCATCTATAATCACTGATTTAGATGCACTTCCAAAGGAAATGAAACCAGAAACTATTTTTCCTGAAGTTGGCAAACAGAAAACTGTGACTGATAAGGCCCAGGAACAATCTGAGGGTAAATCTGAAACAGCTCAGACCACTGTTTCAGAAAAGAAGGCTAAATCCAAAAAGCCATCCCCTCAGTCTTCATCTAAGGTTCCTAAAACCCAAAAGAAGAAGAAAAATGTCTCCCCCACTGAGCCATCTACCTCAGATTCAGGTAAGGCTCAGGTGTCTAATGAAGAATCAATTTTGTTAAGGTTAGAGAGTCAATTTCAATTATTGGCTAGACAAGTGCAAAGCTGCAATGCACGCTTAAAAAATGTTGAAACCACTCCTCTTCAACCTAAACAAAATGCAAAACCTTTTTCCAAACAAATCAAGCAAAACTCTGAAAAGAAAAAGGTTGAAAGCTCCATCAAACCAACTGTTTTTATTTCATCTGAAATAATGACTGAGATTCCTTTTGATCCTTCAGTTCCTCATATACCAAAGAAATCTGAGACGTCTAAGGGAGAGTCTAGTGAACCCATCAAGAGATGGGTTCCCAAAAAGAACTAATCTTTGTATTTGTGCAGGGAGACCGAAAGAAGAATATATGGTTTCTTGACAGCGCTGCTGGCAGAACCATGACTGGTTATCAAACCCTGCTGGAGGAATATAGGGTGCAAGAGGGGCCCTCAATAACATTTGGGAATGATGAAAATGGACAAACTGAGGGATATGGTGTTGTGAATAATGGACAAGTAAAATTCACACGTGTTGCATATGTGAATGGTTTGAAATATAACCTGATCAGTGTCAGTCAACTGTGTGATGATGGCTTCAAGGTATTATTTGATATTTCACAAGGCACCATATTCAACAGAGATGGAAAGGTAGTATTGATTGCACCAAGAAAAGGAAACATTTATATCATTGATATGAATAGTTCACCCACTGAACAATGTTTCTACACAAAGGCAGATGAAGACACAAACTGGTTGTGGCACAAGAGATTATCCCATCTGAACTTCAAGAATATTAATAAGTTGTCAAGAAAACAACTTGTTGATGGGATACCCTCAATGTCTTTCAATAAAGACAAGCCATGTCCAGGTTGTGAAATGGGTAAGCAGAAAAGAGCTTCATTCAAGACAAAGCAAAATTTTAGTATAACTGAACCTCTTCACATGCTTCACATGGACCTCTTTGGACCAGTGAATGTTCAGACAAGAGCAGGAAAGAAGTATACCCTTGTTATTGTTGATGAATATTCAAGATATTGCTGGGTAATTTTTCTCAGATCCAAGAGTGAAGCTGCTGCTGAAATCATTGCTCTCATCAAACAAATTGAACTCAAGCATAAGCGAAAAGTTTGTCAGCTCAGAAGTGACAATGGCACTGAATTCAGAAATGCCACTCTGGAGTCCTTCTGCACTGAAACTGGCATATCTCAGAACTTCTCTTCAGCCCACACACCAGAGCAGAATGGTGTAGTAGAAAGAAAGAATCGTACGCTGATTGAAGCTGCTAGAAGTATGCTAAATGAATCTGGTCTTCCCAAGAATTTCTGGGCTGAAGCTGTTGCAACTGCTTGCTACACTCAGAACAGATCTGTCTATGTCAAAAGATACAAGAAGACAACCTATGAAGTACTCAGAAATAGAAAGCCTAATATTGGATATTTCCATGTATTTGGATGTCCAGTATACATTCTGAATGATTCCAGTCAGCTTGGAAAATTGATGCAAAAGCTGATGAAGGGTACTTCCTAGGATATTTAACAAATCGCAAAGCCTTTAGAGTCTATAACAAGAGAATTGAAAAGGTTGATGAGTCAATTCATGTTACCTTTGATGAATCTAATTCTGTAATCTTTAAAAATTCAACTCCTGTACAACCCCCAGAAAGTCCAATAAGTTTTGGTGATTCTGATTCTATTGTCTAATCTGATCAGTCACCTGAACCTGCTTCTGAACATCTCAGTTCAGAACCAATAATAATCAAGTCAAGCAACATTCCATTCTATCCTTCAGTCAGTTTTAAACTACCTTCTGAACTAACTATTGGATCAGATGTACATGCTGCTTCACCTCAGATATCAGGTTCCACTGAATTACCCCAATCTGAACAGTTTCATGATTCAAATCATGATCTGCAGGAGGAAGATGATGAGACTGAAGTAGTCTTTTCTGAAGCACCTCCTGAAGTAAATCAGAGGAGTTCTTGCACTGATATCATTGTTCATTCCTGGTCATTACACTAAGTGGACAAGAGCACATCTAATCGATCAAATCATTGGAGATTCCACTAGTGGGGTTCAGACCAGAAGAGCCACAAGCGATCAATGCTTAAATGTCAGCTTCTTATCACTGATAAAACCGAAGAAGATTGACGAGGCTATGAAAGACCCTAGCTGGATTGAAGCCATGCAAGATGAGCTTAATCAGTTTAAAAGGAACGATGTTTGGGAACTTGTTCCTTATCCCAGTGATCTGAAGAAAGAACCAATTGGGACAAGATGGGTCTTCAGAAACAAGATGGATGAAGATGGTCATGTGATTCGAAACAAGGCAAGACTTGTTGCAAAGGGTTACTCACAAGAAGAAGGAATAGACTTTGATGAAACTTTTGCACCAGTTGCTAGACTAGAAGCTATCAGAATTTTCTTAGCTTTTGCAGCTCATCATGAGTTCAAAGTCTATCAGATGGATGTTAAAAGTGCATTCTTGAATGGTGAATTGGAAGAAGTTGTGTATGTGTATCAGCCACCAGGGTTCATAAATGAAGAAAGACCTCATTGGGTGTACAGACTAAACAAAGCATTATATGGTCTGAGACAAGCACCTAGAGCCTGGTATGACACTCTTACTAAACATCTTCTGAAAAATGGTTTTAAAAGGGGTGCAATAGATAACACTTTATTCATATTGCATGATAAAAATGATATCTTACTTGTACAAATTTATGTCGATGATATTGTGTTTGGGTCTACAAATAACAAAATGTGTGAACAGTTTTCTGAAATAATGCCATCTGAGTATGAAATGAGTATGATGGGTGAACTGACATATTTTCTAGGTCTTCAAGTAAAACAAACCAGTGATGGTATTTTTATAAATCAAGAAAAATATGTGAGAGATTTATTAAAGAAATATCAATTTGATTCAGTCTCATCAAAAGATACTCCTATTTCTGCACCATTAACTTTGGACTCAGATCCCAATGGAAAACAAGTGGATCCCACAAAATATCGTGGTATGGTGGGATCACTTATGTACTTAACTGCTAGTAGACCTGACATAATGTTTGCAACATGCCTTTGTGCAAGATTTCAGTCTGATCCCAGAGAAGCACACGCAAATGCTGTGAAAAGGATTTTCAGATACCTTAAAGATGTCCCCAGACTTGGTCTTTGGTATCCCAAAGGCTCAAGTCTAGATCTAATGGGTTATTCAGATTCTGATCATGCAGGTTGTAAAATAGATAGGAAAAGTACCACAGGTGGTTGTCATTTCCTAGGTGGCAAATTGGTTAGTTGGACAAGTAAGAAGCAGACTGTAGTATCACTCTCCACAGCTGAAGCTGAATACATTTCTGCAGCCAGTTGCTGCGCTCAGATTTTGTGGATGAAGAACCAACTAACTGATTATGGTGTTAAGTACACAAAGACTCCAATATTTTGTGATAACACCAGTGCCATTGCCATCTCTCACAATCCTGTCATGCACTCCAAAACCAAGCATATCGACCTCAGGTATCATTTTATTAGAGATCACATTATTAAAAGTGATATTGAACTTCATTTCATTCCCACTGACAAACTACTAACTGATGTTTTTACAAAACCCTTGGATGTCAAAACATTTAAACATCTCATCAGTGAGTTAGGTATGCTAAATCCTGCATAGCATCACCTCAGGGGAAGTGTCAAATATTTTTATGTTTAAAATAAGTTTTCTCTAAGGGGGAACTTTGCTTTTAGAAAAATAGTTTGACTGAAATGCTTCAGAATTTCTGAAACGATTTCAGAATAAGTGTAAAAACTGAGATGGTTCAGATTCCTTAAATCTGATCATGCTCAGATTTAAATAAGTTATTTCTGAAATAAGTTAGTCCTTTATAATGTCTTTTTGATACTTGGTCGTTGTGTGAACACGTGACGGTTACTGTGTAACGTTTGAATAATGATGCTTTCTGCTGACGTGTCACACAAGTTGCGCCGTAAATGAAAAGTAATGATCATTTTTTCTTTAAAGTGTTGAAAAGTTTTGTGAAAATGTGGGGTCATAACCGTCGTTGCATTAAATGCGGACGTATACCCAAAATTATTTTCGGACTTCAAACCCGATCAAAATTGATTTCATTAAAATAATATTTTTTTTTGTGGGTTTGAATTTCAAAATCAATTTTCTTTTATTTATTTTGGAAAAACCCTTTGTATTCCATCATAAATATAAATACCTTTTCAAAAACAATTCCTTCATTTACTTCTCTTTACATTTACTCCCAATCATCATTCTCTCTCATTTTCTCATTCCTTCATAATTCCAAAACCCTAAATTCATCTTTCATATTCAGTTTTCCCTTGTAGAAATAATGGCTAAACCTGCTTCTCAAGCCAAATCACTAATAGCTTTCGAATACAGACCATCAAAAGTAGTCAAGGCTAGTGCACAATGGCCAAAAGGGTTCGATCCATTGACCCTTAGATTCAATATGAACAATTTCGTGGCCGCACTGAATGCCAAAGGCAAAACCTTAATGGGGAGGATTAATAAATTTCTTGAACAATCCTCTCCATTATGCCTTGACTGCAGATCCTCAAGTATTGTATCATAGATACTTACTTGAATTCTGGTATACTGCTACTCTGAGCAAGGATGAAAAATCCATTGCTTTTTCTTTAAAGAAGGCACTAAGCAGTATATCCTTTCACTTGATGGGTTTCGGGAGGCCCTTCACTTGAACTACCTTCCCTCTTCTTCAGCCTATGCAAAAAGGCTAAAAGGAGTTAATTTCAGGGAGGTACTGCATGCCATGGGTCATGATGACATGGTCGATGCTGAGCACAATCTGAGAACATCTGGACATATTTTTCTGTCTTGATTTAAAAATTGTTGGCGTTATTTCTGGACTCAGATTGTGGAGTGCCTAGGAGGAAACTGGGTGGATTGGACCAGATTTCTTTGACACAAGTAGAAATCGGGTACTACTTGTGGCATGGGATTGAGGTGGACTTCGCTGAGATACTCTTCTCTCAGCTGGTAACAAAATTAAAGGGGAAAAGAAGTCCACATATCTCATTTCCCAGATTTCTGAGCATTTGCTTCATGAACATGCTTGGAGATGCGTATCACATGGAGGGACTTGAGTCTTCAGCAACGGAGTTCTGCAGGGATCTATCAAAGCTATCCACTTCAGATCTAGAACCGGAACTCTCTGCTGCAATGCTTCAGGTAATTAATAAAACTGAAACAGCACGACCGGCTGGCTCAGAAAGGTCACCGAGCGGGTCGCAAAAGAATGCGAGACCCATTGGTGCACCTAGTGGTCAAATGTTGAAGTTGTTTAAAACCCCAGCAACTTCATCTACCCAACCACCAATTCCCTCCTCCACTGACCAACCTGAGGATCTCCCAAAAGATCCCTCAGGATCTCCAAAGGGCTTATTAAGACGTCGTAAATATAAGCAGTCCTCACATCCCAAGGACATTAGTACCGAAGCAAACCCCTCTGGATCTTCCCAACAAGAACCAGAGGAATCGAGTCCAAAGGGAAACCCACAAGCAGCCATCTCCAAAACTTCTTTAGGAGGAAATGGTGAAGATAATACAAGTGTGCCAGCCCAGCACACATTAGAGTTCGTGTCTACACGTGCACCCCCTGTAACTTCACTTATCTTACACTCTTCTGATGCACGAATTGATGAAGTCTTTGGTGTGACACCACCTGAGACTGAGATTCCAGACTCTTCGGCCGATGAAGTGACTCTTGATGATGGTACGAGGGTCATTAAGGCAACCCCCGTGTCTACTATCTCTGGCAATGAAGCTATGGCTGAGCCAACCCATAAATCTGGTGACGATGCATCTGCAGCAGCAGTTGTTGAACCAGAAGCTGGTTCAGGTACCAGTGATCTGAACCAGGGCATATCTGATCGGACTGCAGTTTCGACTGACCTCTGGGATGAAGATGAGCCAACTCAAGGGAATCTTGATTCCTTTGCTGATTTTGAGTTTGATGAGGGCTTACTGGAGGAGAATCAGTCTTCTGATTCTGAGCCAACCTTCAGCCTCGCAAACGTTCCTCTTCCCCCAGAAATCCAAAATATAATTGTTGAACAACCATATCGCCAACCAGAAACTTCTCATGAACATCCATATTTTCCACCAGGCTCAACTCCTGCCTATGTTACTTCACCAACTTTTCAACCACAACTACAACACCTTCACCCCCAAATTCACAATGTTCCAAGGCCAAGGAATTTTGATGAGCCAGAGCAAAAGGAGATGGACTCTGAAACAGAATCTGAGGGTCCATCTGAAGCTCAATTGGAAAAGACTCTGGCTGGCCTTAGAACTCTTCCCTTCATTGCTTCTGCTTCTGCACAACCACCTCTTCCTTTGAGTGTGGAAGCACAGTTAGAGAAATCAAATGCCGAAGTCCAAAACCTTCTTGTTCAGGTTGAGGGCTTAACAAAGTCTCTAACTGCCAACACTAAGTCCCTGGCTGATATGAAAGGTGCTCAGTTGTTTCTTGGAACTGAGTTGACCAAAGTTGCTGGTAA
This sequence comes from Erigeron breviscapus, assembly GCA_034093135.1. NCBI lineage: Eukaryota > Viridiplantae > Streptophyta > Magnoliopsida > Asterales > Asteraceae > Erigeron > Erigeron breviscapus. The sequence continues at coordinate 223,832,382 of CM067167.1, read as the reverse complement.
TGAGGGATTAGTGGCTGGGAAGCTGAATGAGTTAGTGTTTGCTTGCAACAACATCAGTGCAGCAATAAGGGAAGCCTTCAAACTGACAAAGAAGGAGGTTCAAGCTTCTGTTGTGGCGAACTTGACTTCTTCAGTTCAATTAATAAAGCAAGATGTTATGTCAGTTGGGAAGGAAGTGAATGAGTTGGTTAAGAAGCCCAGTGTTAATGAAAAAGAACTTGGGTCTTCGTTAAGTGTTGAAATTTTTGAGAAGCTGAAGTCTGAGCTCTCTCAGGAACTTGTTGCTCAGATTTCAGCTTCAGTGGCTGTAAAGGTGGAAGAGAAGGTCAGAATAATGGTCGCTGAGCTTACCAAGGATACAAATAAAAGAGTGGATTAGGCTGTTAATGAAGTAAAAGAATCTGTAACCACTCTTGATAATTCAGTGAAGGAAATTTTGACCTTGCTTAAGAAAGAAAATGTTGTTGCTCCTCCTCCTCCTCCTTCATTCTCTGAAGAAGATAGGAAAATGCTGAAAGATCTTACTGAGAAAGAGGCTCTGAACCTTAACTCATCATTCAGATTAAGGGCTCAGTTCTCTACAATGGCGAAGGGCATTTCTGATTGCCTTCTGCAACAGAGTTGGGAACCTCTGAAGGTCATCCAAATGGCGATTGATTTATATGCAAAGATGCCTTCTGAGGTCCCCAAAGGGGGAAATGTGCCTATTGGTTTGCTCTCAAGTACTCAAGAATTAATAGAGGCAACCAAGAAGCAAGCTGAGGTACAATCTGGTGGTGCCTCAGTTCAGGGGGAACAAAGAAAATCTGAAGTGTAGCAGTCTGAACCAGAAAAGAAAGATAAGGGCAAGGCCCAGATTGTGGAAGAACCCAAGTCCAAAGGTTCTAAGGATTCTGGACTTGTGGTTGGTGAGAATGTTGATGAACATGGTTACCCCTTACACAATCTTGATGCAGATGGCAAGAAATTAGTGGCTCTGCAGAAGCAAGTCTCTAATCAGTTTATCATGTGGAGGGAAAACAAGGAAAGAGAAAGGGCACAACATCTTTCGATGGGGACCCTTGATCATGTAGATGCTGCAGCTCTTGGTCTTTCATTAGAAAGATACCAGAAAATCAAAAATGATCCAAGAGTGCAGAAAGCAGTAGTTGATATGCTTGAATATGAGTGTGGGATGATGTACTCACCTCTGGAACAAAAGCTGGAAAGTCTCACCTTCAAGTTGTCTATTGAAGACTTGAAGAAAAATAGAATGAATGAGATGGATTTGAAATAGAAAGAGATTCTAGCTGAAGTTGCCAAGGTTGAAAGGCAATTGTTAAGGCCACCCACAAAACCCAAAGTGACTGAACCAAGGTCTTCAAGGAAGAACATTCGTGATGCTGATCTTTCTACCTTCAAGCCAATTTCTGATGATGCTGCTGAGATCGAAAGGAAACATGAAAAGGATCAGTATGATTATATGAAGCATATCCCAGCCAGCTAAAATAACTGACATAGAAGTAACAAAAGCTGTGGATTGAAGCTCTTTGATTTGGTTGTCAAAAGAGAAGGAAGGGCAGCTGAAGAATACCATCAGGTTTCAGTGCACGAATTTGGGATTTCTGAGAATAGAGAGATGATCCAGATTCTGAGGGGGAAGCCAAAATCTGCTCTGATTGGTGCATGGTTATCAAGAATACAACAAAAGATGCAAGCCAAGGTGGAGATTGAAGACAGATTATTTGGAAAGAAGGATCATTCTCCACTGAAGAGAAAAGCTACTGAAGCACCTTCTGGTTCGAGGCCTGCGAAGAAGTAGTTTTTCTTTTCAGTTTATCATTTACTTGTATAATTATTTGCAAATGTAACAAACACTTCAGTTTGTATATATATGTTACATATTGTAGCTAACAAGTAGATGATAGGTTTAAGTTAGAAAAATCACAAGTAAAATTCTGAGACATCAATGATCTATAAGATGTACTTAGAAAATTTTTACAACTTAAACAAAAACTTGCATTACAGACTTACAAACATGTATAGATAGAAGTGTGAGATGCATGCACTATTTCAGAACAAATAGGGGGAATTTGTTGGGTCGAAAATCGACCAAGTATAATTTGTTCAGAAATAGCTGAAGCTCAGTAAAGAATACTTGTACAGAATTCTGAAGCCGTTCAGAATTAGTTCACTGAAGCTTCACTTCAGTTCAGATCAACGTATCAGAATACCATTCAGCTGAAGTCAAAGACTGAAGTCTGAAGAAAGAGAATCAGCTCAGATGTGGAGCTCAGAAGTTGATTCTACCTGATCGAAAACTGAAGCATCTCAGTGTAAAGTACTTACAACACTTTACACTGATTACGAGGAAGCCTTTTTACTTTACTAACATTTAACCAGTTAATAGCTTTAACTATTAACAAGTACAAGGTTGAGTAAAAGGTTGGGAATAAAGTGTGAAACGTCACATCAATAACTTTCACACTTAAACCTTAAAAGTACGCATGTTAAGGAATTGACTTTAATTCCTTAAATGCTCCCAACCATATTTGTACGGCCTGTCCACATCAGCATGAACCTTGCCTATAAATATAAAGGCTTCTCACAACTTGCAATTTGCTTGAAACTTTAGCATTGCAACTTGTGAAATATACTCTAAGTAATCCTTACGAGTATTTCCAAGTTATTAGATCACTTGTATTTCTAGGTTGTTTAGATATTTACACTTGGGTGCTTATCTTTGTTCCGCAACAACCTTTGTATTTGTTTATCTCAATAATTCAAATACATTGAAAAGTACATCGTGTCTCAATGCTACATACTTGAAATATACATATTATCTATATAGTTTCAGCCCTTATTGTTTCTTGCATTTACTTTCAGTACCTTTACCTTATTGTTTATCCATATCTGGATCGTATTCTGAACTGGTCAACTTCCAGTTAGAATTACTTGCCAGTCGGGTTTTAACCATCTATATTTGGGACTCATACGTGGAAGTCCCCAAATATACTTCTCGGGTCGTTTGTGTTTCAGACAAAAATTACCTAAGATAATTTTGTAAAAGGATTCAAGATAATTTTCTGACCAAAGATTTGTAAGTGAGGTCAGGTGTTTAGGATCTTCAAATAAAATAAGATTTTTTCTAAAGATAACAATGCAAAATAAGAATGTTTAATAAAAAGAGTTTATGAAAACCTTTGAAATACAAATACAGCAATAAATCAAGAATTTAGTTGAAGATAAGGATAATGATACTAAAGATTAGCGCTATGATCCTGAATTGAAAGTAAGAGCAAAGATAATAACGACACCAGAATTTTGTTGACGGGGAAAAACCTTTGATTCAATTAAGAAATCTCAGGTAAAAAAACCCGGGAGGATTCAATCGATCCTACTATGTTCTTTTATTATTATTAGTTTAGGATTACAATACAATGATTGAAAGAAAAAAGTGAATGGTTAACAAGTAATGAACGTAGTAAGTAAAGTTGATGTGTGTTGATCGTTGTGTCGTGATTGATCGTTTTCTGTTGAAGATGCCTTGTTATTTATAGAGCTGATTGTTGAACTGTATATGCGAAATATCCGGGATCCTCCTAAATTTTTCTCATTACGTTGAAGAATTGGTGAAGATGACCGTTATGAGTTTTTACACACACGGTAAAACTGTTATCAATCCCGATTCTTGTGGTTGAAGTGGTAAACTATCCGTTGAAGCTTGTTTCCTCACGTTGTAAATGTTCTCTTAATCATAACCATTCCTGCATACAATATCTTTTCGTACTAGATATACGTTCATTAGTGATTTCATTGATCTGGACAATCTCAAGATCCTGTTATAAAATAATACAGTTAAGATCCTTAATAACGATAAGGATCCTAGAAATAGTAACGGACTTTTAAATAACACTTTCACCATCCCAAAGTATAAATAATGTTAGGATCCTAGTTGTGAAAATTCTACCCCAAACAATTGTCCCCAAAACTTATATTTCATTGAAAATAAATATAAGTTTTATTAGTCATGGTCGGCCACTAAAGTTATGGGATATAAAGTAACCGCAATCAAAGCTTTTTCTTAGGTATTCGTTCTTATGCTCCCTTTTATCTATTTTTCTTCCCCAGATTTATCTCAGAGAATAAGAGGTCAGTTTTCTTATCCTACTATAAATTTAGGGTTAGGATTTCAGTTTTTATTTTTGACAGACATTATTTTGAAGTCAGATTAGATCTGAGGTCTTTTTTCCAAGAATTTTAATTAATTCTCTTAGTTGAAACTTAGGAAATATTATTTGCCCTGATTGAATTGATTGATTATCGTACTTTTGTAGTTTTAGCTATTTCACATGCATATTTCATTTGATTAGTTAAACTTATTTGAATGTTCTAGATATGGATAACGGAAAAAAGAAAGTTAACGGAAAAAAGAAAAGACAGACAACTAATGTCAGAAGACTTATTAAGTTATTAGAAATTTCGGCTAAAGCTCCGTTTACCGAGTTGGTCTCCCGGTTGCCTGAACATGTTACTTTTGGTAGTTCAGTTAAAGATATTTCCAAGGTACCCATCATTTTCTTATTTAAAAAAGTAAATTTCTTTGTTTATAGTCTGATAGTACAATTCATTATATAGGGTATCGAACATCTAATTTTGAGCTTCGGAAGAGAGTTGAATGAATTGGAACTAGAAATCGAAGTACAAAAAGAGTTAGTTGTTATTGAGAAAGATAAGAAGGATGACTTGTTGGCTGAGATTGAGGGTTTAAACACAAAAATTGCTAAAATGGGTTACGAACTTAGAGAACTCAAAAAGGAAGAGGATAAGAAACTCAAGGTTCAGAAGGAAGAGTCTATCCTAAGTGCGTCTATAACAATTCTTCAAAACAGAATCGAGATGGTTAAGGTTGCGAAGGAAATGGGTTGTGAACCAGCAGGTTGGGATATCAAAGCATGGGAAAATACTTTGGCTGGGTTAATTGTTAAAGAGGTGAGTGAAGATATTCTTTTGACTCAATCTGAAAAGTCTGTGAGCAAGAGGCGCAAAAGAAAGTCAGGGGAAGGAAGTGGATCCTTGAAGAATGATGAAGACAGGATCTTTGTTGAATAGTAGTGATGACACTACATGTTGATGATCTTTAATGCTTGTTTGGTTATTTAATTTTCATAAACGGTTTGGTATGTTATGTGACAATAATAATGCCCCCAATGGGTTATGTTTTTAGTATTGTTATTTCTTTTAGTTCATTGTATTTTCTTTGAAATGTCAGGAGACTATTTCCGTGATATATTTGTTCAATTGTATTAAAGTTAACCTTTTGGGATCCCGAATCGTTTTTCACAAAATATTTTTCTTAAAAGTCTTTTCAATTCACTGTTGAAGAGTTATAATTACCCCGATTTGACTCTCAACCACTTTGCAATTAATTCGCTCATCAATTCGCTTATCTCCCCTATTTATTCTCCAACAATAACTCGAACCAAATCACTCTTTCAAAATTTATTTAGAAATCAAATTTCTTAATCAAAGAAACATGTCAAAGGCTCCGATCAAAGTAAGTATTTTTGATTTTTCATAGTACTTTTTATTATTCCATTTTAGTTACAAACTTCTTTGCTTTATATGCACAGTTTTCCGAAGAAATCAGTCGTTTATATGAAAATCAAACTAAGAAACAAGACGAGCTTTTCGATAATCTCGGAAAGTGTTTAACACTTTCAAGTGAGATCGGCAACGATCATCAAGGACTGGCCCTTGAGACCATTGGCAAGTGGGGAAAAGATTTGCTATGCCTAAAGGAAGAACTAATTAAAGCCTATGAAGACCTAGACACTGTTCAAGAAGAACTCCACAAGACTAAGGGTAACGTGCTTATATTGAAGGCAGTGGCTTCTAAATTTAAAAGAGAGCATCCAGAGATTGGAAATGCCAATGGGGATAAGCCTTAAATAATAGTTTTGAGTATTAGTTTTTTTTATTTATCTTTTGTAATTTCTATTTCTGAAACATAAATATCAAGCGTAATTTCATGGATCTGCATACCTTTGTCGTAAAATCAAACCTTGCAAATCTTTAGAATTCCAAACTTCGTGGTAATCTTCTTGACTGCTTGATACCTTAATCCCCTGTTTAAACATAGAAGTCACTAAAAGGAAAAATTCATTTGTTAGTCGTTTGCGAATAATAGAGATATTATCCCTATTCTTTTTTATGACAACATGATTGTCAAACCAGTTGAGTTGATTGAAAAATCAACAACCATTTGAACATTCCCAATCATGAGGGTCTACCCACAACCAGGAATTTTTATGACGTGCGACCCGGGCGAAAATGAGGTGCTAGTGTTAACCTCGACGTTCGAGAAGGTGATCCCTTCAACCTAGGATTGAAGTTTTAGTTCAATCCACTGTAATCCGTTTAAGGACTAAACTTAGGAGAGATTGCTTCTATTGAGGATGATACCTTGAGTATATGCTTGTGATCTTCATTCATTAATATTAGGATCCTGGATGTTGAAAATCCTGTAAAAGATCATAAGAGAAAACAGAGGCTAAAGATTGATGTTAGCCCTTTTGGCTAACACCACTCCGACGCTCAAGTCAGTATTATTGTCATCAAAAATACTATAAATTTAGTAATGTCGATTTTAGCAATTACTTTTTTGACAAAAAACAATTTTGATTAGGAAGTACTTCATCCAATAAACCTTCATCTATTAATCGCCAAATATCACAATTAAATGATGCACACCCCACAGTTTCGTGACCAAAAACACTATGATAAGCACACCATTTAGTTCTATCAACATAACATTTTCGAGGGACTCTTTCAGGCCATTTAGCTTTGTCCCCCAGACTTCTCATAAAAGTAAGAAGTCCTGACATGTCAGTTGTAAAATGATAATCAGAAAATTGCAAATGCTTTTTATTACTATCTTTGTTACCTTTATCATTTGTACCTTGATCCTTTCGAATCTTACTCGCTGGTTTGATCTTCAAGAAGTTTCCCTTGGTTTTTGATGCTGTTCGCTAAGCACGTTCGAATTTTTCCAAGTAACTTTTCACCGACTCATTGGATCCTTGGATTATCTCTTCAGTCTCTTGATCAGAAGATGAGTCATAAAATCGATCAAAATGTTTTTTCCAAAGAAGAGCCAGATACGGATCTACTGAAGGTATTCCTTCAGTATTTCCTTTCAGAGTTTGTTCGGCCAAAAATCTTGCATTTTCAGGAGGATTTCTCAAATTTTCTTTTACATAAGGATAATCATAAATCAAATCAGAAGAACTAGGACTTTGAGAGTCCCCAGACATGATTTTTAATGAAATCTTTTGTGAAACAAAAAGTTTTGATAAACAAACAAATTTGTTTTTATAATAACGACTAAATTACATAAACACCTTTTTGCCCCACAGTGGGCGCCAAATTGTTTCGGACAAAAATTACCTAAGATAATTTTGTAAAAGGATTCAAGATAATTTTCTGACCAAAGATTTGTAAGTGAGGTCAGGTGTTTAGGATCTTCAAATAAAATAAGATTTTTGCTAAAGATAACAATGCAAAATAAGAATGTTTAATAAAAAGAGTTTATGAAAACCTTTGAGATGCAAATACGGCAATAAATCAAGAAATTAGTTGAAGATAAGGATAATGATACTAAAGATTAGCGCTATGATCCTGAATTGAAAGTAAGAGCAAAGATAATAACGACACCAGAATTTTGTTGACGGGGAAAAACCTTTGATTCAATTAAGAAATCTCAGGTAAAAAAACCCGGGAGGATTCAATCGATCCTACTTGTTCTTTTATTATTATTAGTTTAGGATTACAATACAATGATTGAAAGAAAAAAGTGAATGGTTAACAAGTAATGAACGTAGTAAGTAAAGTTGATGTGTGTTGATCGTTGTGTCGTGATTGATCGTTTTCTGTTGAAGATGCCTTGTTATTTATAGAGCTGATTGTTGAACTGTATATGCGAAATATCCGGGATCCTCCTAAATTTTTCTCATTACGTTGAAGAATTGGTGAAGATGACCGTTATGAGTTTTTACACACATGGTAAAACTGTTATCAATCCCGATTCTTGTGGTTGAAGTGGTAAACTATCCGTTGAAGCTTGTTTCCTCACGTTGTAAATGTTCTCTTAATCATAACCATTCCTGCATACAATATCTTTTCGTACTAGATATACGTTCATTAGTGATTTCATTGATCTGGACAATCTCAAGATCCTGTTATAAAATAATACAGTTAAGATCCTTAATAACGATAAGGATCCTAGAAATAGTAACGGACTTTTAAATAACACTTTCACCATCCCAAAGTATAAATAATGTTAGGATCCTAGTTGTGCCCAAAAACTTATATTTTTTATTGAAAATAAATATAAGTTTTATTAGTTATGGTCGGCCACTAAAGTTATGGGATATAAAGTAACCGCAATCAAAGCTTTTTCTTAGGTATTCGTTCTTATGCTCCCTTTTATCTATTTTTCTTCCCCAGATTTATCTCAGAGAATAAGAGGTCAGTTTTCTTATCCTACTATAAATTTAGGGTTAGGATTTCAGTTTTTATTTTTGACAGACATTATTTTGAAGTCAGATTAGATCTGAGGTCTTTTTTCCAAGAATTTTAATTAATTCTCTTAGTTGAAACTTAGGAAATATTATTTGCCCTGATTGAATTGATTGATTATCGTACTTTTGTAGTTTTAGCTATTTCACATGCATATTTCATTTGATTAGTTAAAACTTATTTGAATGTTCTAGATATGGATAATGGAAAAAAGAAAGTTTACGGAAAAAAGAAGACAGACAACTAATGTCAGAAGACTTATTAAGTTATTAGAAATTTCGGCTAAAGCTCCGTTTACCGAGTTGGTCTCCCGGTTGCCTGAACATGTTACTTTTGGTAGTTCAGTTAAAGATATTTCCAAGGTACCCATCATTTTCTTATTTAAAAAAGTAAATTTCTTTGTTTATAGTCTGATAGTACAATTCATTATATAGGGTATCGAACATCTAATTTTGAGCTTCGGAAGAGAGTTGAATGAATTGGAACTAGAAATCGAAGTACAAAAAGAGTTAGTTGTTATTGAGAAAGATAAGAAGGATGACTTGTTGGCTGAGATTGAGGGTTTAAACACAAAAATTGCTAAAATGGGTTACGAACTTAGAGAACTCAAAAAGGAAGAGGATAAGAAACTCAAGGTTCAGAAGGAAGAGTCTATCCTAAGTGCGTCTATAACAATTCTTCAAAACAGAATCGAGATGGTTAAGGTTGCGAAGGAAATGGGCTGTGAACCAGCAGGTTGGGATATCAAAGCATGGGAAAATACTTTGGCTGGGTTAATTGTTAAAGAGGTGAGTGAAGATATTCTTTTGACTCAATCTGAAAAGTCTGTGAGCAAGAGGCGCAAAAGAAAGTCAGGGGAAGGAAGTGGATCCTTGAAGAATGATGAAGACAGGATCTTTGTTGAATAGTAGTGATGACACTACATGTTGATGATCTTTAATGCTTGTTTGGTTATTTAATTTTCATAAACGGTTTGGTATGTTATGTGACAATAATAATGCCCCCAATGGGTTATGTTTTTAGTATTGTTATTTCTTTTAGTTCATTGTATTTTCTTTGAAATGTCAGGAGACTATTTCCGTGATATATTTGTTCAATTGTATTAAAGTTAACCTTTTGGGATCCCGAATCGTTTTTCACAAAATATTTTTCTTAAAAGTCTTTTCAATTCACCGTTGAAGAGTTATAATTACTATGTTAGAAATATAAATGTAGTAGTTGATTTGTATACTTTATATTGTTTTATACTTAGAATGTAAATGTCTAAGTATGGAAGGGGCTTAGTGTAAATTAGTCATATGTATATAAATCCCTTCCATTAAGCATTTTGTAACCTTTGACCTTATAATACAAGCTAATCTTTCCCTGACATCTCTCTACTCTCTCTCTACTTTCTCTCACTAGAAACCTCCATTAACACACACTAAAACACACACTAAAGCTCGAATTCTAGTCTTAACAATTGGTATCAGAGCACAATCAGAGTTGCTGAACGATCCACAAGCTTTTTACAAGCTTAATTTTGTGCTTAATTTCAGAATTTGAGCATTTTTCTGAAAGGTTCATTTGCAGAGCTCACTGTTTCAGTGATTCCTGCAAATTAAGTGTGTTTCTGTCCTTATTTTGTTGACCGATCGATTTTATATCAATATATCTTCCTTCGCTATCAATTTCAGAAGCTAAATTCATCATTTGAGTAGTTTTCGATCGAGCTCTACAAATCGCATGTTTGTGAGGGTTTGAGTTCCAGTTGAAATTAGCATCTAATTTGTTTGAGGATTTGTGCGCATTGATTTTCTGAACATTTTGATATAAAGTTCGAGTTCTAATTCGCAAAAATGAAGAAGATATCGAAGATTTACAATCTTCTCTGCAAATGAGGTGTTAGTTGAACGAAGAAGACAACAAATAACCGACTATTTTGTCGTGTTGTTGAATTCTTACTTGTACTATTTGCAGAAGTCGTTGGCTAAGTGGTATTCTTATTTGTACTATTTGCAGAGCTCCTTGCTCGGCAAATACGTGTTTCAGAAATTTGGCTAAGTACTGGAACTCACTTGTTCTATTTGCAGAGCATTTTGCTCGGCAAATAGTTGTTTTTGAGAATTGAGAATTCTTGATTTGAGACTGGTGCTACTTGCATTGTTTGCAGAAGTTTAGCTCGGCAAACAAGTGTTTTTGGGTGGTGTGACTAAGTACAAGTTCTATTTGTACTGTTTGCAGAGTTATTTGCTCGGCAAATAGTTGAAATTGATTCTTCGACCAAGTGACTTTATAAGTTGTACTGTTTGCAGAGATTTAAGCTCGGCATTTAGTTGTTTTTAAGAATTTGGTCACTTACACTATTTGCAGAGAACTAAGCTCGGCATTTAGTTGTTTTTAAGAATTTGGTCACTTACACTATTTGCAGAGAACTAAGCTCGGCACTTAGTTGTTTTTAAGAATTTGGTCACTTACACTATTTGCAGAGAACTAAGCTCGGCATTTAGTTGTTTTTAAGAATTTGGTCACTTACACTATTTGCAGAGAACTAAGCTCGGCACTTAGTTGTTTTTAAGAATCTCAAATCAAAATTTTTCAGGAAAATTTCTCAAAACCATTTTCCATCAATAATCTTACTTGTTCTATTTGCAGAGGTTTAAGCTCTGCATTTAGTTGAAATTGAAAAATCTCAAATTTTGTTTAAGTCTTTTATTGCTTGCAATGGCTTCAAGAGAGGCTTTAGCACTTGGTTCTGAAGGAAGACCACCTGTCTTATTTAGAGGATCTTATCCTCAATGGAAGAAAAGATTTCTGAACTGGATAGACAGGCAAAAGAATGGAAAACTGCTAAGGAAATCATACAAAGAAGGTCCTGAAATTCCAAAGAACCCTGTGAGTGGAGAAGTTTTACCTGAAGAAAGTTGGAATACAGATCAGAAAAACAGAGTTGAGGCTGATCAAAGTGCAATTGCATACCTATACCAAGCACTTCCTGATGACATTTACTGCAATGTTGATTCCTATGAAACAGGAAAAGTCATTTGGGATGAAGTGGAGAAGCAGATGGAAGGATCAGATGTATCAAACACCATTAGGTTGTCAACTGTTTTGAATATGTATGAAACATTCAAACAACAAAAAGGTGAACCTTTGAATGAGGTGTACATCAGATTCTGCAATGTCATCAATGAGCTGAGAAAGAATGATGTGAAGAGAACCAATATGGAACTGAACATCAAATTCATCAAGAATCTGGAAGAGGAATGGCAAGTGTATGGAACCCAACTCAACCAACAATCAGATTTTGGAAAACTCACCATTCACACCTTATTTAAGAAGCTGCAACTGAATGTTGAGGATGTCAAGAGAATTCAGAAGCAAAAAGGGGAGAGTTCTCATTCCGATCCATTAGCCTTGGTAGCTGAGAAGAAGAATTCAAGAGTATCAAAACAAAGATTTGTTGAGTCTGAAACTGATTCTGATTTGAGTGATATGAGTGATTCTGATCTTGATGAAAGACATAAAGAGATGTATAAGGAACTCGCTTATTTCACGAAGGCTTTAAAGAAGAAATTCTTCAAGAAAAAACCAACCAACAATCAGATTTTGGAAAACTCACCATTCACACCTTATTTGAGAAGCTGCAACTGAATGTTGAGGATGTCAAGAGAATTCAGAAGCAAAAAGGGGAGAGTTCTCATTCCGATCCATTAGCCTTGGTAGCTGAGAAGAAGAATTCAAGAGTATCAAAACAAAGATTTGTTGAGTCTGAAACTGATTCTGATTTGAGTGATATGAGTGATTCTGATCTTGATGAAAGACATAAAGAGATGTATAAGGAACTCGCTTATTTCACGAAGGCTTTAAAGAAGAAATTCTTCAAGAAAAAACCAACCAACAATCAGATTTTGGAAAACTCACCATTCACACCTTATTTGAGAAGCTGCAACTGAATGTTGAGGATGTCAAGAGAATTCAGAAGCAAAAAGGGGAGAGTTCTCATTCCGATCCATTAGCCTTGGTAGCTGAGAAGAAGAATTCAAGAGTATCAAAACAAAGATTTGTTGAGTCTGAAACTGATTCTGATTTGAGTGATATGAGTGATTCTGATCTTGATGAAAGACATAAAGAGATGTATAAGGAACTCGCTTATTTCACGAAGGCTTTAAAGAAGAAATTCTTCAAGAAAAAACCAACCAACAATCAGATTTTGGAAAACTCACCATTCACACCTTATTTGAGAAGCTGCAACTGAATGTTGAGGATGTCAAGAGAATTCAGAAGCAAAAAGGGGAGAGTTCTCATTCCGATCCATTAGCCTTGGTAGCTGAGAAGAAGAATTCAAGAGTATCAAAACAAAGATTTGTTGAGTCTGAAACTGATTCTGATTTGAGTGATATGAGTGATTCTGATCTTGATGAAAGACATAAAGAGATGTATAAGGAACTCGCTTATTTCACGAAGACAAAAAGAAAGTGGCATTGCTCTTCTCGCTGAAGATGACAAGTGGTTGCATCTATCTGATGAGGAGACAGATGAACTTGCAGCAAACGTGTGTTTCATGACAAAGATCAAGAGATCAACGGAGTTGGAGGAAGCTGATGAAAGTTCTTCAGAGGTCGAGGATGAGGTAATTAACATTACTCAATCTGATTTAGATTACTTAATGAATAAGAGTGCTCAATCGATGAAGTATGGGAAAGGGTTGAGTAAACAAATTTCTCAATTAACAAAGCTTTTGGAAGACAAAGAGATCGAATTTCAAAATTCTAAAGATAAATTTGAATCACTTCAAAAGGATTTTGACAATTTGAAAACTGAAAAAGCAGCAGTCATGTTTACTCTGACCTCCAAACTGCATCTTGAGAAACAAGAACTTGAGACCAAAGTTCTTGAACTGAGCAAGACTGTCAGACAACTTCAGGTTGAAAAGACAAATGAGATGTTTAGAGCAAATGCTTTGGCTGAAGACATTGAGTCTTTAAATGTCAAATTCAAAGAATCTATCCCTGATGTGACAGAATTTGAAAACAAAATTTCTGACCTAAAATATGAATGTTGTATAAAAGATTCTCTTAAACAAAAACTTGATAAAGAAAATGATGAGCTGAAAGCTGAAATCAAGTCTTATCAAGAAAAATTGTATAAGATCAATCGTTCATATCAACAAGTCTTTTTAAATAGGCCAAGAAGTTCTGAAACAATATTCACATCAGGGCTGGGTTATAACAATCCAAAATGTTTGCTCAAAGCACAGGAAGAAATCCCATCCTTATATAAGGAATCTTATTTGAGGTGTGGGATGACAGACCAATTTGTGAGACCGACTGATAGTGATTATGAGGCTGATGATTTTCTAGAAAAGGGTGCAAAGGTCTATTTTAACTATGCGTTAATGGATGAGTCATATGACTTCTTTGCTAACTCTACACAGAAGACAATCAAAGACAATCATGAGGCTGTAATACCCGAAATTCTAGAGTGTTTTACTGAAAAACCTTTGGAAAATTCTAATCCTATTCCAAAACCTGAAAATTTGAGACCTTATGTGCCACAAAAAGTTTTGGAAAAGGTAATTGAAGATCTGGAAAAGTCTCTTGAGAAAAAGCAATCTTTGATAGAAAATTTGAAGACTCAAAATCATTATGTCATTGACTCACCCAAGAATCATGAAAATGAGTGTGACCACCCCGATTGTCCTGTTTGTGAAGTTATGGCCACTCCATCTCCATCAACCAAATCTGTCTGTCAAAATGAGACAACTTCACAAAATACATGTTCTATAAGTGAAATCATGAATGCATCTGTGAAAACTGAGAGTCAAGTTGTCCATGTTTCTGTTCAAACTGATGGTGATTTAGATGATGTTCATGATATTGATGATTATTTTTTCCCAATTACCTCTGAAATTGAGACTTTCACCAAATTTTCTGAAGGAACTCAATCTTACTTGAATGAAATTGATGCTTTCAAACAAAAGTTTGAAAAAGAAAGAAAACAGAGATTAAATGTGCTAAAGGAACTTAATGATTTAAAAGTTGAATCCCAACTTCAGAAAATAGCACTTCAATTTCATAAAGAAAATGAAAAAGCATCAATTTCACTCAAGCAAAGTCCATGTCCAATGAAGAAAAGTGACGTCAGTGTGAAGTTGGAAACTGATGAAATGTCAACATATTTGGAAGACAATCATGATTTTGATCCTGAGTTTGAAAAACATTTTGTTAAAAGGAAGAAAAACTTGATTTTCATCTAAAGAAGATTCCAAAGTCACACTCTTCACAATCTTCATCAATCAATAAGTTCCAAAGACCAAAGACCACCCAACAATCAAAGTCCAACCCATTACCAAAGACTGCTTCAAAACCAATACCAAACCAATACCCAAGACTGCTTCAAAACCAAATAACAAACCAATACCAAAGACTGTTGCAAAACCCAAGACTGCTTCAAAACCAAATAACAAACCAATACCAAAGACTGTTGCAAAACCCAAGACTAACCAATCACCTGAGACTATTTCAAGACCAAAACCAAAGAAAGGTCCCAATGTGACCTCTAGGCAAACACAGATGTACAAGGTCAAATCTGAACCTAAATCACAGAAAGAAGTCAAAACAAGCAGTGGTCGAAGATTGTTAAGATTGAAACTTTCTCATTAGGTAACAAACAACCTCAGCAGGTTAGGTATTCTAGTTTTCCTCGATATTCTCGGAAGAATCCTAAGTGCACTTTACAAAGGGTTAGAGATACTGTCACTGGAAAGACTAAATACAAAGACCAGTATGGTTGGTTGTCACCTAATTACATAAAGAAAGTGAATAAGACTACTGAACCCATCAAGAAGAAACCTGTTCAGAACATAAATGCAAAATTAGTTGCTAATTCTAAGAATGTTCGTGTTTCAGGTGACTTGTGCATGAAAAGTAGTAGTAAATGGATTCCAAAAGATAGATTCTTGCATGCTACTAGAAAACTCAAACTTGATGGAAACACAACCCATGTCAAACAAGTGTGGATTGTCCGTAGATCAAATACATTAGATAATGTTACAACATCTAGGACTAGTCCTGCTTGTATCAAAAAATGTGTATAAACTTTTACAGTTCCTTTCTTGTAATTCGTATGTGTGTTTTGAACAATTTTGTGTGTTTGTTTAATGATTGAATAACAAGTTTGCTTGTGCGTTAGTTTGCTTGTTTTTTTTTTATGAGTACTTGCATGTTATTCCTCTAACCTGCAAGGACCCAATCTACATGGGTACCTAAACCATATTCCCTGTCCTTGCAGGAATTTCTCATTTGTGTATGGTATGTCGACTCGGGATGTTCTCGCCATATGACTGGAAACAAGTCAATTCTTTCGAACTTTGTTGAAAAGTTTATGGGAACCGTCAGATTCGGAAATGATCATATCGCTCCTATTCTTGGTTACGGAGACATTGTCAAAAATGGAGTCACTATCAAGAGAGTTTCCTACGTTGAAGGACTTGGACACAATCTCTTTAGTGTTGGTCAATTTTGTGACAATGATCTTCAAGTATTATTTAGGAGATATGAATGCAAAGTGCAGACTGAAGATGGTGTGGATATTCTGACTGGAACAAGAGACAATAATTTGTTCACAATTGATCTCAACAACATCCCATCCAACTCTTCAGAGATTTGTCTTCTTTCGAAAGCAACTGCACAAAATTCTTGGTTATGGCATCGCCGACTTTCTCATCTTAACTTTCAGACGATTAATACACTCGTGGATAAACAACTTGTTGAAGGTCTTCCGGATTACAAGTATGAAAGTGAACATGTTTGTCCAGCTTGTGCAATTGGGAAGATGAAGAAAGTAACACACAAACCAAAGAAGTTTCTAAGTACAGAAGGTTCATTGCACCTTATTCATATGGATTTGTGTGGTCCAATGAAAGTTCAAAGTATACATGGAAAGCGATACATTCTAGTGATTGTAGATGATTATTCTCGATACACTTGGGTATTTTTTCTTCACGTAAAGAGTGATGCTCCGCAAGTGATTATTGATTTCATCAAGAAGACCCAAGTCAATCTCAAATCATCTGTTAGAATTGTTCGCTCAGACAATGGCACTGAATTCAAGAATTCAACAATTGATTCTTTCTTCAAATCCATGGGTATTTCTCACCAATTTTCCGCTGCCAGAACACCTCAACAGAATGGAGTAGTTGAACGTCGAAATCGAACTCTTGTTGAAGCAGCTAGAACAATGCTTGCCTATTCGAAGTTGCCACCGAATCTATGGGCTGAAGCTGTTGCTACTGCTTGTTTTACTCAAAACAGATCCATAATAAACAAGAGGTTTGATAAAACTCCGTATGAGGTGATAAACAAAAGAAAGCCCAATGTGAACTTCTTGCACATTTTTGGATGTGTGTGTTATGTTCTCAATGATCGAGACAATCTGGGCAAATTTGAACCAAAAGGCGATGAGGCATATTTCATCGGTTATTCAAAAGAATCCATTGCATATCGTGTATATAACCGAAGAACCAAGAGAATAGAAGAGAGTATGAATGTCAAATTTGATGAACTCTCAGGAATGGTTCTTGAACAACACAGTTCAAGACCCGAACTTCAATGTCCACAAGCTTCCACAACTCAGACTGCATCAAATGACAAATCATTCTCAAATCCGACTTCACAAGACTTGGATATCTTATTTGAAGAATTTTATCAAGTTCCAAAGAAAGTGTCTGAATCTGATGAGAATTTAAATGAACCATCAAGTTCAAATTCGAAAGAGATGGATCCCAATGAGTCTTCACCATCACAATCATCAGATGTTAGTTCACCATCTGATTCTCCTCCACCTACTGATTATTCAGAGTTGCATACTCAACCTCATGTTATCTCTCAAGTGACAAATCCATCAACCAATCCAGAAGATTATAATCAAGATAACTATGTTGAACCAATTGCTACTTCACTTGAACAATTGACAGAACAACATACTCCTGATTTTATTGATTCTGAAGAATCTGGTGATCCAATTGACCCAATTCCTCACACAACCAAATGGACTAGAGCTCATCCGATTTCTCAAGTCATTGGTAATCCAACAACTGGAGTTCAGACAAGATCCGCTTCCGCAAATGAATGTTTGTTTGTGAATTTCCTGAGCATTGTTGAACCAAAGACAGTACATGAAGCTCTAAGTTGTCCAGATTGGGTGAAAGCTATGCAGGAGGAACTGAATCAATTTGAACGACTTGAGGTGTGGAAATTGGTTCCCAATCTTTACAAGAACAAGGAGCCAATTAAAACCAAGTGGATCTTCAAGAATAAAAAGGATGAAACTGGAGTTGTTGTACGCAACAAAGCACGATTGGTTGCAAAGGGATATTGCCAACAAGATGGAATTGACTACGATGAGACATTCGCACCAGTTGCACGAATTGAGGCTATTCGGATGTTTCTTGCCTATGCTGCCTACAAGAACTTCACAGTCTACCAGATGGATGTTAAAACTGCCTTCTTGAATGGAATTCTCAAAGAAGAAGTCTACGTTGAACAACCAGAAGGTTTTGTGAGTTCCAAACATCCTGACTACGTTTACAGGTTAGACAAGGCATTGTATGGTCTGAAACAAGCGCCTCGTGCATGGTATGATGCTCTATCTTCTTATCTTGTGAAATCTGGTTTTAGCAAAGGTTCGATTGACACTACCTTGTTTATAAAACGACAAGGAAGTGACATCATTCTAATCCAGATTTATGTTGACGACATAATTTTCGGGTCAACTAACCCTAAATACTGCAAAAATTTCTCTGCTTTAATGATCAAGAAATTTGAAATGAGCATGATGGGTGAATTAAATTTTTTCCTTGGTCTACAAGTAAAACAGTTGTCAAATGGTACTTTTATTTGTCAATCTAAGTACATTCTTGACATGTTGAAAAGTTTGATATGATGGATTGTCAAACAATTGGAACACCCATGGAAGCTCGAACAAAGATAAATGCTGACTTAAATGGAAAATCTTTTGATCAAAAGAAATATCGCAGTATGATAGGGTCACTCATGTACTTGACTGCAAGTCGCCCGAATATTATGTTCGCCACATGCATGTGTGCCAGGTACCAGGCCAATCCCAAGGAAAGTCATTTCCAGGCCGTTAAACGGATCTTCCGATACCTGAAAGGCACAGTGAACCTTGGTCTCTGGTATCCTAGGGATACCGGGTTTCAGTTAATTGCATATTCGGATGCTGACCATGCAGGTTGTAAGCTTGATCGAAAAAGTACTTCTGGGAGTGTATAGTTTCTAGGGGATAGATTGGTCAGTTGGTCTTCAAAGAAACAGAATTGTGTATCCACATCTACTGCAGAAGCTGAATACGTTGCTGCAGCAAGTTGTTGTTCACAGGTTCTTTGGATGAAGACACAGTTGACTGATTATGGATTTCAATTCAAAAGGATTCCCATATACTGTGATTCTAAGAGTGCTATTGCTATTTCATGCAATCCTGTACAGCACACAAAGACCAAGCACATAGATGTTCGGTACCATTTTCTTAAAGATCATGTCGAGAAAGGTAACATCGAACTCTATTTTGTCCCAACAGACTACCAACTTGCAGATTTTTTCACTAAGCCTTTGGATGAAAACAGGTTCAATTTTCTGAAAACCAAGTTGGGAATGCTTGATTTACAAACTTAAATGCTTTCATGCCATGTATTCTCTATTCATTCTCTGTTTCAAACATTGATGTGTTTTTCCTTGTTATTACATGCAATGTTTGAGGGGGAGAAAAAGGGTAGAATGCATGAGTTTAGGGGGAGTTTGTAAATTTAGTATAGTCTAATATGCTTAATTTGAGGGGGAGTGTGCAAATGCATGTAAATTTTTGTCTGATTATTTGTTAATTGTTTGTTTTATTTGTTTAAATTTTTTTTTCCTTTCTTTATTTGCATGTGTGTTTGTCGTTAAAATCTGAAAAATCAAATACAAAATTAGAAAATCCAAAAATGATAAAAAGTTTTTTTTATTATTTTGTTATTCTGTTTTATTTTTTTTATTGTTATTTTTTTTATTATTTTTTTTATTATTATTATTTTTTTTCTTTCTATATTTTTTTTGTTATTAGTTAGGTTTCAGCCCAAAACCATTATGAGCCCAAAATGAGGTTTTAGCCCAATAACAAATTGAGTCCATCTACCATGTGAAGCCCATGACCAGTTTGACTTCGGGTCCACACGCGGGTCATACCCAGACCCGCGACCCGAATATGTATCTTAAAAGGAAAATGGGCGGGTCAACCTCATTCATTATTCGAATTCAAACCAAATATCTTACTTTATCTCTCTCATCATTAGTCTTTAACTTGTCATTAATCAATCAAATCAATCATCATTTGAGTATCACTTAAAGTGAAGTTGCTACTTTGATCATCAGTGTGTTACCATTTTCTTTCTGTTCATCGATTATAATATCCATTTCAAGGTAATATACTTAACCTTTTTCTGATTATTTCTCCCTTTCATTACTCCTTGTTCCCCTATTCTTTTGGTTTTCCCTCCCACCCTTTTTTATCCCTCCGTCTTTCCCTCCCTTTACATGTCTTTGTCCCGCTTCTCGCGAGTTCTTTTTCTTATCCTTCCGTCTTTCTACATTTTCTTCTTCACTTTCTTTATCTGCCCTCCCTGTACCTTCTTTTCTCCCTTCTGGTTTCTATTCTTCACTCATCCCCTTCTTCTACCTTTTCCCTCCTCCATCCGCTGACTTTTTAGTTTTACTCTTTCTTTTCGCTTGGCATTTGCTCTGTCCACTTTACCGGTTACTATATTTTCTTCCCTCGTTTCTTTTATTGCGCCTCCCCCTTTGTGTTTTCTCTCCTTACCATTCTTGTAGTCCTTGCTCCCCTCATCTCTCTCTTTCTTTGTTCATCTTTACATTCCCTCATATCCCTCCTCTTTTGCTTGTGAATCACCTGTTTTTTCCAGCTCTCTACCCCCCGACCTTGTTCCTTAATATTTTCCTTCCTCTATTCTTTTCCACCCTCCTCCTCCCCTTTTTCTCTGCTTCCACTCCTTTGTCCCTTCCCTTATTACCCCTTGTCTTCCGGTCTCTGTTCGTATTCCTCTCTTCCCCTCCTAAGTCCCAGTCTCCTTTTCGTCCTACTTTTTAGGCCACCCATTTCCTCCCACGCCTCCCGCTGCTCTCTCTCTCTCCATTATTCCCTCTGTAGCTATCCTCCCTTTTATTTCCCACATTTCGATCACTTTCACTTTTCCAATCCTCGCCGTCAGATTTACCGTTCGTCGTCTTTGACTCTTCCCCTGCCTTATCATGTTATATGCTTTTCTCCTGAGAGCTGTTCTGTGTTTGATCTGTCCTTATTTCACTTTTCCTCTGCCTCCTCACTCGCTTTTCCTCATTTCGCCTTGATCTACCTCCTTTCAACCCTCGGTTCCTTTTCGCCCTCTAAAACTCTCTTTATATGTTTTCTCCACTATTTGGCTTTCTCTTCGCATCTTTTGCTTTTTCCCTCCTACCCCGTGGAGTCTCTTTCACGGATTTACTACTTCCTCCATCCTGATCCTCTGCTATAGTGCCAGCCTTGCTGCCTTCAAAATACCTGTTTTGTTACCCTCTCCCTTTTTCTGATCTTCTTCATCTTAATCTTCCCCCTTGATCTGATCCCCTACTCAGTGTGTTACCATTTTCTTTCTGTTCATCGATTATAATATCCATTTCAAGGTAATATACTTAACCTTAATCTTTGTTACCAACTGTTTGATGAAATGTCGAGATGAACTGCTCATGTTCTTTATGCTTGATATGATGTTTTGATGATTGTTTGGTATGTTAGATGCATGATTAGGACTTTTGCTTGTTGTTAATATGAATTTTAAGTCTTGAATCTGCATGTTGTTGAAATTTTCCTCATTGAAATTGTTCTTTATCAATTGACAACATTTTTGTTGTTCAATATAAGAAAATTTCATACATTTCAAAGGAGTGAATCTGAACAGCTCATTTGCAGAGCATTTTGCTCGGCAAACAGTACAAAGTGAAAATTTTTCACCAAGTTTTTTAAAATCAACTGTTTGCAGAGCATTTTGCTCGGCAAACAGTACAAAGTGAAAATTTTTCACCAAGTTTTTTAAAATCAACTGTTTGCAGAGCATTTTGCTCGGCAAACAGTACAAAGTGAAAATTTTTCACCAAGTTTTTTAAAATCAACTGTTTGCAGAGCATTTTGCTCGGCAAACAGTACAAAGTGAAAATTTTTCACCAAGTTTTTTAAAATCAACTGTTTGCAGAGCATTTTGCTCGGCAAACAGTACAAAGTGAAAATTTTTCACCAAGTTTTTTAAAATCAACTGTTTGCAGAGCATTTTGCTCGGCAAACAGTACAAAGTGAAAATTTTTCACCAAGTTTTTTTTAAAATCAACTGTTTGCAGAGCATTTTGCTCGGCAAACAGTACAAAGTGAAAATTTTTCACCAAGTTTTTTAAAATCAACTGTTTGCAGAGCATTTTGCTCGGCAAACAGTACAAAGTGAAAATTTTTCACCAAGTTTTTTAAAATCAACTGTTTGCAGAGCATTTTGCTCGGCAAACAGTACAAAGTGAAAATTTTTCACCAAGTTTTTTTTAAAATCAACTGTTTGCAGAGCATTTTGCTCGGCAAACAGTACAAAGTGAAAATTTTTCACCAAGTTTTTTAAAATCAACTGTTTGCAGAGCATTTTGCTCGGCAAACAGTACAAAGTGAAAATTTTTCACCAAGTTTTTTAAAATCAACTGTTTGCAGAGCATTTTGCTCGGCAAACAGTACAAAGTGAAAATTTTTCACCAAGTTTTTTTTAAAATCAACTGTTTGCAGAGCATTTTGCTCGGCAAACAGTACAAAGTGAAAATTTTTCACCAAGTTTTTTAAAATCAACTGTTTGCAGAGCATTTTGCTCGGCAAACAGTACAAAGTGAAAATTTTTCACCAAGTTTTTTAAAATCAACTGTTTGCAGAGCATTTTGCTCGGCAAACAGTACAAAGTGAAAATTTTTCACCAAGTTTTTAAAATCAACTGTTTGCAGAGCATTTTGCTCGGCAAACAGTACAAAGTGAAAATTTTTCACCAAGTTTTTAAAATCAACTGTTTGCAGAGCATTTTGCTCGGCAAACAGTACAAAGTGAAAATTTTTCACCAAGTTTTTAAAATCAACTGTTTGCAGAGCATTTTGCTCGGCAAACAGTACAAAGTGAAAATTTTTCACCAAGTTTTTAAAATCAACTGTTTGCAGAGCATTTTGCTCGGCAAACAGTACAAAGTGAAAATTTTTCACCAAGTTTTTAAAATCAACTGTTTGCAGAGCATTTTGCTCGGCAAACAGTACAAAGTGAAAATTTTTCACCAAGTTTTTAAAATCAACTGTTTGCAGAGCATTTTGCTCGGCAAACAGTACAAAGTGAAAATTTTTCACCAAGTTTTTAAAATCAACTGTTTGCAGAGCATTTTGCTCGGCAAACAGTACAAAGTGAAAATTTTTCACCAAGTTTTTAAAATCAACTGTTTGCAGAGCATTTTGCTCGGCAAACAGTACAAAGTGAAAATTTTTCACCAAGTTTTTAAAATCAACTGTTTGCAGAGCATTTTGCTCGGCAAACAGTACAAAGTGAAAATTTTTCACCAAGTTTTTAAAATCAACTGTTTGCAGAGCATTTTGCTCGGCAAACAGTACAAAGTGAAAATTTTTCACCAAGTTTTTAAAATCAACTGTTTGCAGAGCATTTTGCTCGGCAAACAGTACAAAGTGAAAATTTTTCACCAAGTTTTTAAAATCAACTGTTTGCAGAGCATTTTGCTCGGCAAACAGTACAAAGTGAAAATTTTTCACCAAGTTTTTTTAAAATCAACTGTTTGCAGAGCATTTTGCTCGGCAAACAGTACAAAGTGAAAATTTTTCACCAAGTTTTTTAAAATCAACTGTTTGCAGAGCATTTTGCTCGGCAAACAGTACAAAGTGAAAATTTTTCACCAAGTTTTTAAAATCAACTGTTTGCAGAGCATTTTGCTCGGCAAACAGTACAAAGTGAAAATTTTTCACCAAGTTTTTAAAATCAACTGTTTGCAGAGCATTTTGCTCGGCAAACAGTACAAAGTGAAAATTTTTCACCAAGTTTTTAAAATCAACTGTTTGCAGAGCATTTTGCTCGGCAAACAGTACAAAGTGAAAATTTTTCACCAAGTTTTTAAAATCAACTGTTTGCAGAGCATTTTGCTCGGCAAACAGTACAAAGTGAAAATTTTTCACCAAGTTTTTTAAAATCAACTGTTTGCAGAGCATTTTGCTCGGCAAACAGTACAAAGTGAAAATTTTTCACCAAGTTTTTTAAAATCAACTGTTTGCAGAGCATTTTGCTCGGCAAACAGTACAAAGTGAAATCTTCAACTGTAGATTAACTCTGGATGAATTTAGAACAATCATTGGATTTCCTGTTATAGAAGAATACGAAGAACTCCCATCTGTTGAGGAAATGTTGGCAGGAGTTCATTCGTTGGGTTATGCAGGAGATTTGACAACGATGAGAGATTTTCGAAGAAGTAATGTAGCAACTCTCTGGCATACGATGTACAATATTCTTTCAACCTGCTTGATGCCGTCACAGAAAGGAATTGATCTGATGACAAAAGATTCTTTGGCAATCTATTATGCAGTCACTCACAATGTGCAGTGTGACTTTGCGACTATAATATGGAAAAAGCTGATTCAAGTTGTTAAGGGAAAGGATAAACAAGACAGAAAGTATATTCCATTTATCAGATTTTTCACATTGGTTATCGAAGATGCTCTTGATAACAGAGAAGAAATCCCAAAATTGGAGAATAGCTTTAAATGTGTGATTGCCTTGTATAAATCAAATCTGAGAGGCACAAGTTGTGACACAGTAAGACCTTTTCCGATTCCACCATTTTTGATAAACCTGGTTCCTGCTCAGAGTCCTCACCTTAGGGCTTATCTCGAGTGGTTAGTCTCAGAAATACACGGGGATAAACCACGCTCACCACACTCTCCTCATTTGGAGGATGAGAGTGTTGAAATTAGAGAGGACCAGCCCCACCTCTCGCCTTCAGTTCATGCACAAGAGTCTAGATCCCCTAGGGACACTGATTCACAAGCCCAGTTGAGTACTGGTGCCGGAACAAGCGGAGAGGGACCCACTTTGTGTGACCCTCAAGGACAGCTTGGAAATCCTGCCTTAGCTAACATCACGCCAGCTTTAGCCGCAGGTAACAGTCCTCAGACCGAGACTGGGGAGCAGTATGAACGCCGTAGTGACATTGCTGTTCCTCAGGATCAACCTGAGACTGTATTAACGGGCATTCTCAGTGACCCCGGCGTTGTTAGAGGTGTTGCCCAACCACAACAAGTCCAGGACAGTGATTTATCACAGTCTAGGACATCAATTGATTCGGGTTGCAAAGCCCATGAATCTGAAACTGCTGGTGAGGGTACAACCCGAGGATCCGCAGGAAATCCTGAATCAGCATCGCTGAATTTAGGTCACACCTCGAGTGTGCCAACAATCCACGGGTTGGATTCTTCACATCAAACACCACCACAAAGACCACCAACACCAACTGAAATTCCATCAACATCAACAAATCAACCAACCAAAGATTCTGCATGTGAGGTTTTATTGAATATATTAAGATCGGAGGGTGATTTGTTGACTGTTACGGAAAGAGGCGTATTGAATGCCTTGGAAGTTAGAGAAAGGGAACTTGCAACTGACAAACGAGTCAAAGCTTTACAAAACAACTGTTTGCAGAGCATTTTGCTCGGCAAACAGTACAAAGTGAAAAATTTTCACCAAGTTTTTTAAAATCAACTGTTTGCAGAGCATTTTGCTCGGCAAACAGTACAAAGTGAAAAATTTTCACCAAGTTTTTTTAAAATCAACTGTCAATTGCTTCAATACTACCTGATGAACCAACTCCACCACCAGGTAGACGACTTAAAATGTCTGCTAGAAGTGTTCTAAAGCAGACTTCAAAGAAGAAGAAATCAAAAAGAAAACATAAGTTGTCTAGATCTGCAAGACAAAGACTAGAATCTTCTTCAGCAGATGTGAATGACCAACCTGGTGCCTCAGCGGAGTTTGATGTTGAACAAGCAACAAGAATTGTGCATAATGTTGAATCTGAGATTGAGCCTGAGAATGTTTGCACTGGAGATGATGTTGTGCAGGAGGAACAAGGCGGGACTGAGGGAGGAGTTGAAAATACCAGAGAGGATGTGCGGTCCGGGTTAGGACAAGGGCAAAAAGAAAACGATGGCCCTCCATTAGTTCAAACAAATGTGTCTAGCCGGGTTGTTTACCCTAGGGTAGAAATCGGGAACTGCCCATTCTCGTTTGCACCAACCTCTCCCAGCCATTCTGACTCCTCACAACAGGAGTTAGTCTCAGAAATACACGGGGATAAACCACGCTCACCACACTCTCCTCATTTGGAGGATGAGAGTGTTGAAATTAGAGAGGACCAGCCCCACCTCTCGCCTTCAGTTCATGCACAAGAGTCTAGATCCCCTAGGGACACTGATTCACAAGCCCAGTTGAGTACTGGTGCCGGAACAAGCGGAGAGGGACCCACTTTGTGTGACCCTCAAGGACAGCTTGGAAATCCTGCCTTAGCTAACATCACGCCAGCTTTAGCCGCAGGTAACAGTCCTCAGACCGAGACTGGGGAGCAGTATGAACGCCGTAGTGACATTGCTGTTCCTCAGGATCAACCTGAGACTGTATTAACGGGCATTCTCAGTGACCCCGGCGTTGTTAGAGGTGTTGCCCAACCACAACAAGTCCAGGACAGTGATTTATCACAGTCTAGGACATCAATTGATTCGGGTTGCAAAGCCCATGAATCTGAAACTGCTGGTGAGGGTACAACCCGAGGATCCGCAGGAAATCCTGAATCAGCATCGCTGAATTTAGGTCACACCTCGAGTGTGCCAACAATCCACGGGTTGGATTCTTCACATCAAACACCACCACAAAGACCACCAACACCAACTGAAATTCCATCAACATCAACAAATCAACCAACCAAAGATTCTGCATGTGAGGTTTTATTGAATATATTAAGATCGGAGGGTGATTTGTTGACTGTTACGGAAAGAGGCGTATTGAATGCCTTGGAAGTTAGAGAAAGGGAACTTGCAACTGACAAACGAGTCAAAGCTTTACAAGAACAAGTTCAAAGACAAAAGGCTGAGTATGATGCTAAACTAGCTGAATTTGAGTTAAGATTGATAGCTTTAGAATCTTGCCGACCGGCCTCGGTTCCTTCTCGTCGGGATGATCCTGATTCTGATGATCACCCCGAGGGGGAGAACCAAGGAGAAGGTCAAGCGAACATTGATAATACTTCGGCAAGAGTTGAAGGAAATGTTGGAGATGTGGTGATGGAAGAAAGAGCCGAGGGCGTAAATGTTGAGAATGTTGAGAATGTTGAGAATGTTGAGAATGTTGAGAATGTTGAGAATGTTGAGAATGTTGAGGAAACAATAGATGATGTGATTAGAAGAAGGTTAGTTGATGTGTTTGGTGCTGAGTCGGATGTAGAAAGTGAAGAAGAGTTTGGAAATATTGAGGTTAATGAAGAAGAAGGATTTGTGATTGAAAGTGAAGTTATGGAATATGCTGAAGATGATGCAGATATTGAAGCATTGAAAGATAATGTAACATTTGATGAGCCAGAAATAGTTGAGAATCCAACAAATGATGAAGCTGTTGAGGAACCTGTGTTTGAAGACTTCCCAGATCTTGATTATTTTGAAACAGGTTCTTCAAGCAGAAAAGAAGCTGGAGAATCTTCTACTCAGGGTTTCACAACTCCTCAACACTATACGTTTGAAGACTTCAATAGTTTTGATGAATTAAGAAAGACTCCTGAAGCTGCATCCCAGAATTTCAAGAAATCAACGTATAAACAAGTGTTGAAAGAAGCAATCATATCCGAGGAAGTCCTTCCTGATTATTTTCCAACAGAATTAACTGAGGAACAAAGGAGGTTTATTAATCGGGGATACTTCTTGAGGGATAAAGAAAGAATGGTTGCTCTGGGTGTTAAGCCAAAGGAGGCAGCTAAGAAGTCAAGATTTCTGGAAGAAAGAGCTTATCCAATCTTCTGTGGAGCTACAAAAGTAACCAAAACAAAGAGACCAGAATTGGATTCGATGTATAAGTTTAAGGAAGCAAGACAAATCGAAGAATACAAAGAGCTTCTCAAACTCACTAAGCAATACAATCCAAAGCTTCTGGAAGAACAAAGAAACCACAAGATTTTGGTGCTCGTCAGAGTGATTTTGGTTAAAAGGATTTCTATATCTGTACCTTGCTTTCATGTGAAAAGAGATAACAATAAGATGTACAGATTCACAGAAGCTCAGTTCAAGCTGCTACCAGTTGATGACATTATCTTTCTCTACAACCATTTCTTGAATGCAATGCAAAGGTACAAGGAAGATGTTATTGCCTTTGAAGCAGTTAAAAGATACATGTCAAGCTGCATTCAATACGCTTCATTGGAAGACTTTCAAATTGGTTTTGAAGTGGTTAAGAGAAAGATCAATGTACCATATCCAGATCAAAGTCTTTACACCAGAGACATTGAACAGCTCAGTATTGGTCAGATCATAGAAGAACCATCCTTTGGTGTTGTCTTTTTGAACAGCAGAAAAAAGAAGATCTTCATTCGTATGGATGAACTTGCTTCTTATTCAGATGGAACACTAGAATTTTGTAAAAATGTTTTGTTGTGCTTGAAAGAAGATGATCAAGATGAAAAGAAAAAGGAAGTATTTGATAAGGTAATATCCAAGATCAACCAAAGACTCGAGTACAGAGATAGTATCAGAATGATGAGAGAGGCAAAGAATGTTCAAAAGTCTAAGTACGTCGTACGTCGAAGAGGAGGTTGTTGGATCAAGTACGAGCCAAGTCATCTTCCAGGCCCACAAAACATTCCACCAAGAAACTATGAAGCAAACATGATTGTTCCTGATGACAGACCAGAAGGAGATAATTGGTTCTGGCATCCAAATAAAGATAGACCGAATACAAGAGCTTGATGAATGACAAGGACTGGATATTTTTGACAAATCACTACTAAGGGGGAGATTGTTAGAAATATAAATGTAGTAGTTGATTTGTATACTTTATATTGTTTTATACTTAGAATGTAAATGTCTAAGTATGGAAGGGGCTTAGTGTAAATTAGTCATATGTATATAAATCCCTTCCATTAAGCATTTTGTAACTTTATATTGTTTTATACTTAGAATGTAAATGTCTAAGTATGGAAGGGGCTTAGTGTAAATTAGTCATATGTATATAAATCCCTTCCATTAAGCATTTTGTAACCTTTGACCTTATAATACAAGCTAATCTTTCCCTGACATCTCTCTACTCTCTCTCTACTTTCTCTCACTAGAAACCTCCATTAACACACACTAAAACACACACTAAAGCTCGAATTCTAGTCTTAACACCCAGATTTGACTCTCAACCACTTTGCAATTAATTCGCTCATCAATTCGCTTATCTCCCCTATTTATTCTCCAACAACATCTCGAACCAAATCATCCTTTCAAAATTCATTTAGAATTCAAATTTCTTAATCAAAGAAACATGTCAAAGGCTCCGATCAAAGTAAGTATTTTTAATTTTTCATAGTACTTTTTATTATTCCATTTTAGTTACAAACTTCTTTGCTTTATATGCACAGTTTTCCGAAGAAATCAGTCGTTTATATGAAAATCAAACTAAGAAACAAGACGAGCTTTTCGATAATCTCGGAAAGTGTTTAACACTTTCAAGTGAGATCGGCAACGATCATCAAGGACTGGCCCTTGAGACCATTGGCAAGTGGGGAAAAGATTTGCTATGCCTAAAGGAAGAACTAATTAAAGCCTATGAAGACCTAGACACTGTTCAAGAAGAACTCCACAAGACTAAGGGTAACGTGCTTATATTGAAGGCAGTGGCTTCTAAATTTAAAAGAGAGCATCCAGAGATTGGAAATGCCAATGGGGATAAGCCTTAAATAATAGTTTTGAGTATTAGTTTTTTTTTATTTATCTTTTGTAATTTCTATTTCTGAAACATAAATATCAAGCGTAATTTCATGGATCTGCATACCTTTGTCGTAAAATCAAACCTTGCAAATCTTTAGAATTCCAAACTTCGTGGTAATCTTCTTGACTGCTTGATACCTTAATCCCCTGTTTAAACATAGAAGTCACTAAAAGGAAAAATTCATTTGTTAGTCGTTTGCGAATAATAGAGATATTATCCCTATTCTTTTTTATGACAACATGATTGTCAAACCAGTTGAGTTGATTGAAAAATCAACAACCATTTGAACATTCCCAATCATGAGGGTCTACCCACAACCAGGAATTTTTATGACGTGCGACCCAAGCGAAAATAAGGTGCTAGTGTTAACCTCGACGTTCGAGAAGGTGATCCCTTCAACCTAGGATTGAAGTTTTAGTTCAATCCACTGTAATCCGTTTAAGGACTAAACTTAGGAGAGATTGCTTCTATTGAGGATGATACCTTGAGTATATGCTTGTGATCTTCATTCATTAATATTAGGATCCTGGATGTTGAAAATCCTGTAAAAGATCATAAGAGAAAACAGAGGCTAAAGATTGATGTTAGCCCTTTTGGCTAACACCACTCCGACGCTCAAGTCAGTATTATTGTCATCAAAAATACTATAAATTTAGTAATGTCGATTTTAGCAATTACTTTTTTGACAAAAAACAATTTTGATTAGGAAGTACTTCATCCAATAAACCTTCATCTATTAATCGCCAAATATCACAATTAAATGATGCACACCCCACAGTTTCGTGACCAAAAACACTATGATAAGCACACCATTTAGTTCTATCAACATAACATTTTGAGGGACTCTTTCAGGCCATTTAGCTTTGTCCCCCAGACTTCTCATAAAAGTAAGAAGTCCTGACATGTCAAATGTAAAATGATAATCAGAAAATTGCAAATGCTTTTTATTACTATCTTTGTTACCTTTATCATTTGTACCTTGATCCTTTCGAATCTTACTCGCTGGTTTGATCTTCAAGAAGTTTCCCTTGGTTTTTGATGCTGTTCGCTAAGCACGTTCGAATTTTTCCAAGTAACTTTTCACCGACTCATTGGATCCTTGGATTATCTCTTCAGTCTCTTGGTCAGAAGATGAGTCATAAAATCGATCAAAATGTTTTTTCCAAAGAAGAGCCAGATACGGATCTACTAAAGGTATTCCTTCAGTATTTCCTTTCAGAGTTTGTTCGGCCAAAAATCTTGCATTTTCAGGAGGATTTCTCAAATTTTCTTTTACATAAGGATAATCATAAATCAAATCAGAAGAACTAGGACTTTGAGAGTCCCCAGACATGATTTTTAATGAAATCTTTTGTGAAACAAAAAGTTTTGATAAACAAACAAATTTGTTTTTATAATAACGACTAAATTACATAAATACCTTTTTGCCCCACGGTGGGCGCCAAATTGTTTCGGACAAAAATAACTAAGATAATTTTGTAAAAGGATTCAAGATAATTTTCTGACCAAAGATTTGTAAGTGAGGTCAGGTGTTTAGGATCTTCAAATAAAATAAGATTTTTGCTAAAGATAACAATGCAAAATAAGAATGTTTAATAAAAAGAGTTTATGAAAACCTTTGAGATGCAAATACGGCAATAAATCAAGAAATTAGTTGAAGATAAGGATAATGATACTAAAGATTAGCGCTATGATCCTGAATTGAAAGTAAGAGCAAAGATAATAATGACACCAGAATTTTGTTGACGGGGAAAAACCTTTGATTCAATTAAGAAATCTCAGGTAAAAAACCCGGGAGGATTCAATCGATCCTACTATGTTCTTTTATTATTATTAGTTTAGGATTACAATACAATGATTGAAAGAAAAAAGTGAATGGTTAACAAGTAATGAACGTAGTAAGTAAAGTTGATGTGTGTTGATCGTTGTGTCGTGATTGATCGTTTTCTGTTGAAGATGCCTTGTTATTTATAGAGCTGATTGTTGAACTGTATATGCGAAATATCCGGGATCCTCCTAAACTTGCTCATTACGTTGAAGAATTGGTGAAGATGACCGTTATGAGTTTTTACACACATGGTAAAACTGTTATCAATCCCGATTCTTGTGGTTGAAGTGGTAAACTATACGTTGAAGCTTGTTTCCTCACGTTGTAAATGTTCTCTTAATCATAACCATTCCTGCATACAATATCTTTTCATACTAGATATACGTTCATTAGTGATTTCATTGATCTGGACAATCTCAAGATCCTGTTATAAAATAATACAGTTAAGATCCTTAATAACGATAAGGATCCTAGAAACAGTAACGGACTTTTAAATAATACTTTTACCATCCCAAAGTATAAATAATGTTAGGATCCTAGTTGTGAAAATTCTACCCCAAACAGTTTGTACTCAGGTGTTACCATTGTTGGGCACAATACTGACAACTCGTAAATCTCATAGTCTATTCAACTACATTAGTCCCTTTTAATACCATAACTCTATCTTAAGATTTTGAATCTCGTTCCTTGGGCAATACTCTTCCCTCAGCATTTCCTTAAGTGTCTATCATATCATTATCCTTCCGATTAATGAACATAAAGCCTCCTTCACTCCGCGCTCCTTTGTATGTTTTCACTGTTTCCATCTTTTCTAGCCTTTAATTTATATATCAATGCTTCTTTGTTGTGGTCTCCATTGCCACTGTGTCTGCTATCATTTTGTCGTCTTCAGCGTGCAGTTTGAATTCGGTTTATTATTACGATGTTTAATCCAATGATAGTATTATTTGTTTTGAGAAAGAGATTATAAGAAAAGAACCCTAGTATTATTTGATGGCTAATATATATGATAAGATTATTATCATTGGTTATTCATGGTTAGTTTTAGGCCCGCAATGATGCTACCTTCAATGTGTTAATGTGCTTATATATAGGGTGTACCATCGGCTAACCCACCACACCGTTAGCACATTGATGACATACCAATACCTAAACTAACCACTTCAAACTAATGGGTGATTTTGATATTTCCACATAGTATCATGCAATCATAAAAACGTTGTACACCGTTTTTATGATAACATCATATCATGTGTTTTTATCAAAGCCATTATTGTTAAATTCAATATGCTCAGCGTAACAGGACTCGTTTGTCCGAATTTAATGAAGTAAATGAGAGAATCGAGTCTTCGAGGTCGTCTTTAGATAGGTCATCTTCCGGATGAATTTTCCTCTAGCGGTTCAGTCTTTCTTGATCTTTGTTGATATTCTTAGGTGGGTTCCTAGATGATATTCGTGAGTGCAAGAGTAACTCAAGAGAATTTACGGATTCGAAGATTATAGTAAGTTAGGTATCTCATTAGAAAATGAGTGTTTAATAATAGTTTATTCTATGTTCTCGAATCTGAACATAGTGAATTATAGTATTTTAGTTCAGAGTTAAACTCGTGTATTCATAGAAATATAAAGACATTCCAAGTGGTGTGGACCTCTCCAAAACACCATGATAAAATAATGTAGTGTGGACTTCTCCGAAGCACTATGATG
Organism: Erigeron breviscapus; assembly: GCA_034093135.1. Taxonomy (NCBI): domain Eukaryota; kingdom Viridiplantae; phylum Streptophyta; class Magnoliopsida; order Asterales; family Asteraceae; genus Erigeron; species Erigeron breviscapus. The sequence goes on along the minus strand of CM067167.1, from coordinate 223,799,189 downwards.
ATTTTCCAATTATTTATTCATGGTAGAATTTTGTGTTAATATACCAATGGAGTTATTTCTACGATCAAGTACTTAGTTCTATAAGCATCACTATGATCTAGATAGCATCTACCCGTTAAATTTAAGCAACCTTAAATTTAAGCAACCTTAAATTTAAGCATTTGTTCTACGTAAGGCATGTCTAAGCATGGATGTGAGCAAGTAAGCAATTTGCCAAGAAAACAATTATAGTCTAAGTTTCACTAATGCAACCTAATAGTTCATTTATTAGGGCCACTAATGCAACCTAGTTCGCTATAACCTGTGGCTCTGATCCAATAGTCTAAGTTTCACTAATGCAACCTAATAGTTCATTTATTAGGCCACTAATGCAACCTAGTTCGCTATAACCAGTGTCTCTGATACCAATCTGTCACACCCCCAAAATATTTAATTTTGCGGAAAACGAAGGTGCGAACAATTAGAGGAATCAAAAACACATATTATAATAAACGACCTCTAAATGAGACGTTTTAGAAACTTTCATATATTATAATCATTCTTTCCTTACAAAAGGTGTTACGAGTACAAATGAGATTCTTTTAAACATGAGAATATTAACAAACAAAAGACATCTCTAAATGTTTTCTTCTACTATATGATGTGTGTGACTCCAAAAGCATGCATTCACGTATATGCATCAAATAGCTCAAGTACCTGAGAATACACGTTTAAATTATGTCAACATAAATTTGGTGAGTTCATAGAGTAAATATATTATACCATGGATCACAAGATTTTTCTCATATGATAATGCATGCTGTAACATTTGTGAATTTTGACTCATTTGACTTGTAATTAACGTGATTTAAATATGATTTAATTACTTTGACCCGATTGACTTGAACGTGTGAGACAACTAACTAATTTAGTTACTTGAACCAATTTAATGCTTTATGACGGTTTTGTGACGTATAATATGCTAGTCGAGTTTGTGTGATCGGGTTAATCGACTATGTGACGTTTAAATGTAACTAGAAACCTAGATGGATCACCCAAGGGTCCCATGACCCAAGACCCATCTCAATTGACCCAACCCTATCCTCCCACTCTTACACTCCCTCACCCACACATTCTATCTCTTTCCTTTCTTTCTCTAATTGAATGCAAGACTACACTCCCTCCCTCTCTAAATTCTTGAGTCATTAATGGTATTTGAGTTAGATTCATAATAAATTCATCATCTTCATCATCAACTAATCATCATATCAAAAAGTTGGAGTTCAAGGTGCAAGAAACCACAATTTATAGCTTAAATTCGGATTTGGGGCTTTAGTGGAAGAATTGGTAAGTCAAACTTGTCCCAATATTACCATTTTATGTTTGTAAACATATTTCTAATCATATACAAGTGTTCTTGAGTCAATTTCCAAGTCAAATCGGTTGTGGGTCGAATTTAGGGTTTTAAATAAGCAAATGGGTCAAAAACCGGATTTTTCGCTTGTTGATGTTATGGGTCGAATCTTTAGAGTGGGTTATGTTTGTAAACATGTCTCTAGCCTAACCTAAATGATTTCTAACCAAATTTCGGACTAAATCTATTAAAAACCGAAATTAGGGTTCATGACTTTTAAATTAGGTCAAAAACCAAGTCTTGAAATTAAATGATGATTATGGACCGATTCTGAAAGGGGTTTGATTTTTGTTTGTATCCATCTCAATTATCAGTGCTCAAAATATGTTTTGAATCTTCACAAATCGACTTCTCATGCGAAAATTAGGGTTTGGTTGTTATTGGTCGAATTTGACTTTAAAGTCAACTGTGTTTTACCCAAAATTCTGCCCAGATTTTCTGCTTGTTCCGGACCACCGTCTGCTACGGTCAAATGGGCATCCCAGACGCTGTACAGCCCTGTTCAACGTCTCTTACGGTCACTAGACCATCTGAGACGGTACCCTCGATTCACCAGACGCTCAAACCTTCTGTTTTACGCCAACCTAGACGCCAAATCTTGCTTTTCCAAGCCACCGTCCCAGACGGTGGCATGTACCGTCCCAGACGCTGGAAAACTCTGAACCACCGTCCCCTACGTTGAACCCTAGCGTCCTTTAAGCCCATACATTCCTGCCCAACGTCTCTTACTCTACAGTGGGGCGTATGAGACGC
>CM067167.1:223767043-223792043 GCA_034093135.1 Erigeron breviscapus | reverse complement strand
AGGGTTACACTCACCGTTTTGGCCAACTCTCTAGGCTTATTCCTCATCTTGTAAGGACCGAAGATAGAAAGGCCTCATGAGGTGAGAGTGCTTGTTGCTCACCCAACCATGCCATTGACAATCAAAGAGGCAATCAACCGCACCGCTAGTGTGACAATGGAGCTTGTGAGGGGTGGTAAGTTGAGTAAGAGTGATGGCAAGAGAAAAGAGGTGGCCGAGTCAAGTGGCACCAAAAGAGATGAGAGGCGTGACCATAAGCGCCATAATTGTGGGGGAAAGGTTTATGCGGCGGTTTCGCCGGCTGTGGGTCCTCCAAAAGGTGGTTATGTCGGGGCTAGTCCTTTATGTCCTAGGTTTAACCGTCATCATTGGCCTACCATGAGATGTGATGTTTGTTTCCATTGCAACCAACCGGGTCACACTTCCAAATTTTGTCCTAACAACCGTCGAGTTGCTCCAATGAATGTTGCTCCCCTAAATGCAAGACGTCCCCCGATGGCTCCGGGTACTTGTTATGAATGTGGTAGCCAAGAGCACTACCGCAACCGGTGCCCTAATCTCATTGGCCAACAAGTCCAAGTGACCGTGCATCCTAATCAATTGCAAATTGCCGGTCAAAATCAAAACCGCGGAAATCAAGGCTAACAACAACAACAAGCACCACAAACAACTTGGTCCCCGTGGACGAGCTTTTGTCGTGAATGCGGCCAAGGCCCGTGTTGATCCTAACGTCGTTGCGGGTACATTTATCCTCAATAATCAATATGCCACCGTATTATTTGATTCCGGGGCCAATTTTAGCCTTGTCTCCAATGATTTCATACCGTTGATTGATGCTAACCTTAACCCGTTGTCTTATTATTTTGAACTTGAAATGGTAAATGGCGGGTTAACAAAAATTGACCAAGTTGTTCGTGATTGTATCTTAGAGTTATGTGACTACCCATTCCTTATAGATTTGGTTCCTTTTGACATCAGTAGTTTTGACGTGATTATGGGTATGGGTAGGATGGCGGCGATGAATGCGGTCATAGATTGTGGTAGTAGGATAGTGAGAATTCCATTAGAAGATGGTGGAGAGTTAGTGGTTCAAGGCGAGACGATCGAGTCGTGGGAAGGAAAAGTGTATAATATCAACGTCACAAAAGTCGAATTGAAAATCGTGCCCGTTGTAAATGGATTCATGGATGTATTCCTGGATGACCTACCGGGTTTGCCTCCATCTCGTGAACTCGATTTCCGTATTGATCTCATTCTCAATGCTTCTCCCGTGGCCAAAGCACCCTATCGCTTAGCCAAAACCGAAATGCAAGAGTTGGCCGCCCAACTCAAAGAACTCCAAGACAAGGGTTTCATTCGCCCTAGTCAATCACCGTGGGGTGCACCGGTCTTATTTATCAAAAAGAAAGATGATCATTCCATATGTGTATCGATTATCGAGAACTAAACAAACTCACGGTGAAAAACCGTTACCCTCTTCCAAGGATTGATGACTTATTTGATCAACTCTAAAGCGCTCGTTTCTTTTCTAAGATAGATTTGCGGTCGGGTTACCACCAACTACGTATCTATGAAGATGATATTCCCAAGACAGCCTTTCGGACACGTTATGGACAATTTGAATTCACGGTTATGCCTTTTGGGTTGACCAATGCACCGGCGGTGTTCATGGATTTGATGAACCGGGTGTGTCGGCCCTACTTGTATGAGTTTGTCATTGTCTTCATTGATGACATCCTTATCTATTCCAAGACTAAAGAAGATCACGCCGAATATTTGAAGAAAGTCTTAGAATTGCTTCGAAAAGAGAAATTGTATGCCAAGTTCTCCAAATGTGAATTTTGGCTTGAAGAGGTCCACTTTCTTGGTCACATTGGTGAGCAAGGAAGGAATTCATGTGGATCCAAGTAAAATTGAAGCGGTGAAGAATTGGAGACGACCCGAGACGCCAACCGAGATTCGCCAATTTCTTGGTTTGGCGGGTTATTATAGACGATTCATTGAGGGCTTCTCAAAAATCGCCCAACCTTTGACTTTGTTGACTCAACGAGAAAGAAGGTTTGATTGGGGAGAAAAGCAAGAACAAGCTGTTGAGTCAAGGATTCGCTGACCAGACTTGGTCGCTGACGTGTGTCGTCAGCGAGTCATCAGCGAAGTCAGTGACTCTCGTCAGCGGGTGGTTTACTTCCCAATTGTGTGTCAAGGCGGGAAGTTTTCAAATCACAAGAAGACAAGAAGTCACATGGTGGTTCTTCCAACTGAATATTACCTTATATGGCAAAGGTACAGTTGGGACCAAAACAAGGGTTTTCTCTTTCATACCCGTTTTGGTAAAGAAGACAAAGGCTCCTGGATCCAAGTAAAATTGAAGCGGTGAAGAATTGGAGACGACCCGAGACGCCAACCGAGATTCGCCAATTTCTTGGTTTGGCGGGTTATTATAGACGATTCATTGAGGGCTTCTCAAAAATCGCCCAACCTTTGACTTTGTTGACTCAACGAGAAAGAAGGTTTGATTGGGGAGAAAAGCAAGAACAAGCTGTTGAGTCAAGGATTCGCTGACCAGACTTGGTCGCTGACGTGTGTCGTCAGCGAGTCATCAGCGAAGTCAGTGACTCTCGTCAGCGGGTGGTTTACTTCCCAATTGTGTGTCAAGGCGGGAAGTTTTCAAATCACAAGAAGACAAGAAGTCACATGGTGGTTCTTCCAACTGAATATTACCTTATATGGCAAAGGTACAGTTGGGACCAAAACAAGGGTTTTCTCTTTCATACCCGTTTTGGTAAAGAAGACAAAGGCTCCTGGATCCAAGTACAAATTGAAGCGGTGAAGAATTAAAGACGACCCGAGAGGCCAACCGAGATTCGCCAATTTCTTGGTTTGGCGGGTTATTATAGACGATTCATTGAGGGCTTCTCAAAAATCGCCCAACCTTTGACTTTGTTGACTCAACGAGAAAGAAGGTTTGATTGGGGAGAAAAGCAAGAACAAGCTGTTGAGTCAAGGATTCGCTGACCAGACTTGGTCGCTGACGTGTGTTGTCAGCGAGTCATCAGCGAAGTCAGTGACTCTCGTCAGCGGGTGGTTTACTTCCCAATTGTGTGTCAAGGCGGGAAGTTTTCAAATCACAAGAAGACAAGAAGTCACATGGTGGTTCTTCCAACTGAATATTACCTTATATGGCAAAGGTACAGTTGGGACCAAAACAAGGGTTTTCTCTTTCATACCCGTTTTGGTAAAGAAGACAAAGGCTCCTGGATCCAAGTACAACGAGCCTATGAGAAGTCGACAACCACCATTCTATCACGATCAGTGTAAGGCTGTGTTGCCCTAATTCCTCCCCTATATAAAGCAACACAGCCGCATCATTTATAGAGTGTGTTTGTCACCATATAAAGTGTGTGTCACTTTTTCTCTTGTAATTGCTTAAGTTTATAGTGTGTCTAGACTTAGCAATTATTTAGTTCATTTGTATTCTTGTAAGACAAGTTGTAATATCGACCATGTATTCATCGTTTAATCAATGATACATATGATTAGACTTGCTTAGATATTTGCATTTGAACTTATTCTTGTTCATGTTCTTTACTTTCTGTTCTTACATTCTTGTCTAGACTAATTATATTATAAGTGTGCAAATCGTGGACTGTCAAGTGGTATCAGAGCCAACGTTTCTAAATCATTGAAACAAAGATCCGTTTGCATACTTATTTCTTTCTAAATTCTTATTTCTTTCTTTAAATACAAGAACATGACTACTGTACCAACTCTTGTGAACACACGTGACTTTGGTTACGTGTCTGTTCCTCCAAGATTCGAGCCTGATGACTTTGGATCTTGGAAGGAAAGAATGCTCTTGCACATAGTTGGTGTAGAACCCTACCTTATAACTATTATGACCAAAGGTCCATACGTACCTACTCTGGTATAAAGAACACCAGGAGCAACTGCTGATGCTCCTGAGATTGTGATTGACATTGTCAAGCCAGAGGTACAATGGACCGATGATGAGCGTAGACTGGTAAATCTTGATTCCAGGCTCAAAAACATGATTGTCTACACTCTTCCTACTGACATCATGAAGCTCATCATCAAATATCCCACTTCTAAAGAAGTCTGGGATAGATTATGTAGCATGTATGAGGGCTCTGCTGCTACAATAGCCACTAAAAAGATTGACCTTAAAAGAGCCTATGAAAAATTCTTTTCTCTCCCTTCTGAAGGTCTCAATGGCACTTATACCCGATTTAAAGGGTTACTAAATGACATGACCAATGTTGGTATCACCCATGACAACTTTGAGGTGTGCCACAAATTTATTGATAGTCTACCTATCAAGTGGCAAGGATTGAGACAAATCCTTAGGACCACTGAGCGACTCAATGGTCTTGATCTTGAGTCTCTCTTTGGCATGCTTCAGTTTGAAGAGAGAGCTCTTGCTCAAACTCTAAGAGCTGCTGCTGACGCACAACATAGTGCTGGTCCCTCCTCTTCTACCTCTTCTTCTGCTTATTCTGTTCTTGACCCCCTTGCCATTGTCTCTGCTGAGCCCATTAATCTTAATAATGGTGTCAGCTTCTCCCATCTCCTACCTCCTATTCAATCTCTTGTTAATGATCTCGATGCTGATGAGAAACAAGAGATGTTCAGTGACTTTATGGACTTTTCCCTGGTCGCTGGCAAGAGGTACTCTCGTAAATGGAACAACCGTAAGTCGGTTGCTCCATATAAGCCTCCTGTTGACAAAACTCAAGAGGAGTGCTGGAGATGTGGTAGAAAGGGACACTACCAAAAGGAGTGCAGAGTTGCTCTTCCAACTCCTGCTGCTCCTAAAACTAACCCATCTAAACCTGCTGATGAGTACAGGAACAAATACTATCAGCTTAAAGCAAAGGTTGCTGAGATGGAGGATGCAAAAACACCAGCAAAAGGGCTGGTCGCTGAAGAGCATGACTGGGCTGAATCAGATGATTCAGACAATGAAGAGTACGTTGATGCCATGTGTCTTATGGCACTCGCTGATGGTGATGCACTGACTAAAGACCAAGTCTCTTCCAGTCAGTGGGTAAATGTCACCATTAAAAAGGTACGTGCTCATTCTTCTGCCTCTGATGAAGATAAACCTAAAATCTTCGAATCTCTTCTTTGTGATATTAAGTTCGTTGAATCTATACGAGCTGATATCCAATCTAAACTTGACTCTGTCTCCTTAGAGTTAAGTGACAAAACTGAAAAACTCAATGAGCTGAGGAATGTTCGTGTTGAACTCCAATCTCATGAGTTGCTGGCACAAAAAGTTCAGCTTGAGAATGAAAAACTCAAGCTTGAAGTTGCCAATCTTAAAAAGATTGTGACCTCCTGGTCAAAAGCTTCTAGGTTTCATCATCAGTGTCTAAATGAACAAGTCCCTGCCCAAGTTCAGGCAGTCATTGGCGGTAACTTTGAAGTCGCTGCCACTCTCTCTGACTTGTTCAATGACGACGTGAAACCTGAAATCTCCATTCCTCCTTCTGCTGTCATTTCTCCTGAAGAAATGAGAAAATGGTATTTCGTTAGGGGTCGTAATGACTACCATAATGAAATGGAAGCTGGTTCTACTTCTACCACCACCAGCGACCCATCTACCCCTGCCGAGGAAAATGGTGCTAGCACCTCAGCTAGTACTAGCAATCCTTATCCTTATCTTCCCATCATTGGCATGATGCCTAATGAAGGAAGAGTTCAATACTCTTCGGGGGAATCCTTTGAGGGAGATATTGGCAGCGATGGTTTTAAACCAGTCGCTCCTCAGCAACTTACTCTACAAGCTGCTGAACCTTTTAAGAGAAGCACAGTTGCTGTACCTTATGACTACAGCACGCCTCAGCGTGCTAGCTCAGTCAGTCAGCAACCACAACAAGTTGCTTCTCAAACCCCTTCTTCCTCAAGCTCTCATAAAGCACCTGTACATGCTGACAGTAAATCTGTTCAGCATGATCGTCTTATGAAAAGACGCGTCAGGTTCGGTGACGCTAGATATCAGCAAGTAGGACCTTCACTGGTCAGACCTGCTGATAGACAGGTCCACCAGCAGGCACCCCAATCGGTGCCTACTCCTTCTATTTTGAGGCATAAAACTCCTCAAAAAGAAAGAATGCCTATTACTCAAAATAGGTCTACTACTCCTCAAAGAGGACACTTGCCTCATCAGCAAGTGAGAGCTACTACTCTTAACAGGCAGTACCTACCTCATAGGCAAATGAGGTCAGCTACTCCTAATCAGCAACCCAGATCGATCACTCCTAAAAGAGTGCATCAGTCTCTTCAGCAGGGTCCTTCTTTTCTTCTCACCCTGCTGTTAAACAAGCTTGGAGTGTGGTCAAGGGATCACAAAATCCCTCTACTTCTCAGTCTGAGGATCCAAAAGGAAAGTCCATTTTGGGTCCTGCTCCCAAGATGCCTCAGCTTACACTTAAGCATAAGCAAAAGTCAAAGCAAAAGAAAAGGGCATCTTCCTCCTCTGACCCTAAAATTAACGAGCTAGCTCAGCAAGTTAATGATCTCTCCTCTCAACTGAAGGAATTCTTCCTTCAAAATCAAAAAGGCAGCACCTCTGTTAAAAAATGCTACATATGTGGCAGCAGAGGTCATGTTGCTTCTGATTGTAACAACTCCAGGGATGCTCCTGAGGTTGTTATTCAACCCAATCCTCCTTCCTCAATGGTTGCTTCCTCCTCCACTATGGTCAGCGAAAGTTCTGCTTCTGCTGATCATATAAATAGTGTAGGAGAGTCAACTGATCTCACTGAGGAGAACATTGCTGACTTCATTGCTGCTCAGCGAATCTCCTTTCCTCGCTCTCAAGAGATCATTACTAATGGTCATGGTAGCATTCTGGTCGAGTATGGGAACAACAATCAAGTCAGCAACTTGACTGTTCTAGACACTGGAAACACTGTCACCTCTGCTGATCAATACTTCACCTATGTGGTTGATCGTGACATGCTCCCTGCTCATCAACTTGTTGATAACTCTCCAAGAGATGAGATTACTGACCCTAGTGCTCCTCTTCCTCTCTCTACTGATGACACTATCAGTAGAGAGGAATCCTCTGAAGCTCAAAGCTTTAATCCCGCTGACATGGCTGTCAGTGAGTTTAACAGTGAACCAATCTAAATCCTTCTGTTATATCCATGCAGGGCTCGCTAGGAAAGGGTGTGTGGTACTTGGACAGTGGCTGTTCAAAACACATGACTGGCACTAAGACCCTGTTGGATAACTACGTAGAGGCTGCTGGCCCTACTGTAGTGTTTGGTGATAACTCCACTGGACAAACAGAAGGATATGGTCTTCTCTCTAATGGTCTCATCAAGTTCTCCAAAGTCGCTTATGTAAATGGTTTGAAACATAATCTTATCAGCATAAGCCAACTTTGTGATGCTGACTACAAAGTGATTCTTGATAAACATCAAGGCACTGTTGTAAATGTAAACAAGGAAGTCGTCTTGGTCGTTCCAAGGAAACGAGATGTATATCTGGTGGACTTCACTCCTATCAAAACTGATAGTGAGACTTGTTTCTTTGCTAAGTCAGCTGCTGAACTCAATTGGTTATGGCACAAGCGTATGTCGCATGTGAATTTCAAAACCATCAATTCACTGGCCAAAAAGAACCTTGTTCGTGGCCTTCCTCATCTCTCGTTTGAAAAGGATAGACTCTGTGGTGCTTGTGAAAAAGGTAAAAGCCACAGAGCCACCTTCAAAACTAAGCAGGCCAATTCTGTCTCTGGCTGCTTTCATCTTCTTCACATGGACCTTTTTGGTCCAGTCAATGTCCAAAGTCTAAAGGGTAGCAGATACACTTTAGTAATTGTGGATGAATATTCACGATATACTTGGACTATTTTTCTTCATTCTAAGAGTGATGCTGCTGAAGAGATTATCAATTTCATCAAGAAAATGGAGAATCTCAACAGCATAAGAGTTAAAGAACTCAGAAGCGATCATGGTACTGAGTTCAGAAACCACACTCTTGAATCTTTTTGTGCTGATCAAGGGATCTCACAAAACTTCTCTTCCACCAGAACTCCTGAGCAAAATGGTGTTGCTGAAAGGAGAAACAGAACTCTAATTGAGGCAGCACGTACTATGCTCAGCGAGTCCTCCTTGCCTAGTAAATTCTGGGCAGAAGCTGTCAGCACTGCCTGTCACACTCAAAACAGATGTCTTATTGTCAAAAGACATGACAAGACAGCTTATGAGGTTTTGAAAGGTAAGAAACCTCAAATAAAATACTTCCATGTCTTTGGATGTCCTGTCTTTATCTTAAATAATAAGGATCACCTAGGAAAATTTGATCCTAAAGCTGATGATGGCTACTTTCTTGGTTATTCCTCCATCAGCAAGGCATTTAGAGTATTTAATACTCGCCTTCAAAAGGTAGATGAATCAATCCATGTAACCTTTGATGAAAGCTCATCAGCCCTTAAGGACATCCAAACCACTTCCTCAGAAGTCATTTTCAATGAGCTCGCTGATCCTCTCACTGAGGAAGCTGACTCATTTGTTGATGCATCTTGCTCGCTGCCTGATAATAATCAGCATAACAAACAGGATAGTTCAGCAGATGCTGAACCAGAGCAAGTTGCTGCTCATATCTACTCGATTGAGCCAGTTGAGCCTATCATAAGATCAATCCATGCAGCATCAGCCAAACCTAGATCACTGGCTGATGACGTGCATGCTGATGACTCTACTGAGGAAGAGTTTCATGATGCATCAGCAAATGCTGATGATATGGAGTCAGCTGATGACTCTAACATCAATGATAACTCAAATCAGTCGAATGGCTCTACTGATCTTACTTCTGAACCCATTCTTACCATTGACTTCTCTCCTTACAATAATCTCTCTGCTGGACCCATCTCTCAGTCTTCCGCTGACTCTCGACTAGGTTCATCAAGTGTTCCTGCACTTAAATGGACTTCTAGTCATCCAGCTCACCAAGTGATTGGTGATCCTTCTCAAGGGGTTGTTACTCGATCAGCGACTAGAAACACATGTCTCTATGTGAATTTCTTGTCGATGATCACCCCTAAGAATATAGGAGAAGCAATGGCTGATCCTTCTTGGGTAGAGGCTATGCAAGAAGAACTTACCCAGTTCAAACGACAGCATGTCTGGTTTCTTGTCCCTCTACCTGCTGACAAAGAACCCATTGGCACAAAATGGGTTTATAGGAACAAAATGGACGAAGAGGGTGTTGTTACTCGTAACAAGGCTAGGCTGGTTGCACAAGGATATCTTCAAGAAGAAGGTGTTGACTACGATGAAACCTTTGCACCAGTGGCCCGATTAGAAGCAATTCGCTTATTCTTGGCACATGCTGCTTACAGAAACTTCACGGTATATCAAATGGATGTTAAGAGTGCCTTCCTAAATGGAAAACTCGATGAGGAAGTTTATGTTAAGCAGCCACCTGGTTTTGAAGATCCAGCCAAGCCACACCATGTCTATCATCTTTATAAGGCTCTATATGGTCTTAAACAGGCTCCTAGAGCCTGGTATGACACTCTTTCTGAATTTCTTCTATCTAACAAGTTTCAGCGAGGATCCATTGACATCACTCTTTTTATCTATAGGAAGGGTGCTGATGTTCTTTATGTCCAGATCTATGTGGATGACATCATCTTTGGTTCCTCCAGCAAGAAACTTTGTTCTAAGTTCAGCTCACTGATGTCTTCTCATTTTGAGATGAGCATGATGGGTGAGTTAACTTTCTTTCTTGGTCTACAAATTCGCCAACTCCCAAATGGGATTTTCATTAACCAGGAGAAGTACATTCGAGACATGCTGGCTAAATTCGACTTGTCCAATGTGACCACTAAAGCTACTCCTATGTCTCCTCCTAATAATCTCCATGCTGATCCTGATGGTAAGCATGTGAATCCCACTCTCTATAGGGGAATGATTGGCTCGCTGATGTATCTCACAGCGAGTCGTCCTGACATCATGTTTGCTACTTGCTTATGTGCAAGATATCAAGCCTCTCCTAGGGAGTCTCATCTTCTCGCTGTCAAGCGAATCTTCAAGTACCTAAAAGGTACCCCCACATTGGGTCTCTGGTATCCCAAAGACTCCAGTTTTGACTTAGTCGCATATTCTGACTCTGACTATGCTGGTTGCATGTTAGACAGGAAAAGCACCAGTGGTGGATGTCAACTGTTGGGGGGGGAAGCTGACTAGTTGGTCTAGTAAGAAACAGCATACAGTATCCATCTCCACTGCTGAAGCAGAATATGTATCAGCAGCGAGTTGTTGTGCACAAGTGCTCTGGATGAAAAACCAACTCGCTGACTATGACTTAGAATTCTCTAAGATTCCCATTATGTGTGACAATACAAGTGCAATTGCTATCACACATAATCCTGTTCAGCATTCTAAGACCAAACACATAGACATTAGGTACCACTTTATTCGTGACCATGTCATGAAAGGGGATGTTGAAATTTACTTCATCCCCACTGATGACCAACTTGCTGATATTTTCACTAAACCGTTAGATGAAACCAGATTCAAATATCTGGTCAGCAAGTTGGGAATGCTGAATGGTGAATCAGCAACATGACTTGTCATGTCTGCTAATGCCTCAACTTACATCTCTCTTATAAGTTGAAAAGTGACCTTATGGTCAAAAATTTCTCTCAGCAAGTTCAAGTGTGTCTTACTTGCTGAACAAAACAAAAGCAATAGAGAGCTAAAAGTCTCTATCTAGTCCAGCAGCAAACGGCTGCTGGTAAAGACTTCTCAAAACCGTTGATCCCTGTTGCTTTGAGAAAAAGCAAAACAAAAGCAATAGAGAGCTAAAAGTCTCTATCTAGTCCAGCAGCAAACGGCTGCTGGTAAAGACTTCTCAAAACCGTTGATCCCTGTTGCTTTGGGAAAAAAGCAAAACAAAAGCAATAGAGAGCTAAAAGTCTCTATCTAGTCCAGCAGCAAATGGCTGCTGGTAAAGACTTCTCAAAACCGTTGATCCCTGTTGCTTTGGAAAAAAGCAAAACAAAAGCAATAGAGAGCTAAAAGTCTCTATCTAGTCCAGCAGCAAACGGCTGCTGGTAAAGACAAACAAAATCCGTTGATGGCTGACAATTTGCCAAAAATTGTATAAAGTTGGTCAGCAGCAAATGTTTATCATGAAGTCGCTGACTAATACATGTTTTCTAAATGGGGTAATCAAATTTTCTAACTTGGTCAGTGGATATATTTAGATCTCAACTACTCTATCATGAGAGCATATCCACTAAGTATACTTATTAATATTTGAGTTAAATGCATTTTTGGTCCCTGTGGTTTATCAATTTTTGCATCGGCAGTCCCTCTCATCTTTTTTTCGCATGGATAGTCCCTGGAGGCATGTTTCACTTGCAACCATGGTCCCTCTTGACGGATCCGTTTGATTTAAGCCGTTAAGCCCATCACGTGAGCAACACGTGATGGGCATTTATGTATTTTACACCTAACCACGTTTAGAGTTAAATGCAAGAATGGTCCTGTGGTTTTTCATTTTTTGCATCGGCAGTCCCTCCCTAAGATATTTAGCAACCATGATCCCTGGAGTTCTAGTTCAGTTGCAAGCTTAGTCCACTTTAACAGTTCTGTTTATTCCCAACCGTTAAATGGCCCATGATATTATATATATAAAAGGACTACTTCTCGGCTCATGAAAGGACTACTTCTCGGCTCATGAAAGTGTACACCGAAGTTAATGGCCGGAATTATTAACAGATCTTATTTTTCTTATTTATATATATAATATCATTGAAACTAACTTCGGTCGTCCATCATTGTTCAACAGCCGCCACCGAAAACCTTCGGTGTACACTTTCATGAGCTCTTCTTCTTCATTGAGATCTGTTAACAATAATAACATCCTTGATGTTTAACGATACAATACAAGGCTCTCATTATATAGATCTAGATCTATAATTTCATTATATAGATCTAGAAAAAGATATAACTATATATCTATACAATACAGATATTATATATACATGGATTAGATGTTGAGGATTTTCTTTTTCAACAGATCTGATTTGAGGATTTAGATGTTTGTGTAATTATGTGTGTTTGCGAGAGATATATAGATACAATTTATTGATATCGATACTAAGATAGTTTAAGTTAAAGAAAGAAACAAGAAATGTGTGGAATGACGTTATTGTCCCTCATGTGAGGAGCACATGGGCCATTTAACGGTTGGGAATAAACAGAACTGTTAAAGTGGACTAAGCTTGCAACTGAACTAGAACTCCAGGGATCATGGTTGCTAAATATCTTAGGGAGGGACTGCCGATGCAAAAAATGAAAAACCACAGGGACCATTCTTGCATTTAACTCTAAACGTGGTTAGGTGTAAAATACATAAATGCCCATCACGTGTTGCTCACGTGATGGGCTTAACGGCTTAAATCAAACGGATCCGTCAAGAGGGACCATGGTTGCAAGTGAAACATGCCTCCAGGGACTATCCATGCGAAAAAAAGATGAGAGGGACTGCCGATGCAAAATTTGATAAACCACAGGGACCAAAAATGCATTTAACTCTTAATATTTTAATAAGAATTTCAATTGGTTACCTCGATTTTCTCCCTAATGGGCAACTTGTACACTGTACCCGCCGTAAAACTCGAGTATCTTTGAAAAAATGGTACAAGTTGTCACATCAAAATCCTTTTTATACGTTACTCACATATGTATTTTGAACGTATTTCTTAAATTAAATATTAGTATTTTGTACTTTATATATATACAAAACCACTAATTTTAAATTTATTAAATACGTATTCATATATATTACGTATGAAAGAGAATGCGTGACGGTTCACGTTTGCAGTTATAGGGCCCATATCCATGCTATATATATTCAAATCTTTTTCAATCTCCATTCTTTATACTTTCAAAAAATTCAACTTCTATTATCAAACATGATCAGCAGATCCTCAAGTCTGGTGCCGTATCGCTGATCAAATGTGCAAACTCCACCAGCTACTCAGCAAAGAAAGCAGCCTCTACCAGTCTTTCCGCTGCTACTGAAGTCAAAAAGCTAAGTGATCTCATCACCCCTCTAACAACTCAGATCGAAACCAACACCAAGGCAATCAAAGCTTTGGAAAAACAAATGGCTGATCTTCCTACTCCTCAAGCTTCTTTCACTGAGGAGGATCGCCAGAGGCAAGTCAAGCTAGAGAAGGAGGTTGATGAAATCAAAAATCTGTTGGCCCAGCTTGTAAATCAACAATCTAAACAGCCAGCGACTGTGGAAGTTGTTATCAACAATACAACTTCCAAGGGGGAGAAAGTTGATGCTGCTGTTCTAGACCTGGTTGGTGAAGCAGTGAACAAAGCCCTTGAAAAGATATATGAAGAATCTGCTGAAGAGGTTATGGAAACTGATGATGCTGCCACTGATGAAATGGCAATTGTGGCCGTTAGTGATGAAAGGGAAAATGAAGCTCCTCCTGCTGGTGTTGAGGGGGAGTCTACTGAAAAAGAAGAAGTTAATGTTGAAATTCCCCCTGCTGGTGTTGAGGGGGAGATTGAAAAAGAAATTGATGCTGAAGCTCCCCCAGCTGGTGGTGAGGGGGAGCAACAAATTGTGATGTTCAATGTACCTCGCCCTGTTGCTGATGCAGGTCACATTGAAGCCTTTGATGATATAGGGGAAGAGTTTGACCCCAAAGTGCTCAAAGCAACATGGGAAGCTGGTTTCGCCAGAGAAATGGAAAGAGATAGATCAAAGGAAATGCTTCCAGTTTTTCATAAACGATATATGGCAAATGCTGAAATTACTCCTCTCTCTGATGCTCGTCGAAAACAGCTCACTGAGTCTGGATTCTTCAAGAAACCTCCCACTGCTCTTCCAGCAATCGCTACTCCATCTTCGCCTCCTGCTGCTCAACTCTCTATTCAAACATCAGCAGGCCATCAACATCAAGTGATAGATATACTTTCCTTGACTGCTGATGGAAAAACTCAAGAAGAAGCCATCAAGGAGTTGGATAGGATCAAGGCAAATCAAGAGAATGAAAGAAAAAATCTTGAGTATATCAAGCAGCTACCTCTTCTTGAAAAAGATCAGCTGGATGGTGAGCAAAGGATGCTGCTGAAAGCGGGTGGTGCTGAAGCTCTATACAGGCAGAAGCATAAAGAAGTTGAGAAGCAACTCAGCGAGAAGAGAGCCAAGTTTGATGAAGAAAAGGCTAAATGGCTGAAACTTATGAAGGACAGAAAGAGGCCTCAAAAGATTGTTGCTGCTGAAGCCTTTCGCGCTGAAATGGGTCTTAAGACCAACTTGAAAATCTTAAGAGAAGGTGCTGACAAGCCAATCAAACTGGAAGGGGTCAAGCCAACCTCCTTGGGTGCCTCTGAGTGGGTTGAAGTCTATATGCTGGTGAAAGACAAAAAGGCTGTCAGCTACGAACAGCTTCAGAATATGCTCAAGGAATACTTTGAGAAAGCCAGAGAGTACGAAACCAAGTTCAAAACTGATCTGCCAATGCTGAGGCAAGTTTTCGGTACTCCAGCAGCTATCTCCACCTCAGCAGGAAGAAGGATTCAAAGAAAGAGGAAAGAAGAGCATCGAACCTTAGCTGTTGACCTTCCTCCTATTGCTGGTGATGCCTTGCTGAACACCAGACTTCCTCCAAGAAGCTTCTTTGAGGAAGGGAGAGTGATAGAGACTCCTGCTGGTATCTTCTTCACAAACTTTCAGAACAATCAACTGTTCTTTCGCTTGGATGAACTTGAAAAAGCATCCACTGGGTTCATCTTAAGCATAAGACGAAGGTGTGCTGAAACATCTAACAACAGATGGTTCATCAGCAAGCTGGATGAAGAACTGGTAAAGCCTCACAGAAGGATGACCCAGCGATCAGGATGGCTAAGCAAGAGGAAGCTTGGGAATTGGAGGCTGCCAATTTATAGATGTCTTACAATGTAAATGCTATATGCATCAGCTTGTAATGTTTAAAGTTGATATATAAGACATCTTTTCATCATTCCTTTATTCTTATCAAGTCTAGTCTACTCAGCAAGTCTTCTCAGCGAATAGGGGAGATTGTTGAGTCAAGGATTCGCTGACCAGACTTGGTCGCTGACGTGTGTCGTCAGCGAGTCATCAGCGAAGTCAGTGACTCTCGTCAGCGGGTGGTTTACTTCCCAATTGTGTGTCAAGGCGGGAAGTTTTCAAATCACAAGAAGACAAGAAGTCACATGGTGGTTCTTCCAACTGAATATTACCTTATATGGCAAAGGTACAGTTGGGACCAAAACAAGGGTTTTCTCTTTCATACCCGTTTTGGTAAAGAAGACAAAGGCTCCTGGATCCAAGTACAACGAGCCTATGAGAAGTCGACAACCACCATTCTATCACGATCAGTGTAAGGCTGTGTTGCCCTAATTCCTCCCTATATAAAGCAACACAGCCGCATCATTTATAGAGTGTGTTTGTCACCATTTAAAGTGTGTGTCACTTTTTCTCTTGTAATTGCTTAAGTTTATAGTGTGTCTAGACTTAGCAATTATTTAGTTCATTTGTATTCTTGTAAGACAAGTTGTAATATCGGCCATGTATTCATCGTTTAATCAATGATACATATGATTAGACTTGCTTAGATATTTGCATTTGAACTTATTCTTGTTCATGTTCTTTACTTTCTATTCTTACATTCTTGTCTAGACTAATTATATTATAAGTGTGCAAATCGTGGACTGTCACAAGCCTTCCAATTATTGAAAGATAAGTTGTGTGATGCTCCAATCTTGAGCTTGCCCGATGGAGCCGAAGATTTTGTTGTTTATTGTGATGCATCCGGGCAAGGATTGGGTTGTGTTTTGATGCAACGGGGTAAAGTGATTGCTTATGCATCTAGGCAATTAAAGGTGCATGAGAAGAATTACCCGGCCCACACTACTAGAAAAATGAGTATCACCGACGAATTTTCAGACGAATTTTTTTGGTCGGAAAATTTCTGTCGATTTTCCGACGAAATTAAGACGAAAAAAACATGAACAGAAAACGAACATATTTGTTACAAATTTCCAACGAAATTACGACAAACCAAGTTTCGTCGGAAATTCGACACTAAATTAAGACATTAACGACAAAATACCAAGAAATTACCGTGAAATATACATTTCGTCGGAAATTCCTCGGAAAATTTTGGTTTAAATATCATTTATTTAAAAACAAATTTTTTCCTCGGAAATCTGTCGCAAATTTTAAACTTTGTAAGAAATTTACGACAAAATATATGTAATTTTAAAAATTTAAAAATTGAAATGATTTATTAGAAATACATCGAAACCGAAACAAATTTCTAATGAATTTCCGACGAAATAATATTGTTATTTAAACAATTAAAATCTAGAAGTTATGTTGGAAATTCGTAGGAAATTATAACAATTTCCGACTAATTTCCGACGAATAAATTATATTTATCAAAAGTAAATTAATTCCTTATAAATTCGTTGGAAATTGAAATTTTTTCCTACGAATTTCCCACAAAATTAATAAAATATATGTAAAATTCAAAATTTCTCCAAAAATCATTATTGTGATGATAAATACATGTATATGTTTATAAATGCCTATAAATGCTTTTAAAACAACTAAAATCTAGTACTTTTATGTATTTCGTTGGGAATTTGTGGCAAAGTATTACTATTTCCGACTAATTTCCGATGAATAAATCAGATTTATGAAAAAATAAATTAATTCCTTAGAAATTCGTCAGAAACATAGACCATTTCCTACGAATTTCCCACAAAACTTATAAAAAAAAATAAACTCAAGGTTTTTCACATAGGTTTAGACAAATATATTAACATAGGTATTACAATTTGTAAAGATGCTAAATTACACATTCTAAGCTTAGCAAGCTTTGTGGGTATGTTTTGCCGAGATCAAGGTAAACGGATTTTAGTGAATAAGTTTATTTTAATTCAATATTTACCAATAAATTAAAACAAAACTAACTCTTTTTTCGATCAACAATCGGCACATTATTTAGATGACACATATCCTTTTTAAATACCTAATTCAATGTTACATTATAACTATCAAATCTTAATATTTATTTTAATAATTAATGTACTGTTGTCTACTTGTTTAGAATACACATCCACAATTAACGTATAATATAATCTTGATCTTTATATATAACTATTGAGGATATGAAAAATCTTATATGGGATATTTATTTAGATAGCAAATAAGATTTTTGTTTAGTTGTAACTTTTTTAAATATTTGGTATTTTTTTCATGCCATGTAGATTACAAATAGTTTTTTTTCCCCCAAATATTTATATGACAAATGCATTTATTTGTTAACGTTGTCGAATCGTGACATGAAGTTTCTCCCGAAATACGTCTTTAAAAAAATATTGTAATATTGCCTTTAAGAATGAATGTATATTAAAAATACATAAATCATAGTTGTTAAACTATTACGAGTCACGAGTTAACTTTTATGAGTTGAGTCGATTTACACCCAAAACGAGTCGACTCGCTAGATGACTCTTTTTTGTCCAGACTCTTACGAGTCGCTGTGTGAACTTCGAGTTAATTCGAGTCGTAAAGTTATAATTATTGTTTGATATTATGATATATTATATGTTATATTTATCGCTACATTATTTTGTGTGTTATCTATGAATTTTTGATCCCTTTAGTACGAATTTGTAGATAAACTGTAAGTATATGACTAAAAACTATCGAATATGTAATATTTTAGTAAATATATTAAGATAATTAACTTATATTTTGTTTATAAAGACGTCACATATGTAATTACATTATATTATGTAATCAGGGCCGTCTCTGAAGATTTATGGATCTAGGCCGAACGTAAAAAAAAGTCCATATGTTATGCGCAACAAATTGTAAAAGAACGACAATAAATTAATGTTATATCAATATAATTAACAAATGTTCAAAAACTTTAAAAAACAATGCAAAATTATACTTCTGAATTAACAAACTGTAATAACTAGTCGAGAATTTGTGTGGTTTAACTTTTATATATGATTGTTAAAATTTATAATGAGTTTAGTTAATTATATATATAAATATATATAAATTTTAATATATATTTATATATATAACAATAAAATATAAAAAATCGGGCCCCTTAAAAAATCGGGTCTCGGCCCATCGCCACTTTGCCCACCTTTATCACCGGCCTTGTATGTAATTATTAAAAATGTCTCAACTCTTACTAGTCAAGTAAAAAAATCATATTTTCGAGTCGACTCAAAAGTTACGAGTCGACAACTATGACGTAAATGATAAAAAAATAAAAATTATTTATGATATAAATAGGTATAAATAGGTATAACATAGCGAGTAATTAAATTATTTAAATGAATTACGCTAAAGTCTAAAACATCAATCTTGGAGTTCCAAAATTTTTTAATATTTTATCATCCATTTTAAATCAAGCTATAGAAGCTTGTATTAATAAAAAATAAATAAAAATACGAGTAACACTTTAAAATTTAGATTTGGATTGTTAATATCACAACTTTTCTTTTAATGAAATAGCCAATGAAATTGCTTCATTAGTAGTCACATGGATCTCAATCTCAATGGCTGAAAATTCAGCTCAAGATATATCAACGGTTGGAAGCTATGCAAACAAACACACATTCTTCAACTACTCTTTAACAGTAGAAAGATAAAGCATTTTTTTAACACAAGAAAGATAAAGTACTAAACTCATCTTCCCCATCTGCCATAGATATGAGGATATCATGGATCGACCAAAGGAAGTCACCACGGACAGATCTATGGTGATATTACCAACATGATGATTTTTTGTAGATCTATGATATTTTTGTATATCTTTACCAACTTTTTCTTTCATCTCCATTTAAATTTATTTATTTTTCTCATATCCTAAAAACTAAAAGATTTCATCTTTGTAGATCAAGTAGAAAACGATTATGTGCAGGTAATGCTTCACAAACTAGAATGAGTTTTAAGTTCTTTTCCTTTTTATTTATGTTTTGGTGCATTTAATTTTGGTCTATAATAGTTATTTGTTTCATGTTCTTTCTTCAATTTCAGATTAAAAAGAATGGATCAGGAGATATGAATGGAAAACAAAGAAATAAAAGCTAGTTGAATGAAGATGTATGAATTCAAGATGAGATCTGGATTTTTTTATTTTAGATGTAGATTTGGATTATACATTTTGTTTTTTTGTAATGAAATTAGTTTGTAAAAGTGTATTAGAATAGAATTAACAAATTTTAATCAATATCTATTTTGATCTTAATCTTTGCTTTTAGTTAATCAATTATTTTATTTTAATTTTTCTTTTAAAAAGAAATTATTTTGCTGGGATTTGGAACAAATTAAAAGGCTGTTTCTGAATTCTTATTAACACTAATTTCGTAGGAAGTTCATTGCTAATACAAACGAATTTTCCTTCGAATTTCCGATAGAAAAAATTGTCGGTAAATTGTCGCTATTTGACTTTTTAGTAATTATTTGGGAACTTGTTATTGACAAATTTCCGACGAACTTTTTCGTTGGAAAATAAAAAATTCGTCGGAAACATTGGTCGGAAAATGTTTCCGAGGTGGGTTTTTCCGACGAAACATTTTGGTCGGAAATTAGTCGCTGATAGCGTTTTCCTACGAATTTTGTCGTCGCTGAAACTCAGTTTTCTATTAGTGCCATGACTTGGAGTTGGGAGCGGTCGTGTTTGCCTTGAAATGTTGGAGACATTACTTGTATAGCACCAAGAGTGTGATTTATACCGATCACAAAAGCCTTCAACTCATTTTTGACCAAAGTGAATTGAATATGAGGCAATGAAGATGGCTTGAGCTTTTTAGTGATTATGATTGCGTTATCCGATATCACCCGGGTAAGGCAATTGTTGTAGCCGATGCCTTGAGCCGAAAAGAACGTATAAAGCCAAGACGAATTAGAGCCATGAGTCTTACTGTGCAAAGGAGTGTTCGTGACTCCATCATTGAAGCACAAAGGTTGGCAACTAGGCCGGAAAACTTCATCAATGAAGCATTACACGGCTTAGAAGAACAATTTGATGGAAAGGAGGATGACGGTTTCTATTTTGTTGAACGATTGTGGATTCCCGTTTTTGGTGGGTGGCGGTTGAAGTTGATGAATAAAGCTCACAAGTCGGCCTACTCGGTTCACCCGGGGTCCGACAAAATGTATTTTGACTTGAGAGACTTGTATTGGTGGCCGGGAATGAATAAAGACATTGCAAGATATGTAAGTGAATGCATCACATGCTTATAAGTAAAAGCCGACCACAAAAAACCACCCGGTTTGCTAGTTCAACCGGTAACACCGGAGTGGAAATGGGAAAGAATTGCCATGGACTTCATCACGAAGTTACCTAGAACGAGTAGTTGTCGGGACACCATTTGGGTGATTGTTGACCGGTAAGTCGGCTCACTTCTTAGCCATCCGGGAAGACGACAAATTTGACACCATGGCACATTTGTACATCAAAGAAGTAGTATCCAAACATGGAGTGCCGATTTCCATAATAACCGATCGGGATACCCGATTCACTTCAAAGTTTTGGAAGGCGTTCCAAAAAGCTATGGGTACTCAACTTGACATGAGTACGGCGTTCCATCCTCAAACCGACGGTCAAAGTGAAAGAACAATCCAAACGCTTGAAGACATGTTAAGGGCTTGTGCCATCGAGTTTGGTGGCAATTGGGATGTACATCTACCGTTGGTCGAATTCTCCTATAATAATAGTTACCATGCTAGCATCCAAATGGCGCCGTTTAAAGCTTTATATGAGAGAAAATGTAGGTCACCGTTAGCTTGGGCAGAGATTGGTGAAAGCCAACTCATTGGACCCGAGATTGTTATTGAAACGACCAATGTGATCTCACAAATCAAAGAGAAGTTGAGGGTAGCCCGGGAAAGACAATTGAAGTATGCAAACGTGAGACGATGACCCCACGAATTTGAAGTGGGTGATTATGTGTTGCTTAAGGTATCCCCGTGGAAAGGCGTGGTTCGGTTTGTGAAACGTGGCAAGTTGGGCCCGAGATATATTGGCCCGTTTAAAATCCTTGAACGAATTGGCCCGGTGGCGTATCGATTGGAACTTCCTCAAGACTTGAGTGGGGTTCATAATGTCTTCCATATTTGTAATCTTAGGAAGTGTTTGGCCGATCCAACACATCACGTGCCTCTTGAATAAATTTGTGTTGATAAAACGTTGAAATTCGTGGAGGAACCGGTAGAGATCTTAAACCGACAAACTAAAAAGCTTAGGAACACTCGGTATACGATCGTTAAGGTGAGGTGGAAAGCTAGACGTGGACCCAAATTTACTTGGGAGCGTGAAGATTCTATGAAAGCCAAGTATCCTCATTTGTTTAACGAGTCTAGTTAGATTAGAATTTCGGGACGAAATTCCTTTAACGGG
Source organism: Erigeron breviscapus (assembly GCA_034093135.1). Taxonomy (NCBI): domain Eukaryota; kingdom Viridiplantae; phylum Streptophyta; class Magnoliopsida; order Asterales; family Asteraceae; genus Erigeron; species Erigeron breviscapus. The sequence continues at coordinate 223,770,574 of CM067167.1, read as the reverse complement.
GGAATGATGTAACATTTGTGAATTTTGACTCATTTGACTTGTAATTAACGTGATTTAAATATGATTTAATTACTTTGACCCGATTGACTTGAACGTGTGAGACAACTAACTAATTTAGTTACTTGAACCAATTTAATGCTTTATGACTGTTTTGTGACGTATAATATGCTAGTCGAGTTTGTGTGATCGGGTTAATCGACTATGTGACATTTAAATGTAACTAGAAACCTAGATGGATCACCCAAGGGTCAACCCATGACCCAAGACCCATCTCAATTGACCCAACCCTATCCTCCCACTCTTACACTCCCTCACCCACACATTCTATCTCTTTCCCTTCTCTCTCTAATTGAATGCAAGACTACACTCCCTCCCTCTCTAAATTCTCGAGTCATTAATGGTATTTGAGTTAGATTCATAATAAATTCATCATCTTCATCATCAACTAATCATCATATCAAAAAGTTGGAGTTCAAGGTGCAAGAAACCACAATTTATAGCTTAAATTCGGATTTGGGGCTTTAGTGGAAGAATTGGTAAGTCAAACTTGTCCCAATATTACCATTTTATGTTTGTAAACATATTTCTAATCATATACAAGTGTTCTTGAGTCAATTTCCAAGTCAAATCGGTTGTGGGTCGAATTTAGGGTTTTAAATAAGCAAATGGGTCAAAAACCGGATTTTTCGCTTGTTGATGTTATGGGTCGAATCTTTAGAGTGGGTTATGTAACATGTCTCTAGCCTAACCTAAATGATTTCTAACCAAATTTCGGACTAAATCTATTAAAAACCGAAATTAGGGTTCATGACTTTTAAATTAGGTCAAAAACCAAGTCTTGAAATTAAATGATGATTATGGACCGATTCTGAAAGGGGTTTGATTTTTGTTTGTATCCATCTCGATTATCAGTGCTCAAAACATGTTTCGAATCTTCACAAATCGACTTCTCATGCGAAAATTAGGGTTTGGTTGTTCTTGGTCGAATTTGACTTTAAAGTCAACTGTGTTTTACCCAAAATTCTGCCCAGATTTTCTGCTTGTTCCTGACCACCGTCTGCTAAGGTCAAATGGGCATCCCAGACGCTGTACAGCCCTGTTCAACGTCTCTTACGGTCACTAGACCATCTGAGACGGTACCCTCGATTCACCAGACGCTCAAACCTTCTGTTTTACGCCAACCTAGACGCCAAATCTTGCTTTTCCAAGCCACCGTCCCAGACGGTGGCATGTACCGTCCCAGAGCTGGAAAACTCTGAACCACCATCCCCTACGTTGAACCCTAGCGTCCCTCACGCCCATACATTCCTGCCCAGCGTCTCTTACACTACAGTGGGGCGTATGAGACGCCACCCCAGAAACATTGTTTTCCTGTTTCTTCTTGCTTTGAGCCTACTCCTCTAGGATTGAATAGAGCTTCCATTCGAGTCTTCCTTGACCTTTCTAGTGCCAAAATGAAACTGAAAACGTCCTTTAAGGTTGGGAGTGTCGTCTAGTTTGTCAATGAGGGTTTTGACTTGTTAATGTAGTAACTTATATTGACTATGTATTAATGCCAACGTTATGATAAATGTATTGATAGGTTGTGAGCGTTTGACAACCACTGGACGTTTGTAGCTCGTTGGACACTTATAACTCAAACATAACTTAATTTTACTCGGCGAAGGTGAGTCTCGTAGCCCCTATGTTTATCTTATTTTGGGGTGGAAAGTGTACTTGTTCGTTTAAACGCTTGTCGGTTGATACAATTGATTATGATATGAAACGAGACATTAGTTATCTAATTGTTTGCTTGTGATACGTGTTATTTGACGTTTATATGTGACGAAAGACGTTATATTATATTATGTAAGACGTGACGGTGGATTGACGAATCCACATCCGGTATGATCATCGCCACTTTATGACGATATTATATTAAATATTTATTATATATTATGTAAGACGTGGACGGTGGATTGACGAATCCACACCCGGCATGATCATAACCGTGGATACGGGTTGTTTAACCTGCGTAAAGACGATATTATATATATATATGTTATATATATTATTATATATATTATATATATATATATATATATATATATTGACGATTATTTGACGTTGACGTTGACTTGTATTGACTTGTGATAACGTGAAGCCTTTTAGGGTTTCCTTGGACGTGATTAGGTATTCTAATCCTCGTTTATCGTTAACGGTTGATATCCCGACACTTGATTCTTATTACTTAAACCTACGAACTCACCAACTTATTGTTGACCCGTTTTAGTACACTTTTCAGGTGAACAGGTAAACCAAAGACATGTTGGATGATTGATTGATTGCTTGCATGCTAGGATTGGACTTGGGCTACTTCATGGATCCGTGATTCATAGTTCCCGTTTATGGGTTTTGCTTAGGATCATTTGGCATCTTTTGTACTATCTTTTGTAAACGTTTGATGGTCGTGCTCCTTATGCATTTTTCTATGATCCGGTACTTGTATTTGAATTAATTTGTATGGGTTGTCTAATCCTTTTAATGCATTTAGAATTGTCTCTACGTAATTGTAACACCCCATATATTTTAAAATATAAATTTAGTAATTTCATTATAATTTTACCTTTAAAATGATTTCCTAGTATTTAAATTTGAGATATGGGGTTAAATTAATTGGAACTTTAGTGGATAGCGGGTATAATACTCATCTAAAATCCAAAGGAGGTGTGGCATCAAGGAAAGATGCCAGCCAACTCTCTTTCCTTGTGATTCATATTTCCACCAACTTCGTATTACTTCTTCTTATTTCATCTTGCAATTTCCTCATTTAGTATGAATAAATCCTTGTTTATATCTATATCAATCCTCCATGAAATTTCACCCCACTAACAAACAGCTCGCTGATGTTTTTACAAAACCTCTTGATGAGAAAACCTTTAAAAATCTCATCAGCGAACTGGGAATGTTAAATCCTTAAAACTGGAGATTTTTTGTTATGAACGCATCAGTGACACTGATGAAGTTCTCCAGTTGAGGAGGTCCAGATAATCTTTGCTCGCCAGGCTATCGAACGCCTTTGTGATACTATCCTGCACTAATCGATTTCTGGATCATCATTTTAGGGGGAAAGACTCAAAATAATTTTCTGACTAAATTGTTTTGTTTGAAAATGGCAACTGGAGAACTCTCCAGTTGGAAACTGGCACTGGACTAATCCTCCAGTGTCCAGGTTCAGTCTTGTCTTAATTTTTCATAACGTTAGAAATACTTGGTCAATATTTGTGACACGTGATGGTACTCGAGTGTTTTAACCCACTTGATATCGTCATTTGACGTGTTTAAAGTTATTTTGGTAAATGACAACTGTTTTTATTGGGAAAATGAAAATTAGTGGGCGCGTGGGTAAGTTAAGACGTCGTAGCATTTAATGCTGACACGGTGAATTATATTTTTGATTCAAAATTCAAACTTATTTTGTAAAAATATCTACAAAATTGATTTTGTTAATAAAATATATTTTTTGGTATTTCATTGGGATCTTGATCCCTT
>CM067167.1:223719613-223766043 GCA_034093135.1 Erigeron breviscapus | reverse complement strand
ATTGGTATCCAACAACTGGGATTCAGACAAGATCCGCTTCTGCGAATGAATGTCTGTTTGTAAATTTTCTGAGCATTGTTGAACCAAAGACAGTGAATGAAGCTCTAAGTTGTCCAGATTGGGTGAAAGCTATGCAAGAGGAACTGAATCAATTTGAACGACTTGAAGTGTGGAAATTGGTTCCAAATCCTTACAAGAACAAGGAGCCAATTAAAACCAAGTGGATCTTCAAGAATAAAAAGGATGAAACTGGAGTTGTTGTACGCAACAAAGCACGATTGGTTGCAAAGGGATATTGCCAACAAGATGGAATTGACTATGATGAGACTTTCGCACCAGTTGCACGAATTGAGGCTATTCGGATGTTTCTTGCCTATGCTGCACAATTTGTAAAGATGCTAAATTACACATTCTAAGCTTAGCAAGCTTTGTGGGTATGTTTTGCCGAGATCAAGGTAAACGGATTTTAGTGAATTAAGTTTATTTTAATTCAATATTTACCAATAAATTAAAACAAAACTAACTCTTTTTTCGATCAACAATCGGCACATTATTTAGATGACACATATCCTTTTTAAATACCTAATTCAATGTTACATTATAACTATCAAATCTTAATATTTATTTTAATAACTAATGTACTGTTGTCTACTTGTTTAGAATACACATCCACAATTAACGTATAATATAATCTTGATCTTTATATATAACTATTGAGGATATGAAAAATCTTATATGGGATATTTATTTAGATAGCAAATAAGATTTTTGTTTAGTTGTAACTTTTTTAAATATTTGGTATTTTTTTCATGCCATGTAGATTACAAATAGTATTTTTTTCCCCCAAATATTTATATGACAAATGCATTTATTTGTTAACGTTGTCGAATCGTGACATGAAGTTTCTCCCGAAATACGTCTTTAAAAAAATATTGTAATATTGCCTTTAAGAATGAATGTATATTAAAAATACATAAATCATAGTTGTTAAACTATTACGAGTCACGAGTTAACTTTTATGAGTTGAGTCGATTTACACCCAAAACGAGTCGACTCGCTAGATGACTCTTTTTGTCCAGACTCTTACGAGTCGATGTGTGAACTAATCGATTCAATTCGAGTCGTAAAGTTATAATTATTGTTTGATATTATGATATATTATATGTTATATTTATCGCTACATTATTTTGTGTGTTATCTATGTATTTTTGATCCCTTTACTACGAATTTGTAGATAAACTGTAAGTTTATGACTAAAAACTATCGAATATGTAATATTTTAGTAAATGTATTAAGATAATCAACTTATATTTTGTTTATAAAGACGTCACATATGTAATTACATTATATTATGTAATCAGGGCCGTCTCTGAAGATTTATGGATCTAGGCCGAACGTAAAAAAAAGTCCATATGTTATGCGCAACAAATTGTAAAAGAACGACAATAAATTAATGTTATATCAATATAATTAACAAATGTTCAAAAACTTTAAAAAACAATGCAAAATTATACTTCTGAATTAACAAACTGTAATAACTAGTCGAGAATTTGTGTGGTTTAACTTTTATATATGATTGTTAAAATTTATAATGAGTTTAGTTAACTTTACTGAGTTGAGTCGATTTACACCCAAAACGAGTCGACTCGCTAGATGACTCTTTTTGTCCAGACTCTTACGAGTCGATGTGTGAACTAATCGATCAATTCGAGTCGTAAAGTTATAATTATTGTTTGATATTATGATATATTATATGTTATATTTATCGCTACATTATTTTGTGTGTTATCTATGAATTTTTGATCCCTTTAGTACGAATTTGTAGATAAACTGTAAGTATATGACTAAAAACTATCGAATATGTAATATTTTAGTAAATATATTAAGATAATTAACTCTTACGAGTCGATGTGTGAACTAAAATCGATTCAATTCGAGTCGTAAAGTTATAATTATTGTTTGATATTATGATATATTATATGTTATATTTATCGCTACATTATTTTGTGTGTTATCTATGTATTTTTGATCCCTTTACTACGAATTTGTAGATAAACTGTAAGTTTATGACTAAAAACTATCGAATATGTAATATTTTAGTAAATGTATTAAGATAATCAACTTATATTTTGTTTATAAAGACGTCACATATGTAATTATATTATATTATGTAATATTTAATCCCTTTAGTACGAATTTGTAGATAAACTGTAAGTTTATGACTAAAAACTATCGAATATGTAATAATTAAAAATGTCCGAACTCTTACGAGTCAAGTCAAAAAATCATATTTTCGAGTCGACTCAAAAGTTACGAGTCGACAACTATGACGTAAATGATAAAAAAATAAAAATTATTTATGATATAAATAGGTATAACATAGCGAGTAATTAAATTATTTAAATGAATTACGCTAAAGTCTAAAACATCAATCTTGGAGTTCCAAAATTTTTTAATATTTTATCATCCATTTTAAATTTATTTATTTTTCTCATATCCTAAAAACTAAAAGATTTCATCTTTGTAGATCAAGTAGAAAACGATTATGTGCAGGTAATGCTTCACAAACTAGAATGAGTTTTAAGTTCTTTTCCTTTTTATTTATGTTTTGGTGCATTTAATTTTGGTCTATAATAGTTATTTGTTTCATGTTCTTTCTTCAATTTCAGATTAAAAAGAATGGATCAGGAGATATGAATGGAAAACAAAGAAATAAAAGCTAGTTGAATGAAGATGTATGAATTCAAGATGAGATCTGGATTTTTTTATTTTAGATGTAGATTTGGATTATACATTTTGTTTTTTTGTAATGAAATTAGTTTGTAAAAGTGTATTAGAATAGAATTAACAAATTTTAATCAATATCTATTTTGATCTTAATCTTTGCTTTTAGTTAATCAATTATTTTATTTTAATTTTTCTTTTAAAAAGAAATTATTTTGCTGGGATTTGGAACAAATTAAAAGGCTGTTTCTGAATTCTTATTAACACTAATTTCGTAGGAAGTTCATTGCTAATACAAACGAATTTTCCTTCGAATTTCCGATAGAAAAACTTGTCGGTAAATTGTCGCTATTTGACTTTTTAGTAATTATTTGGGAACTTGTTATTGACAAATTTCCGACGAACTTTTTCGTTGGAAAATAAAAAATTCGTCGGAAACATTGGTCGGAAAATGTTTCCGAGGTGGGTTTTTCCGACGAAACATTTTGGTCGGAAATTAGTCGCTGATAGCGTTTTCCTACGAATTTTGTCGTCGCTGAAACTCAGTTTTCTATTAGTGCCATGACTTGGAGTTGGGAGCGGTCGTGTTTGCCTTGAAATGTTGGAGACATTACTTGTATAGCACCAAGAGTGTGATTTATACCGATCACAAAAGCCTTCAACTCATTTTTGACCAAAGTGAATTGAATATGAGGCAATGAAGATGGCTTGAGCTTTTTAGTGATTATGATTGCGTTATCCGATATCACCCGGGTAAGGCAAATTGTTGTAGCCGATGCCTTGAGCCGAAAAGAACGTATAAAGCCAAGACGAATTAGAGCCATGAGTCTTACTGTGCAAAGGAGTGTTCGTGACTCCATCATTGAAGCACAAAGGTTGGCAACTAGGCCGGAAAACTTCATCAATGAAGCATTACACGGCTTAGAAGAACAATTTGATGGAAAGGAGGATGACGGTTTCTATTTTGCTGAACGACTGTGGATTCCCGTTTTTGGTGGGTGGCGGTTGAAGTTGATGAATAAAGCTCAAAAGTCGGCCTACTTGGTTCACCCGGGGTCCGAAAAAATGTATTTTGACTTGAGAGACTTGTATTGGTGGCCGGGAATGAATAAAGACATTGCAAGATATGTAAGTGAATGCATCACATGCTTATAAGTAAAAGCCGACCACAAGAAACCACCCGGTTTGCTAGTTCAACCGGTAACACCGGAGTGGAAATGGGAAAGAATTGCCATGGACTTCATCACGAAGTTACCTAGAACGAGTAGTTGTCGGGACACCATTTGGGTGATTGTTGACCGGTAAGTCGGCTCACTTCTTAGCCATCCGGGAAGACGACAAATTTGACACCATGGCACATTTGTACATCAAAGAAGTAGTATCCAAACATGGAGTGCCGATTTCCATAATAACCGATCGGGATACCCGATTCACTTCAAAGTTTTGGAAGGCGTTCCAAAAAGCTATGGGTACTCAACTTGACATGAGTACGGCGTTCCATCCTCAAACCGACGGTCAAAGTGAAAGAACAATCCAAACGCTTGAAGACATGTTAAGGGCTTGTGCCATCGAGTTTGGTGGCAATTGGGATGTACATCTACCGTTGGTCGAATTCTCCTATAATAATAGTTACCATGCTAGCATCCAAATGGCGCCGTTTAAAGCTTTATATGAGAGAAAATGTAGGTCACCGTTAGCTTGGGAAGAGATTGGTGAAAGCCAACTCATTGGACCCGAGATTGTTATTGAAACGGCCAATGTAATCTCACAAATCAAATAGAAGTTGAGGGTAGCCCGGGAAAGACAATTGAAGTATGCAAACGTGAGACGACGACCCCACGAATTTGAAGTGGGTGATTATGTGTTGCTTAAGGTATCCCCGTGGAAAGGCGTGGTTCGGTTTGTGAAACGTGGCAAGTTGGGCCCGAGATATATTGGCCCATTTAAAATCCTTGAACGAATTGGCCCGGTGGCGTATCGATTGGAACTTCCTCAAGACTTGAGTGGGGTTCATAATGTCTTCCATATTTGTAATCTTAGGAAATGTTTGGCCGATCCAACACATCACGTGCCTCTTGAATAAATTTGTGTTGATAAAACGTTGAAATTCGTGGAGGAACCGGTAGAGATCTTAAACCGACAAACTAAAAAGCTTAGGAACACTCGGTATACGATCGTTAAGGTGAGGTGGAAAGCTAGACGTGGACCCAAATTTACTTGGGAGCGTGAAGATTCTATGAAAGCCAAGTATCCTCATTTGTTTAACGAGTCTAGTTAGATTAGAATTTCGGGACGAAATTCCTTTAACGGGGGAATGATGTAACATTTGTGAATTTTGACTCATTTGACTTGTAATTAACGTGATTTAAATATGATTTAATTACTTTGACCCGATTGACTTGAACGTGTGAGACAACTAACTAATTTAGTTACTTGAACCAATTTAATGCTTTATGACTGTTTTGTGACGTATAATATGCTAGTCGAGTTTGTGTGATCGGGTTAATCGACTATGTGACATTTAAATGTAACTAGAAGCCTAGATGGATCACCCAAGGTTCAACCCATGACCCAAGATCCATCTCAATAGACCCAACCCTATCCCCTCACTCTTACACTCCCTCACCCACACATTCTATCTCTTTCCCTTCTCTCTCTAATTGAATGCAAGACTACACTCCCTCCCTCTCTAAATTCTCGAGTCATTAATGGTATTTGAGTTAGATTCATAATAAATTCATCATCTTCATCATCAACTAATCATCATATCAAAAAGTTGGAGTTCAAGGTGCAAGAAACCACAATTTATAGCTTAAATTCGGATTTGGGGCTTTAGTGGAAGAATTGGTAAGTCAAACTTGTCCCAATATTACCATTTTATGTTTGTAAACATATTTCTAATCATATACAAGTGTTCTTGAGTCAATTTCCAAGTCAAATCGGTTGTGGGTCGAATTTAGGGTTTTAAATAAGCAAATGGGTCAAAAACCGGATTTTTCGCTTGTTGATGTTATGGGTCGAATCTTTAGAGTGGGTTATGTAACATGTCTCTAGCCTAACCTAAATGATTTCTAACCAAATTTCGGACTAAATCTATTAAAAACCGAAATTAGGGTTCATGACTTTTAAATTAGGTCAAAAACCAAGTCTTGAAATTAAATGATGATTATGGACCGATTCTGAAAGGGGTTTGATTTTTGTTTGTATCCATCTCGATTATCAGTGCTCAAAACATGTTTCGAATCTTCACAAATCGACTTCTCATGCGAAAATTAGGGTTTGGTTGTTATTGGTCGAATTTGACTTTAAAGTCAACTGTGTTTTACCCAAAATTCTGCCCAGATTTTCTGCTTGTTCCGGACCACCGTCTGCTACGGTCAAATGGGCATCCCAGACGCTGTACAGCCCTGTTCAACGTCTCTTACGGTCACTAGACCGTCTGAGACGGTACTCTCGATTCACCAGACGCTCAAACCTTCTGTTTTACGCCAACCTAGACGCCAAATCTTGCTTTTCCAAGCCACCGTCCCAGACGGTGGCATGTACCGTCCCAGACGCTGGAAAACTCTGAACCACCATCCCCTACGTTGAACCCTAGCGTCCCTCACGCCCATACATTCCTGCCCAGCGTCTCTTACACTACAGTGGGGCGTATGAGACGCCACCCCAGAAACATTGTTTTCCTGTTTCTTCTTGCTTTGAGCCTACTCCTCTAGGATTGAATAGAGCTTCCATTCGAGTCTTCCTTGACCTTTCTATTGCCAAAATGAAACTGAAAACGTCCTTTAAGGTGGGGAGTGTCGTCTAGTTTGTCAATGAGGGTTTTGACTTGTTAATGTAGTAACTTATATGAATACATATATATATATTATGTAAGACGTGGACGGTGGATTGACGAATCCACACCCGGCATGATCATAACCGTGGATACGGGTTGTTTAACCTGCGTAAAGACGATATTATATATATATATATGTATTGATAGGTTGTGAGCGTTTGACAACCACTGGACGTTTGTAGCTCGTTGGACACTTATAACTCAAACATAACTTAATTTTACTCGGCGAAGGTGAGTCTCGTAGCCCCTATGTTTATCTTATTTTGGGGTGGAAAGTGTACTTGTCGTTTAAACGCTTGTCGGTTGATACAATTGATTATGATATGAAACGAGACGTTAGTTATCTAATTGTTTGCTTGTGATACGTGTTATTTGACGTTTGTATGTGACGAAAGACGTTATATTATATCATGTAAGACGTTATATTATATTATGTAAGACGTGGACGGTGGATTGACGAATCCACACCTGTATGATCATTGCCATATTATGACGATATTATATTAAGACGTTTATTATATATTATGTAAGACGTGGACGGTGGATTGACGAATCCACACCCGGCATGATCATAACCGTGGATACGGGTTGTTTAACCTGCGTAAAGACGATATTATATATATATATTATATATATTCTCGGATAATTTTTATAATATATATATTATATATATATATATATATATATATATTGACGATTATTTGACGTTGACGTTGACTTGTATTGACTTGTGATAACGTGAAGCCTTTTAGGGTTTCCTTGGACGTGATTAGGTATTCTAATCCTCGTTTATCGTTATTCGTTGATATCCCGACACTTGATTCTTATTATTTAAACCTACGAACTCACCAACTTATTGTTGACCCGTTTTAGTAAACTTTTCAGGTGAACAGGTAAACCAAAGACATGTTGGATGATTGATTGATTGCTTGCATGCTAGGATTGGACTTGGGCTACTTCATGGATCCGTGATTCATAGTTCCCGTTTATGGGTTTTGCTTAGGATCATTTGGCATCTTTTGTACTATCTTTTGTAAACGTTTGATGGTCGTGCTCCTTATGCATTTTTCTATGATCCGGTACTTGTATTTGAATTAATTTGTATGGGTTGTCTAATCCTTTTAATGCATTTAGAATTGTCTCTACGTAATTGTAACACCCCATATATTTTAAAATATAAATTTAGTAATTTCATTATAGTTTTACCTTTAAAATGATTTCCTAGTATTTAAATTTGAGATATGGGGTTAAATTAATTGGAACTTTAGTGGATAGCGGGTATAATACTCATCTAAAATCCAAAGGAGGTGTGGCATCAAGGAAAGATGCCAGCCAACTCTCTTTCCTTGTGATTCATATTTCCACCAACTTCTATTACTTCTTCTTATTTCATCTTGCAATTTCCTCATTTAGTATGAATAAATCCTTGTTTATATCTATATCAATCCTCCATGAAATCACCATCCATAACTTCAAGTTGCTAGAAATTGAATTGAGGGTTTGAAGAGAGTGTGTGTATGGGTCCGAAATTATAAGAAAGAAAGAATGAAGATTGTGATTTCCATTTGCTTGCTAATTTCTTCATTGAGGAAAGAAGTTAACTTAGATTAATTACTATTGAAATTAGGGTTCTTAGGAGAACTCAATTTGGGGTTTTTGGTGGAAATGGGATTTTTGTGAAATCTTATGTTGTTGGTTATTTTAGCAAACATGCAAGTTGTTGTTGTTCCTTTCATTTCAATTTTAGTGATTTATTATTGAGTTGGATGATAATGGAAATATTGCTAGTGACTTTTATGGTCAAAGAAGAAAATGATGATTTTGGTTGATAATATGAAATAATCTTGTGGAAATGGTCACAAGTGTTATTCACCTAAAATGAGATTTTAGTAAATCGATAGATGGTTTTATAGTGATGATTTTGAAGAGATGAAATTATGTAAAATGATATTTTGAAATGATCCAACTTAAAGATAATATGAGTTTTGAAATGGGTAAAAGAATGCTAGTGAAATTAGTGGCTATGGATAGATAGTCTTGTATGTGATGGGTTGCTAGATGGCCTTATATGCATGTTATGATTATTGCTAGGTTGAAAGCGATAATAGATGGTTTACCTGTTCACCTGAAAACTTGGTTTTTCGTAAATTTCTGCAAATATGGTTAATGTTTGGTCTTGTGACATCAAAAACAAGTATGGTTATTTTGTATAAACGTTAACTTGGGTAAATGACCCGTATGGATGTGTAAATGATTGTATGGTAAAATGGTCACTTGAATTATGTTGTAAATTATGTCATGTAATGGTTTGAAATCAGCTTTGATGTGTTATAGAACTTGTGTTTGAGTTTGGAAAGGTTGCAAATTGGGTTAATAGTCAAATTTGATGGTTGGTGTGTGCAGTAAGAGTACAGACGCAAGCACGGCTGACCGTGCTCAGCGTCTGCAGTATTTTCGTCTTGGTGTTCAGTTTTCTGGGAGCACAGACGCAGAGCACGGTCGACCGTGCTTGCGGCCGCAGTTCCTCTGAACTTCGAGCAAAAAAAATTCCGAGCTTCATCCGACGTTTTCAAGGTCTGAAACTTATAGGATATGTTTATTATAACATATTAAGGTGTTCTAAATTGTTAGATTTTGAATTTGAACATTTTGAGTTTTTCACATTATTTTGGTCTAAAATTTTTCTAAGTATGAGATTTGGTCAAACAAAGTCAATAAATAAATACGTAAAATAGTCGAGTCGGGTCGTTTCAGTAATTTCCATTTCGTGCGGTGCTTAGTATGTAACCCCCATAATTCCGCCTTGTTGGGGTGTTACACATGCATACATATATCATAAAAATATAGATTCAGCAAATCTATGTAAAGTATGGATTCAGCAAATCCATGTCACACTATGCTTATACCTTGAAACCGAATACCTTAACAATAATATATGTTGTGCCATACCCCTCTTGTGATGCCAATGCTCAATGCAATCACGATATCATTCAAATATTATATATCCGTTAGACAAGTTAGCGCGACTAACCCGGATAGGGGTGTCAACCCAAATAGTACTATTTATAATATTCGCGCTGCAAATTTCTCGGTTCAAGTTCAATAGGGGATTTCAATCAAGAGCATAGTAACAATATAAGCATAGACCTTTTTAAACAATTGTGTCCATAAAAACAGTTGTGTCCATAAAAACAGTTGTGTATTCTCAGCCCAAAATATAAACAGTTGTGCATTCTCAGCCCAAAATATAAATAGGTTACTATCATGTTATTTGTTTTTTTTTTGTTACACATGGTGTATTACATTCTAAATTTACACTATTATAAATAATAGCTTATTTTTAGATGAAACAAATTCTAAATATTTCAATTAGAATATGACAATGTTATATTTGTTTCGTATAAAGATTATAATTTTACATGTTTTGTTGTTCTTATATGTGTCATGACAATTACTAAAAAAAACTTAAAAAAGATAATAGTACAATTAATTTTAAAATCTACTTAATATATTTATTTTTAAGTATTAATTTTTATTTATATGATAGAACGTATAAGATATATTTAGCTATTATTCTATTGAATAATATAAGCTATTATTCTATTAGATATATATTACTATTATTTTTATTTATTATATTGAATTATTGGTTAAAAAGTGTAAATTTGTGATGAAAAAAAATGTAAATTAAAAATCAAAATTGAAAATGGAAGTCAACTTTACAAAATTGAAAACTGTGATTTATATTTAAAGAAGATTGTAGATCAATTACACCCTTTGCTTGGGAAATGATAAACGTACCACTGTTTTTTATTAATCTACCACAATATACATGGTTTACAGCTGACTGTACAAGTTAGTAATGCGTCTTTGTGGTAGATGTATAAAAGTTAATGGTACCAATGTCACTTCCCTTTGCTTTGTGATCACCTGTTTTTATCGTCTCTTTTTCTCATTGCAATTTCATAATTTTATTGTCAATTTAACCACCATATTTCACTATAATGCAGCTCATAGTTACGGAAAATTTCGGCAACTAGCTTCTTAGTTTGACTAAATGTACGTTTCTGGAATATTAACTTTCCAATATTAACTCGATCAACACTTCTAAACTTGTATAAATATAAGCATCCCATGCATTCATATTTTCATCAACTTATTAACAATTCATAATATTTTCTAAGTGTTTGTTTCAACTAACTACACTTAGTAACATGCTAGCAATGGCTGATTTCCATACCTACTTCACCATCTTTATGTTATGGTTGATATCCACCATTTTGATGAGGATCTTTTTCAAATCTAAGAAAACTCATCTCATCCCCCCAACCCCCTTTGCCCTTCCCATCATTGGCCATCTCCACCTCATTTTTCCAATCCCTCATCAAGCCATGCACAAGCTTTCCCTCCGATATGGGCCTATTTATCGCCTCTTTCTAGGCTCTCAGACGTCTTTCGTCGTGAGCACACCAGAACTCACAAAAGAATTCTTCAAGTCCCATGAAAATGCCTATTTAGATCGACCAATTAACTCGGCAACATATCACATGACATATGGAAATAAAGATTTTGTGTTTGCCCAATATGGTCCACATTGGAAGTTCATGAAGAAGATAATCATGACAGAGCTCTTAAATGGAGCAAAAGTAGACTTGCACCGCCAAGTAAGGAAAAAGGAAGTTACTCGTTTTATGAAACATGTTTCTCAAATGGCTAAAGACAAGAAGGCGATGGAGATGGATTTGGAGCTAACCAGAGTTATTTACAATGTGGTATTAGAGACTATTTTGGGCAAAAGATTCACGAATTTTTTTTTGAAATAGACATATTTTACTATCACTTTGTCAAAATAGTTGTAACATCCCAAAACTTTTTGACGTTGACCGTTAACTTGTCGTTAGTGACCGTTAGTTAATATGTGCTTTATATGTAATTGTGTGTTTTAAATGATTTACGTGAATTATGTGTTAAAGTGATTTAAAGTAATGAAATTAAAGTTGAAAATGATTAATAAAGTCAATTAGTGTTCCTGATACGATATAAGTGTCATTAAGTGTTCCCGTACGCGTTAAACGAGCAGTTAAGCGACGAAACGAGTTGTAACGAAGTGCGAGGGCCTAGATGTAAAGTTTTCGAAGTTGCTCCAGCATATATAGAGCATGTAGGTCGACCATAATGCTTCAATAACTAGTCGATTTCGGGGGATTTTGGAAGGTTTTTGCTTGGTTTTCGATCCGTTGATCAACCCTACATGTATTATATCATCAATTGATTGTTGATTAAGTTTTAAAGTAGGTTTTGTCTCTGTAGATTCGACCTTGAGGGTTGGGGTTGTTTAAAGTTGTTGTTTTCGGTTAAAATCGACGTTTTCGTGAGTAAAATCGTTAATTGAGTTGGTTAACAACATCAAGCTGCAAACTTTAATGATGAATTATGTTGTTTAGATGTATTAGAGTCAATTCCAGGTAGTTAATTGGAAACCCACTTGGCGTATGGAGTTTTTGAACAAAACGTTACCGATTTTACGTTTTCGGGTAAGCTAAAGTGTGAATCGTTGATGCAATTGATTCTTGGATCAATTGAGGCTTTGATTGAGTCAATTAGGTCTTAAATTAAAGGTATTAGGTGTTTGTAAGATGTGGGGGTATGATAGAAACGTTCAAGGATCGAATAGAGGTGCGTAACAAAAAGTTGTGTGCAGGTCGGGCAAAAGTTGCGACGCAACTTTAAAAGTTGCGGCACAACTTCTGGTCTGGGCAAATTTACTGACTTCAACATTGCGTGTAGAGTCCCTCACTTGATGGTTTAACCCAAAAGTGTAAAATACAACAAGTCTAATAAGCACTAGATTTGGACTAGTATTACTTGAATATAAATGCAAGTATATAAACAAGGTAATACAAGACTTAAAGTAAAGGTGGAACACAATGTAATTTTTCAAGTGTATTTTATTTATGATGTTAAATAAAATATAAGGTTGTGCGGAATCAAGAAAATACAAATATGTAAGTATCCTAACAACATATGAATTACAAATGATCTATATTTGCTAAATAAACTCTTTAGATCGAAATACTTAAAGTTGTGAAGTATCCCTGTTACGATCGAGAGTATTTAGACAAATTCACCTTAATTGCTAAAAGTAATTTTAACAAGGAAATGACTTTGTATTTATAGGCAAACAAATTCACCAGTGAATTTGTGCCGTACAAATATGGTTGCATGCATTTAATGAACCGACAAGGTCATTAAATGCATTGGTTAAGGTACAAGGATAAAGTCACATCAATATGACAATTAACCTTTTAACCAACCACCTTTACACACGTAAGTACTTTTGTAAAGACAAGTGGAATGTTCTTTGAAAAGTGTGTAAAGGCAAAAAGTCAATTCCTCGTAATCAGTGTTCAGACTTGTAAGGTCTAGAATACTGACAAAGCTCCAGTCGTAGATCTGGTAAGACTTCCAGTGGACTCCGCCATTTGTCAGTCTTCTTTATTCTAACTTCAGTCTTTGACTTCAGTGAGAATGTCTTCAGTAGAATAGATCTGGACTGGGGTGAAGTCCAGTGAGATAATCTGGAATACTCCAGATTTCCAATACAAGTATTTTGCTCACTGGTCTTCCATTATTTCTGAACAAATCTTCAGTGTCGCTCCAGTCGTCAAGTCTGGAGCGAGTCCAATAAATCTGGACCTAACAAATTCCCCCTATTTGTTTAGAAATAATGCAAGGTTTTTCAAGCTTCTATCTATACAATTTTGTATGCTTGAAAAACACTTGATTTGATTTAGTCTAAAAAATTTTAAGTTACTGGAAAACACTTTATAGATCATCAGTGTTCCAGTTTCATCTTTTAATTCTAACTTAGACTAAATCTGATCACTTACTTTGTGAATCAAAATATGCAACTATATTTACAGCCATCAACAGAAAATAAGTTACAATTTTGGGAAATAAATACAATTACAAGTAAATGATAAAAGAGTCAGGCCCTTCTCTTTGACGTCTGTCCAGGAGCATCTTCAGTGGCCTTCCTCTTTGGTGATGGTGAGGATGGTACAGACTCTGGTGGTTTCATACCCAGTGCAACTTCCATCTGTTGCTTTCTCTTCCAGGCCTTCTCAATCCTCTTCAAAAATGCTTTAACATCAGTAGACATATCAGTCTTCCCCCTGAATGTTAAGGCTATCTCCTTCAGTTCAGTCCATCCAAAAGCTTGGACTGAAGCATTCTTCCTTTCATCAGTAAAGTTACCCTCTCTGGTCAACTTTACTTCAAACCTGGTCATGCCTTCATGGTTTTCAGCTAATTTTATCTCTGCACCTATGATCCTTCTGGCATCAGCCCTGAACGTCATCAGTTCATTATATTTGTCTTTTAATTTGGCAGCCTGGATCAAAGCTTCAGTTTCCCTGGATACCTTCTCTTGTTCCAAGGCAGTCTGGATTTCTTCACGATTTATTCTTTGTGAAGTATCCAAGGGAATGAAAGTGCTCAGATCTGCATCCCTGATTGCTTTTAGCTGTTTGGCAGTGAGTTTTGGCAAGCCTTTTATCTTCCCTCTATACTCTATCTCCAGAGCACCAGCATTCTTTCTGATCTTCTTCTGGAGGTTCACCAGTTCCTCCTTCCTTTGTCTGATCAGTTCAACTACACTGACACCATACGTTACTGCATCATAAGTTTGTTCTTCTTCAGAGTACCTGGAGCGAATGTAGACGTCATCCAATGCATCCAGACATTGATGAACTCTGGGGTCTTCCTTCATCTTTTTGTATACATCAATATGAATGCCCAACCTGCCAGCATTATACGAATCAAGAGTCCCCATCTTTGCCATTTCCAATTTGTGAGCCTGAAGTTCATCCTTTTGTCTTTTCTTGAAGATTTCAATCATTATACACTCCTGCTCTAGTCTCTTTGAAGTGTCTTCATCAGTAGTAGAAAATTCTGATGATTTCCCAGCAGTTTCACTTTCTTCTCCAGATACCATATGTTGCTTTCCTTTTACTGACTTTAAAGTAGTTGTTTGTCACACCCCGTTGTAGCGGAAATACAGGGTTAACAAAGAATTGCATACTAATCAGAAGGTTAATAGAAATTACATCCATTTATACCAATACAAGTCAAAACAAGTACAATCGTTCCAAGTGTGGACCCCAAAATACGGATACAAGCCATCCTCATTTGGAACTGGGCCCACAGAATACAAGT
This sequence comes from Erigeron breviscapus, assembly GCA_034093135.1. Classification (NCBI taxonomy): domain Eukaryota; kingdom Viridiplantae; phylum Streptophyta; class Magnoliopsida; order Asterales; family Asteraceae; genus Erigeron; species Erigeron breviscapus. Next base: position 223,751,264 of record CM067167.1, on the reverse strand, counting down.
TATATAAATTGGACAGTCAAATACAATTAAAGCCAAAAGCATGAGAGTCCTCAATGTCTGATGCTAATTGTACGTCCAAAGTCAAAAGATTGGCCCTATAATGCCAAAGACGATTCCAAGGCTTACAGATGATCACCTGAAAAGCATGAAATTTGAGAGGATCAACTATCGAAATAGTTGGTGAGTTTACAGTGTGTTTGACTAAAAGATCAATCGTCGTTTGTTGTAGTTATTTAATGCATGACGGTTCAGACCGAAGTCTAACCTAAATATATATGACAAGACGGTTCAGACCGAAGTCTAACCTAAATATATGACAAGACGGTTCAGACCGAAGTCTAACCTAAATAATATGACAAGACGGTTCAGACCGAAGTCTAACCTAAATATATGACAAGACGGTTCAGACCGAAGTCTAACCTAAATAATATGACAAGACGGTTCAGACCGAAGTCTAACCTAAATAATATGACAAGACGGTTCAGACCGAAGTCTAACCTAAATATAACTACAAGAAGGGGGGATCATTTTAGTTTGTCAAAAACACAAAGAAACAGTTTAGTCAGCCAACAACATGGCAAGTCAAGACATATAGATCGATTTTCATAAGACATGTATACACATTTTTAGACAGCCGTCTCATGGCAAATATAAGACAAATGATTTCATTTACCAAATCTCATGGCGTAGACAAAGACAAATCATTTACAAAGTAGTCGTGTATACAGTACATGCTTTCAGGCCCAAAGTAAAGGAAAAAGGGCGCCATAAACTCACCTTAGCAGTCTACGAGCTAAAGTAATGAGCAGTCTGAGAATAAGAGCAGTCTAGTCTCCACGTCTATCCAAAACCTAGGATATGAGCACGAATGGTGAGGATCAAATCTCACGACGACAAGTATCCTACGTACAACTACTTAGCTATCAATCCTAGAATGCCACGACCAAGTGTGATTTAATCTTTCATTTTATTTAACTTTTGTTGGCAATATCAATGAAATTGTCATTATAAGGTAGTCTAAAGTACCATTCGATATTTACCAAGTCCAAACGTTCAAGTTGTCAAAAACTAGAAATGTCAAATATTTCAGCAACATACCACTGCGCCGCAGTGGGAAAAGTTTCACCCCACTGCGCCGCAGTCAGCCAAAAACAATATTTTTCCGAGGGTTTACACTGCGCCGCAGTGAGCTAGAAATATGCTCACTGCGCCGCAGTGGCTTAAGTCGACACCAGACCAGAGTCTGGGCACTGCGCCGCAGTGGGCTAAGACAACGCCACTGCGCCGCAGTGGCCCCATTCTGCAGCCAAAAACCAGCAGTTCATATGCAGAAATAACCCAAATCGTTTTTGATTCAATTCCTTTCACTATAACTAGTTTCAACAAGTGCAATAGACCTGGAAACATACCATTTCGCCAACCATTTCGCCATTTCAATCATTTTGATATCAAAACCAAATTCTAAGCCAAAATATCCATTTATCATCAAAACCCTAATTTCATATCTAATTTAAAGGCTTCCCATTTCCATAATCAAAACTGAAAACAAACCCTTAATTGAATTTAAACCAAATCAAAGTTTGAGAAAGTTACTTACCAAATGGTGTTCTTGAGAAATAAGAAGAAATATGAAGATGATGATTTTGATCCTTGCCAAAACCCTAATTATTATTGGAAGAATGATTAATTGCTTTGATTTCCCTTTGATTTCTCCTTGCCAAAATGATTTAGAGCATAAAGTAGTGAATTTTGTGTGTGTGTGGTGTGTGTATTGTGTCGACAGGCAAAGAAAGAAAAAGGAGGGAAGTGTTTTGTTGTTTGTTTGTTGCTTAATTCTCAGCCACAAACAAAGGGGCCGGCCTATGTGGCTCCTTTTCGGTCATTTAAATACCCCAAATTTGGAAAAATGCTTACGATTTAATACCGTTTGACCAAAAGTTTAAAATGTAAAATAAAGGTATCTTTCCTCGTCTCATTTTTAGTCAAGACAAGCAAATAAAGTTTCGTCAAAGGGAACTTTATAATATTAAGTCTAGACAGTCTAATTATCTTGTACAAGACATAACCTTTAAATATTAATTTAAAGTTATTTTTAAAGACTCGGCATTCGTCTAGATAGCTAATAGTCTACGTCATCAAGATACGTCTAATTTTGACTAAGTCAAAAGTCCAAAAGTCTTATAAGTTCCACGTCAAATGACTGTCTAATTGAGATTAGGACTAACCCGATGTTAATTAATTACGAGTTGTCACAGCATCCCGACTTCTAAGGATTTCGTCCCGAAATCAAGTCTTGCTCAGTAAAAAGATGAGGATAGTTATTCCTCATAAAGTCTTCACGTTCCCAAGTCAAGTCGGGACCATGTTTTGAGTTCCAACGAACTTTGACCAATTTGATACGACTGCGTCTAAGTTGTTTGAGCTGTTGGTCTAAAATTTCAACAGGTTCTTCAACGAATTGAAGAGAGTCAGTCACTTGCAGCTCTTCGACAGGTACGACTAAAGTCTCATCAGTCAGACATTTCTTAAGATTCGAAATGTGAAATGTGTGATGAACATGTTCTAGCTCCTTAGGTAAATCGAGCTTGTAAGCCACGGAACCAATTCTTTGAACAATTTCGAATGGTCCGATATAACGAGGACTAAGTTTCCCTCGTACGCCAAAATGTGCAGTGCCCTTCCAAGGTGACACTTTCAACATAACTTTGTCTCCCACTTGAAACTCAAGTGGTTTCCGTCTACGGTTGGCATAGCTCTTTTGACGATCTTGAGCCGCCTTCAGCCGTGCCCTAATTTCGACAATTTGATCAGTAGTCTTCTGAACTAGTCCATATTTAAACAAACGACGTTCTCCAGCATCAAGCCAACAGACAGGAGACCTACACTTTCGTCCATATAAAGCCTCATAAGGCGCGCATTTGATGCTAGTGTGATAGCTGTTGTTATATGAAAATTCAGCCAACGGCAAAAAGGTATCCCAACTACCTTTGAAGTCAATGACACATGCCCGAAGCATGTCCTCTAAAGTCTGGATGGTACGTTCACTTTGTCCGTCAGTCTGTGGATGGTAAGCCGTACTCAGGTGCAATTGAGTGCCTAGGGCGTCTTGAAAATATTGCCATGATTGTGAAGTGAAACGACCATCACGGTCAGAGATAATAGACAAAGGAACGCCATGAAGAGATACAATCCTTTCAATGTATATTTGAGACAATTTCCTTATCTTCCAGTTCTCCCAAATTGGAATGAAATGAGCAGACTTCGTCAATCGATCGACAATGACCCAAATAGTATCATATCCTTTCAGGGTTCGAGGTAACTTCGTAATGAAGTCCATAGTAATTTGTTCCCATTTCCAGTCAGGAATTTTGGGTTGTTGGAGCAGCCCAGAAGGCTTTTGGTGCTCCGCCTTGACCATCGAACAATTTAGACACTTCGAGACATAAGTGGCGATATCTCTTTTCATACCAGGCCACCAATAAAAGTCCTTCAGTCCATGGTACATTTTGTCAGCGCCAGGATGGATTGAATACCTAGATCGATGACTTTCGTTCATTAAAAGTTCTCTAAGTCCATTATATTTGGGAATCCACACCCTGCCCTTAACATGTCGGATTCCATCGCCATCCAATTCAAACAAACGTTCAGCATTCCACAATGCTTCCTCCTCGATACGCCCTGGCCGTAGGGCTTCGTTTTGATCGTCTAAAACTCTATCCTTAATGACGAGCCAAGATAAGAACTTGCTCTTGTTATGACAGATAGTGAAATTCTATCTTTTCGACTTAGCGCGTCAGCAACAACATTTGCTTTACCGGGATGATATTTGAGTTCACAGTCGTAGTCACTGAGTAACTCTACCCATCGTCGTTGTCGCATATTCAGCATTTTCTGATCGAAGATATGCTGAAGGCTTTTGTGATCCGTGAATACAGTACACTTGGTACCATACAGATAATGTCTCCAAATTTTTAATGCGAAGACAACCGCTCCGAGTTCTAGATCGTGGGTTGTATAGTTCTTTTCGTGGATTTTGAGCTGTCTAGAAGCGTAAGCAATGACCTTACCTTCCTGCATAAGTACACATCCCATGCCCTGATGTGAGGCGTCACAGTATACCACGAAATTTTCAATGCCATTTGGTAACGCTAGAATAGGAGCATTACACAGCCTGTCCTTTAATGTCTGAAATGCCTTCTCTTGGGCATCCTGCCAAATAAATTCCTTAGTCTTCTGAGTTAATAAGGTCAAAGGTTGAGCAACCTTAGAGAAATTCTCAATGAATCTCCTGTAATAGCCAGCCAGTCCAAGAAATTGACGTATTTCTGTCGGAGTCTTTGGGGCTTCCCACTTCTTTATCGCTTCGACCTTAGATGGATCTACATGGATTCCATCCCTGTTCACTACATGACCCAAGAAGTGTACTTCCCTAATCTAGAATTCACATTTTGAGAATTTCGCGTACAACTTCTGATCCTTGAGCAGTTGCAGAATGGTTCTCAGATGACCTTCATGTTCGTCTTTATTCCTTGAGTATATCAGTATGTCGTCAATGAATACAATGACAAACTTGTCAAGATACGGTCGACATACTCGATTCATTAAGTCCATAAACACAGCAGGTGCATTGGTTAAGCCAAACGGCATAACCAAAAACTCATAATGTCCGTAACGAGTTCTGAAAGCTGTTTTAGGAATGTCTGTCTCTCTGACTCTGAGTTGATGATACCCAGACCTGAGATCGATCTTGGAAAAGTGTGATGCACCTTCCAGTTGGTCAAATAAGTCGTCAATATGAGGCAAAGGGTACCTGTTCTTGACAGTCAACTTGTTCAATTCTCTATAATCTATACACATGCGCATAGAGCCGTCCTTCTTTTTGACAAATAGAATCGGAGCTCCCCAAGGTGATGAACTTGGGCGAATTAGTCCTTTAGCTAACAACTCTTGAAGTTGTTCGGATAATTCTTGCATTTCTGACGGCGCAAGACGATAGGGTGCCTTGGCCACGGGTGCAGCTCCAGGGACTAAGTCTATTCCAAACTCAACTGGTCTGTGAGGTGGAAGTCCCGCCAAATCTTCAGGAAATACTTCTGGAAAATCTTTAACTACTGGGATGTCATGAATGTCTTTACCCTTCGGCTTCCTTTCAACAACTAGTGCCAAGAAGGCAGGGTATTCTTTTTGTAAATATTTATTCGCCTTTATCGCCGATACTAAAATCAATTCCTTCCCTGACTTGTCTCCTTGCACTATTAGGGTTTCGTTATTCTGAAGGGGTATTCTAACAATCTTCTCGTAACACATTATTTCGGCTCTAACCTTAGATAACCAGTCCATACCAACAATTACATCAAAACTACTGAGTTCTATGGGAATTAGATCAATTTTAAAGGTTTCGCCAGATAGTGTCAAATTGCAATCTACTAAATGATCTCTAGCAATATACTTTTGACCGTTTGCATATTCGACAATATAAGTGTCTTTCATGGGGATAGCCACTATACCGAATCGGGACTTAAATTCTAAGGATATAAAGCTTTTATCAGCACCAGAGTCGAATAACACAAAAACATAATGATTATTGAGTATGAATGTACCTATCACAACGTTGGGATCACGTCGTGCATCAGCAGCATCCAAAGCAAAAACTCGGCCTCTACCTCGTCCATCTTGATTCCTTGCTTGATTATTCCCCACATGGTTCCTTACTGGAACTATTGCATTGTTGTTCGGGTTCAGATTGAGTCTTGGACATGCAGGTCGCAGATGGGTTTCGCTCCCACATTCGTAGCATTGAGCCTGTGTCTTGCCCTTACAAAACTTCTCCAGATGTCCCGCCCTTTTACAACGGCGACAAATAGGACAATTTCCTCTGTGATGGAGATTACACCTATTACACCTAGGGTCTGTGCCAGTGTACCTCGTGACGTCCTGAGTAGCTACCGCAAAGTTTCTGGCAGTCTTAAACCTCTTGCCATTTCCACCGCCACCATATCCACTACCTGAGGCATGATCACTCCTTCTCTTGACCACTTCAGTTCCAACAGAAGAACCAGTGGTTCTTTTCAAGTCTATCACCATCCGGTTGGTTGCACTAACTGCCGCTTGAAGAGTCATAGGATTAAAAGCGGCTACCAATCTTCGGACATCAGGTGACAAGCCATAACAGTACCTCTCGATCAATTTCTCCTCCGTATCTACCATACGAGGAACTAGTCTTGTCAGCTCATGAAAACGAGTAGTGTATTTCTCATTGTCTAGCCCGACCATAGTATGATTCCAAAATTCGCCTTCCATTTTCTGTACCTCCTCCCTAGGACAGTATTTTTCCATCAACATGCTTTTAAAATCAAACCAAGGTATCCTATTAGCTTGGTCTCAACCTCGGGTCCTAACCTGCTCGTTCCACCATGATAGAGCGTGCTTTTGAAGTTGAGTGGAAGCATATTCCACTTTGTGCTCTTCGGCACAACGACTAATATGAAGCACCGCCTCTATGCTTTCTAGCCAGTTGATTAGACCTACCGGACCCTCGGTACCATGAAATTCCTTTGGTTTACAATAGGTAAAGGTCTTGTAGTCACCCACTCGAAGTTGAGCTCGAGGAACAACTTGCTCAGCAGTAGGTTCAACATTGTTACTATTATCAGTATGATGATTATTATTTGCGTTCATGCTTGCCGTGATCTGAGCAACTAAAGTAGGCATGGCGGCCAACAGTTGCTGCGTCACAAATGCTGCCATATTATTATCCCCGCCAGTATTTGGGGTAGGTCCAGGACCAGTGTTCACCTGGACAGTAGCAGTTTCTGGTTCTTGCTGGATTACAGGTTCTTCTGTTCAGCTTCATTATTCAAAGGAGTGGATCGAGTAACTCTCTTGGTGCAGTTTTCTTGACTGGAGCCTTTTTCTGAACCTTGCTTTTCGTCTTAGGAGCCATAAGTCTAAGATATGAACAAAAATGTCATTTAGAGATTTCCTTGATAGGTTAAATAGAAAGTATCTTTGCAAGACAGATGACAGTACAATGCAAGTCACAAATTGCTGACTTGTATGAATTCATGTACTAGACAAGACAGGAAAAATATGAAAAGTCATATTTCTAGAGCTAAGAATAAGCAGTTGACATAGTCTGAACAAGTAAGTAAGCCAAAAGACAATCGTATTTCATTGATGTTCAAAATTTTACATAGTCTGGTATGTACAGTCCAAAAACATGTGGGAAACTTCATCCACAATGATAGACTACTTAGTCGGAGTAATACGATTTATAGACACGTGGGAAATACATCCACCAAAAGATTACAACTCAAAGTACAGAAGTACGAGTTGTTATAAGTTCTAGGCTTACAATACAGAAAGACATATTACAAAATTACATCTTGCAAATAACAACGACCAGCAAAGCCACCACTAACACCACCACCACAGACAGTATCCAGATCAACCTCCCAATAGTTTCCTTCCCTCTCTAGCAACAGACATAGCCTCAGCCGCCTGTTGATAAGCTCCAGTCAACGCCTGAGCTTGATTCTCTATTTTCTCCCTTGTACAGATGAGGGAATTGTTCATTCTTGACAATTGTCGGCGATAATATTCCGACCTATCAGTTGCAGATGCAACTGGCATAACAGCACTTGGGTTGTAGACAGGCGCTCTGGAGGGACCCGCAGCATACGGATCTCCCTGAAAGAAAGAAAGTCCAAGTCCACAGTTGCCCTGAACTGGTGCAGAAGGACCAGGAGCATAAGGGTCTCTAGGAGCATAAGGCAAATGAGCTCCCTCGGTAGTCCTCCTCTGATATGGAGATACCGGTGTTACAGATGATTGAACATGGATAGACACATGTTCGCCTCCAGATTCACTGGAAGATGAAACAAGGTTGATAGGGCGTGATTCATTGCCCGATTCCTCCATTGGTTCCTCTTCATAAGAGTCAGGAACATAAGGAATGGAGTTTGCCAAGACAGAAACTGGAGGTGTACAAGGTACAACAGCATTTGAGCTAACTCCATCCGACATGACTAGTCTGAACAAGTAAGTAAGCCAAAAGACAATCGTATTTCATTGATGTTCAAAATTTTACATAGTCTGGTATGTACAGTCCAAAAACATGTGGGAAACTTCATCCACAATGATAGACTACTTAGTCGGAGTAATACGATTTATAGACACGTGGGAAATACATCCACCAAAAGATTACAACTCAAAGTACAGAAGTACGAGTTGTTATAAGTTCTAGGCTTACAATACAGAAAGACATATTACAAAATTACATCTTGCAAATAACAACGACCAGCAAAGCCACCACTAACACCACCACCACAGACAGTATCCAGATCAACCTCCCAATAGTTTCCTTCCCTCTCTAGCAACAGACATAGCCTCAGCCGCCTGTTGATAAGCTCCAGTCAACGCCTGAGCTTGATTCTCTATTTTCTCCCTTGTACAGATGAGGGAATTGTTCATTCTTGACAATTGTCGGCGATAATATTCCGACCTATCAGTTGCAGATGCAACTGGCATAACAGCACTTGGGTTGTAGACAGGCGCTCTGGAGGGACCCGCAGCATACGGATCTCCCTGAAAGAAAGAAAGTCCAAGTCCACAGTTGCCCTGAACTGGTGCAGAAGGACCAGGAGCATAAGGGTCTCTAGGAGCATAAGGCAAATGAGCTCCCTCGGTAGTCCTCCTCTGATATGGAGATACCGGTGTTACAGATGATTGAACATGGATAGACACATGTTCGCCTCCAGATTCACTGGAAGATGAAACAAGGTTGATAGGGCGTGATTCATTGCCCGATTCCTCCATTGGTTCCTCTTCATAAGAGTCAGGAACATAAGGAATGGAGTTTGCCAAGACAGGAACTGGAGGTGTACAGGGTACAACAGCATTTGAGCTAACTCCATCCGACATGACTAGTCTGAAAAGATAGTCAAAGAATCCATATAAGTCAAATGGATAAGGCAGTACGTCTCAAATGGATGATACAGTACGCAAATGAGTTTTAAAGAAATCTTTGTCTAGATTACACACATTCGGTTTGGGTTTCTATTACCAACATATTTGAAATGCTTATATATAGGGTCACCCGCAGCCTTCCCACCACATTTTAAATATGCTGTTAATATAATCCAAACTATCACGTATATAAACCTTATGCATACACATACGATTTGAGTTTCTATTCCTAACATACCTTCAATGTTTATATATAGGGTCACCCGCAGCCTTCCCACCACATCTACAGTATGTTGTGAATATAGCTCAAACTATAACGTATATACAAAATCTAAGATATTTATTTCGAGCCTTATATTATTTTACATAATCGGGACGTAGTTGATCAAGTTAGGTCTAATTATAGACAAATAATATAACTCCTGAAATAAGTATCCTAAACCTAAATAGACTTAGATTCCCTTTTGAAACGAAATGGCTATAGATTGAGTTTTTCCAGCGGAAAAAACTCGGTATTAACTATAACCTTGTCTCTGATACCAATTTTTGTCACACCCCGTTGTAGCGGAAATACAGGGTTAACAAAGAATTGCATACTAATCAGAAGGTTAATAGAAATTACATCCATTTATACCAATACAAGTCAAAACAAGTACAATCGTTCCAAGTGTGGACCCCAAAATACGGATACAAGCCATCCTCATTTGGAACTGGGCCCACAGAATACAAGTTATATAAATTGGACAGTCAAATACAATTAAAGCCAAAAGCATGAGAGTCCTCAATGTCTGATGCTAATTGTACGTCCAAAGTCAAAAGATTGGCCCTATAATGCCAAAGACGATTCCAAGGCTTACAGATGATCACCTGAAAAGCATGAAATTTGAGAGGATCAACTATCGAAATAGTTGGTGAGTTTACAGTGTGTTTGACTAAAAGATCAATCGTCGTTTGTTGTAGTTATTTAATGCATGACGGTTCAGACCGAAGTCTAACCTAAATATATGACAAGACGGTTCAGACCGAAGTCTAACCTAAATAATATGACAAGACGGTTCAGACCGAAGTCTAACCTAAATAATATGACAAGACGGTTCAGACCGAAGTCTAACCTAAATAATATGACCAGACGGTTCAGACCGAAGTCTAACCTAAATAATATGACAAGACGGTTCAGACCGAAGTCTAACCTAAATAATATGACAAGACGGTTCAGACCGAAGTCTAACCTAAATATAACTACAAGAAGGGGGGATCATTTTAGTTTGTCAAAAACACAAAGAAACAGTTTAGTCAGCCAACAACATGGCAAGTCAAGACATATAGATCGATTTTCATAAGACATGTATACACATTTTAGACAGCCGTCTCATGGCAAATATAAGACAAATGATTTCATTTACCAAATCTCATGGCGTAGACAAAGACAAATCATTTACAAAGTAGTCGTGTATACAGTACATGCTTTCAGGCCCAAAGTAAAGGAAAAAGGGCGCCATAAACTCACCTTAGCAGTCTACGAGCTAAAGTAATGAGCAGTCTGAGAATAAGAGCAGTCTAGTCTCCACGTCTATCCAAAACCTAGGATATGAGCACGAATGGTGAGGATCAAATCTCACGACGACAAGTATCCTACGTACAACTACTTAGCTATCAATCCTAGAATGCCACGACCAAGTGTGATTTAATCTTTCATTTTATTTAACTTTTGTTGGCAATATCAATGAAATTGTCATTATAAGGTAGTCTAAAGTACCATTCGATATTTACCAAGTCCAAACGTTCAAGTTGTCAAAAACTAGAAATGTCAAATATTTCAGCAACATACCACTGCGCCGCAGTGGGAAAAGTTTCACCCCACTGCGCCGCAGTCAGCCAAAAACAATATTTTTCCGAGGGTTTACACTGCGCCGCAGTGAGCTAGAAACATGCTCACTGCGCCGCAGTGGCTTAAGTCGACACCAGACCAGAGTCTGGGCACTGCGCCACAGTGGGCTAAGACAACGCCACTGCGCCGCAGTGGCCCCATTCTGCAGCCAAAAACCAACAGTTCATATGCAGAAATAACCCAAATCGTTTTTGATTCAATTCCTTTCACTATAACTAGTTTCAACAAGTGCAATAGACCTGGAAACATACCATTTCGCCAACCATTTCGCCATTTCAATCATTTTGATATCAAAACCAAATTCTAAGCCAAAATATCCATTTATCATCAAAACCCTAATTTCATATCTAATTTAAAGGCTTCCCATTTCCATAATCAAAACTGAAAATAAACCCTTAATTGAATTTAAACCAAATCAAAGTTTGAGAAAGTTACTTACCAAATGGTGTTCTTGAGAAATAAGAAGAAATATGAAGATGATGATTTTGATCCTTGCCAAAACCCTAATTATTATTGGAAGAATGATTAATTGCTTTGATTCCCCTTTGATTTCTCCTTGCCAAAATGATTTAGAGCATAAAGTAGTGAATTTTGTGTGTGTGTGGTGTGTGTATTGTGTCGACAGGCAAAGAAAGAAAAAGGAGGGAAGTGTTTTGTTGTTTGTTTGTTGCTTAATTCTCAGCCACAAACAAAGGGGCCGGCCTATGTGGCTCCTTTTCGGTCATTTAAATACCCCAAATTTGGAAAAATGCTTACGATTTAATACCGTTTGACCAAAAGTTTAAAATGTAAAATAAAGGTATCTTTCCTCGTCTCATTTTTAGTCAAGACAAGCAAATAAAGTTTCGTCAAAGGGAACTTTATAATATTAAGTCTAGACAGTCTAATTATCTTGTACAAGACATAACCTTTAAATATTAATTTAAAGTTATTTTTAAAGACTCGGCATTCGTCTAGATAGCTAATAGTCTACGTCATCAAGATACGTCTAATTTTGACTAAGTCAAAAGTCCAAAAGTCTTATAAGTTCCACGTCAAATGACTGTCTAATTGAGATTAGGACTAACCCGATGTTAATTAATTACGAGTTGTCTGTGATATCTGGGAATGCTTCAAACTGGGGCTCACTGGCATCAGTACCAGTAGCCTCTTCAACCTGTACATTGGCTTCAGTACCAACTACTTCTTGTGCACTGGCATCAGTACCAGTCACTCTTTCTTGTTGCACGATGGCTTCAGTGCCAAAGGCCTTTTCAATTGCACTAACAACCACTTCTTTCTTTTTCTTCACCAATCCTTCTAGAACAGACTCAGTGGCAACAGACTTTTCCCCCTTGGAATGTCCACCAGTTTGAGACTTGTGGGCACTCCATAATTGTTCAAGCATGTATCTGTCTGTAGCACCAAATGTTCTTCCTGCCACTGGAGTTGTGATATTCACAGTCTTAACATCCAGAGTTTTGGTAAAAATGTCAGCGAGTTGTTTGTCAGTGGGAATAAAATGGAGTTCAATGTTGCCTTTCACAATATTGTCACGAATGAAGTGATACCTGAGATCAATGTGCTTCGTCTTTGAGTGCATGACTGGATTGTTCGAGATAGCAATGGCACTAGTATTATCACAAAAGATTGGGGTCTTTGAATACTTAATACCATAATCAAGCAACTGGTTCTTCATCTAGAGTATCTGAGCACAACAACTGGATGCAGACACGTATTCAGCTTCAGCAGTGGACAATGAAACTGAAGTTTGCTTCTTACTGGTCCAGCTGACCAGTTTGCCACCAAGGAAATGACATCCACCAGTAGTGGATTTTCTGTCTATCTTACAACCTGCATGATCTAAATCTGAATAACCCATTAGATCCATGCCTGAGCCTTTGGGATACCAAAGACCCAAACTGGGGACACCTTTAAGGTATTTCAGTATGCGCTTTACAGCAAGCATATGAGATTCTTTTGGATTAGACTGATATCTGGCACATAAAACATGTTGAAAACATAATATCTGGTCTACTGGCAGTTAAATACATCAGTGAACCAACCATGCCTCTATAGACAGTGGTGTTCACTAGTTTACCATCTGGATCTGAGTCCAGTGTTAGTGGTGCAGAAATTGGAGTGGGTTTAGATGGTGAAGAGTTCATATCAAATTTCTTTAAAAGATCTCTAACATATTTCTCTTGATTAATAAAAATACCATCTCTGGTCTGTTTAATCTGGAGTCCTAGAAAATATGTTAATTCACCCATTAAACTCATCTCATATTCAGTCGACATTATTTTCGAAAATTTCTTACACATTTTATCATCAGTAGACCCAAAAATAATATCATCAACATAAATTTGTACCATCAGAAGATTACCTTTTTCATGAAGAATAAATAAGGTATTGTCAATTGCACCTCTTTTAAAATCATTTTTCAATAAATGTTTAGTCAGAGTATCATACCAGGCACGTGGGGCTTGTCTGAGGCCATAAAGTGCTTTGTCCAGACGATATACCCAGTGTGGATGCTTTTCATCAATGAAACCTGGTGGTTGTCTGACATAAACTTCTTCTTCAAGTTTTCCATTCAAAAATGCACTTTTAACGTCCATCTGGTAGACCTTGAATTGATGATGAGCAGCAAATGCTAAAAATATTCTGATCGCTTCAAGTCTAGCCACTGGAGCAAATGATTCATCAAAATCGACATCAGACTGGCAGTACCCTTGTGCTACCAGTCTGGCCTTGTTTCTGATGACATGGCCATCTTCATCTACCTTATTCCTGAAGACCCATCTGTTCCAATTGGTTCTTTCTTTCCAACTGGGAAAGGAACCAGGTACCAAACCTTGTTCCTTTCAAACTGGTGAAGCTCTTTTTGCATAGCTATCACCCAGCTTGGATCTTCCATAGCCTCGTCAATCTTCTTTGGTTCTATCAGTGATAAGAAACTGACATATAAGCATTGATTACTGGAGGCTCTTCTGGTCAGAACCCCTCTACTGGAGTCACCTATGATCTGATCGATAGGATGAGCTTTTGTCCATCTGGAGTATTGACCAGGATTGTTACTGACAACAATATCAGTGCAAGAGTTCAGTTGAGTCTCCTCTGGTGTTGCTTCTGGAGGAGGATCTTGCCAGACTACTTCAACATCTTCATCTGAATCATTTAAATCACGATTTGCATCATGAAATTCTTCAATTGAAGGCATTTCTTGAAGTATTGGTTCAGTCTCAACTGAAAGTGATACTGGGGGAGTAGTACGAACATCTGATCCAATAATAATTTCAGAGGGTAGCTTGAAAATAATTGAAGGATAGAATGGAGTACTACTGGAGGGTTTCTTAGTCTGAAACAGGTTCCAGATCAGGATGACTGGAAACTTCTTCTAGAGAATCTTTATTGTAGTTGATAGGATCAGATTCACAGAAGACAATTGGAGTTACCGGGGGAGTATCAAGGGTTGGCTTTTTATTGATTGCAGCATTTGATTCATCAAATGTGACATGTATTGACTCATGGACCTTCTCCAGTCTCTTGTTATAGAGTCTGAAGGCCTTGCGAATGGCTGAATAACCTAAGAAATATCCTTCATCAGCTTTGGAATCAAATTTGCCTAACTGACTGGAGTCATTCAGGATGTACACTGGACATCCAAAAACGTGAAAATAACCAATATTTGGTTTTCTATTTCTTAAGACTTCATAGGCTGTCTTTTTGTGTCTTTTGATGTACACAGATCGGTTCTGGGTGTGACAAGCAGTAGCAATTGCTTCAGCCCAGAAACTGGTAGAAAGACCAGATTCAGCAAGCATACTCCTGACAGCTTCTATCAGCGTTCGATTCTTCTTTTCCACCACTTCATTCTGTTCTGGAGAGCGGGCTGATGAGAAATTCTGGGAGATGCCAGTGTCTGTACAGAATGACTCCAGAGTTGCATTCTGGAATTCTGTTCCATTGTCACTTCTTAACTGACACACTTTTCGCTTGTACTTGAGCTCAATTTGCTTGATAAGACCGATGATTTCAGCAGCAGCTTCACTTTTAGACCTGAGAAAGATCACCCAACAATATCTGGAGAATTCATCTACGATCACCAGGGTGTATCTTTTACCAGCACGAGTCTGAACATTCACTGGACCAAAGAGATCCATATGAAGCATATGAAGAGGTTCAGATATGCTGAAATTCTGCTTGGTCTTGAAACTGGTACGTTTCTGCTTACCCATCTCACATCCTGGACATGGCCTTTCCTTTTTGAAGGAAACTGAAGGTATCCCATCTGCCAGTTGTTTTCTAAACAACTTATTAATATTTTTGAAATTTAAATGGGATAACCTTTTGCCATAACCAGTTTGTGTCTTCGTCAGCTTGAGTATAGAAACACTGCTCTGAAGGAGAGCTTTCCATATCTATCACATACACATTCCCTCTTATGGGAGCAATCAATACTACCTTCCAGTCCTTGTTGAATACAATGCCCTGAGCAATATTGAATAGAATTTGATAGCCATCATCACACAGTTGACTGACACTGATCAGGTTATATTTCAAACCATTCACAAATGCAACTCATCTGAATTTGACTTGTCCATTGTTCAGAACACCATACCCCTCAGTTTTTCCACAACCATCATTTCCAAAAGTAATGGAGGGTCCATCTCCAGCAGGGTCTTACATCCGGTCATTGTCCTGCCAGCTGCACTGTCAAGATACCAGATATACTTCTTTCGATCGCCCTGCACATCCACCAGATATATCAGTTAGATTTGGGAACCCATCGACTGATGGGTTCATTGGACCCTCCCTTATAGGTCCCTGGAGGTATCTGGTTGAGTTCACTTTCTTCAACAGTAGTCTTAGTTGAAAAGACCATTGGGGTTGATAGTTTTGAAACCTTTTTCTTTTTCTCAACTGGAGAAATATATTTATCTTTCTTTGAAAAAGGTTTGGTATTTTGTCTAGGGCCAGATGAAGTACTTTCAAATTTGTTTAATCTTGCATTACAACTTTGAAATTGACGAGTCAGTAATTGAAACTGGCTCTCTAACCTTAACAAAATACTTTCATCAGATGACACCTGAGCCTTTCCAGTTGACTGGACTCTAGGCTTAGGTAGGGAACTGGTCTTCTTCTTTTGAACCTGGGGTTCTTTAGAAGCAGTCTGAGGCAAAGGTTTATTCCGATTGACCTTATGACTGCTCCAGTCTTAACCTCAGGGGATTGAACTGGAAAAATATTGGCCTTAGGAGTTACAGGCTCATCATAAATGGTAATGGGCCTGAATCCCTCTGGTAACCGATCAATTACTGGTATTAATGATGCAATATGAGTATTTCCATCTAAATAAGCACGTTTTTGAGTGGGAAATTGATTTACTCCAGCATTATATGGCTTTCTGGTTTCAAGCCATGATTTAATAACCAGTTTTTCTTTTTCTAAAATGATTTCAAGATCTTGTTTTTCTTGAATCAGTTGTTCAGTTACCAGAACTTGGGCTTGAAATGCCAGTTCAATATCTTGAAGTTCCTTTAATTTTGATTTTAAAACTGTAATTTCAGAAAAATCTGTTTCTAGACCATTTACAAAGTCAGATCTAACAGTTTCAACAAAGATTAAATCAGAATTAAGAGCTTCAGCAATGTCCAATTTTAATTCAGTGTCAGTTTCAACATCATAATCACTGACCTTTTTGATAACAATGTCCACCCATCTTCCAGATGTGACATCTTCCTTCACCAGATGCTCTTCGTCTGCCAGAGCCATGTAACAGCAATCTCTTTCCTCTTCTTCATCAACAGATGAATCATCAGAAGGAACCCATTTCTCTTCAGTTGTTGCAATCATGCACTTATTATTTTCCATTTGTTGTGCCATGAGAGCAATTTGAGCCTTAAGCTTTTTATATTTAGATTTATAGCTATCATCAGGCTTTTTATTAGAAGTAAATGGACCAGGCTGGGATACAAACTGACTGGACTTGCAATCTTTCATGAAATGACCTTTTCTGCCACACTTAAAGCATGTCAGATTGGTCTTATCAGTAGAAGAACTGGATGCAAATTGTCCAGATGGCCTATTTGCTCTTGCTTTGAAACGGTTAAACATTTTAGCAATCATTGCAACCAGGTCATCATTTTCAGATTCATCACAGTCTGGAGAGATAAGACTGGATTATCCAGATTCCATAAATTCAGACACCATCTTCTTCATAGAAAATACATTCTCAAAAGATATTAGTGTTGTACCTTGTGGTTCAGTATGACTAACCACACTGGAACTACTGGAGGCATGGTTATAGGCATCTTGTTCTGCCACAACTCTCTGAGCTTGATTTTCTTCAGTGTATCTGAAAGCTCCATATAAAGTTGAAAGAGTGTGAGTGTGCAGAGTTTTACCTTGTCTTAAGACCAGGATCATGTGAGACCATTTGGTGGGTAAAATATCACAAAATATCTCCAGAAGTATATCCTTGTCTTTCTCAACCCCCAGTCCTCTCAACTGGTTAATGATGCTCATAAATCTGGTGTAAGTACCAGTGAGAGACTCATTGGGCTGAGCAAAAAATGACTCATACCTCTTGTTTAAGGAGACCTTTCTAGTGACAATGGTGTCATCTCCTCCTTCATACTGGTTCACTAGTTCATCCCACATGGTTTTAGCACTGGGAAAAAGAACTAGTGTGGGAATTAGGATTTCTGGAACAGCCCCGAGGATCATGTTTTTGAGAAGGGTATCTAAATTTACCAATCTCCTCTCCTCTTCAGACCAATGTTCCTCCCTCTTTTCCCGGCCTCTTCTAGATCCAGTTGGATCAAGAAGAGCATTGAGAGGTGATGTGGGGACGTAAGGTCCTTCATTTAAAATTTTCATCATATTTCTCTCAATACCAGTGATATGTAATATCATCCTAGCTTTCCACGTACCAAATTCATCACTATTCCCACTGAATTTAGGAACAGGATTGTTTGAGTAGTGCACATGCACATGTGGAGAAGCAGGAGTAGGAGGAGGAGGTGGTGGATTAGTGTTAATGACAGGTGGTGGTTCATTATTTTGATCATTATATTAGGATCAGGACCAAAATTAAAACTTCCTTGTGTATTTTCTGGGGTGGCCATCAAAGAAGCAGATCTAGGCAAGTTTGTTTAGCCTTCCGCTCTGATACCAATTGTAGAGTCCCTCACTTGATGGTTTAACCCAAAAGTGTAAAATACAACAAGTCTAATAAGCACTAGATTTGGACTAGTATTACTTGAATATAAATGCAAGTATATAAACAAGGTAATACAAGACTTAAAGTAAAGGTGGAACACAATGTAATTTTTCAAGTGTATTTTATTTATGATGTTAAATAAAATATAAGGTTGTGCGGAATCAAGATAATACAAATATGTAAGTATCCTAACAACATATGAATTACAAATGATCTATATTTGCTAAATAAACTCTTTAGATCGAGATACTTAAAGTTGTGAAGTATCCCTGTTACGATCGAGAGTATTTAGACAAATTCACCTTAATTGCTAAAAGTAATTTTAACAAGGAAATGACTTTGTATTTATAGGCAAATAAATTCACCAGTGAATTTGTGCCGTACAAATATGGTTGCATGCATTTAATGAACCGACAAGGTCATTAAATGCATTGGTTAAGGTACAAGGATAAAGTCACATCAATATGATAATTATCCTTTTAACCAACCACCTTTACACACGTAAGTACTTTTGTAAAGACAAGTGGAATGTTCTTTGAAAAGTGTGTAAAGGCAAAAAGTCAATTCCTCGTAATCAGTGTGCAGACTTGTAAGGTCTAGAACACTGATAAAACTCCATTCGTAGATCTGGTAAGACTTCCAGTGGACTCCGCCATTTGTCAGTCTTCTTTATTCTAACTTCAGTCTTTGACTTCAGTGAGAATGTCTTCAGTAGAATAGATCTGGACTGGGGTGAAGTCCAGTGAGCTAATCTGGAATACTCTAGATTTCCTATACAAGGATTTTGCTCACTGGTCTTCCATTATTTCTGAACAAATCTTCAGTGTCGCTCCAGTCGTCAAGTCTGGAGCGAGTCCAGTAAATCTGGACCTAACATTGCGGCGCAACTTTTACTAGTTGCGGCACAACTTTGTCCTAGAGTCTTGTACACTTAGTTTAAGCTTATATGTTGGCTATATACTTGTTCTAGGTTCTTGGGAACATTCTTTGAGCTTGGTAAACTATTCGAAAGTGTTTGTGACGCGTGCAAAAGGTAAGATACATAACTTTTCTCGCGCTGAGGCACCACAAAATGTAGTTTTTTATAATTAACCTCTTAATCGGATTATCTTATATGTGTTGGGTTTTCCGGGTTATGCGGGAGGTTATATGGGAACGTATGTATGTTGAAATGATTTATGTTGATATGTTGACGTTTAAAGTAGAAGTAAGTATGTGCATATGAAGTATGATGATTATAAGGACGTTGCCATGTTATGTTTATGATATGTGATGTAATGTTGATAAAGTTGTTGATATGCCTAAATGTTGATATGCGATGGCTTATATGTGCACTTAAGTATGAAATGTCTAGTTCACTAGATACACGAAGAAATGTTTTGTGATGTGCACGTTAATGAGATTACACGTTCAAGTAGATGTGAAACTAATTAGGTAATGAATATACCTAAAGTTAAAGTAAAGTAAAGATGTTGATATGTGATTAGTTTAGGTGAAAGTGTAGCCTAATCTAATATAAAGTAAAGTAAAGATGTTGATAAGTGATTAGTTTAGGTGAAAGTGTAGCCTAAGCTAATAAAGATAAGAAGTCTCGAGCATAAGTATAAAGTTGTGTTAAGCTTAACCCGTGCTAGTTGAAAAGATATGATATGATATGATATGATATGATATGATATGATATGATATGATATGATATGATATGATATGATATGATATGATATGATATGATATGATATGATATGATATGATATGATATGATATGATATGATATGATATGATATGATATGATATGATATGATATGATATGATATGATATGATATGATATGATATGATATGATATGATATGATATGATATGATATGATATGATATGATATGATATGATATGATATGTATGATATGATATGATATGATATGTATGATATGATATGATATGATATGATATGATATGATATGATATGATATGATATGATATGATATGATATGATATGATATGATATGATATGATATGATATGATATGATATGATATGATATGATATGATATGATATGATATGATATGATATGATATGATATGATATGATATGATATGATATGATATGATATGATATGATATGATATGATATGATATGATATGATATGATATGATATGATATGATATGATATGATATGATATGATATGATATGATATGATATGATATGATATGTATTGTATGATATGCTATGAGATGATATGTATTGATATGATATGCTATGATATGATATGATATGTATGATATGATATGATATGATATGATATGATATGATATGATATGATATGATATGATATGATATGATATGTATGATATGATATGATATGATATGATATGATATGATATGATATGATATGATATGATATGATATGATATGATATGATATGATATGATATGATATGATATGATATGTTTATGATATGATATGATATGATATGATATGATATGATATGATATGATATGATATGATATGATATGATATGATATGTTGATATGATATGATATGATATGATATGATATGATATGATATGATATGATATGATATGATATGATATGATATGATATGATATGATATGATATGATATGATATGATATGATATGATATGATATGATATGATATGATATGATATGATATGATATGATATGATATGATATGATATGATATGATATGATATGATATGATATGATATGATATGATATGATATGATATGATATGATATGATATGATATGATATGATATGATATGATATGATATGATATGATATGATATGATATGATATGATATGATATGATATGATATGATATGATATGATATGATATGATATGATATGATATGATATGATATGATATGATATGATATGTTGAATGTTGAAAGTATATGATGATATGATATGATATGTTGACTAAGTTGTAAGATATGTTGATATGTTAAGAGATGTTCATTAAGTTGTATGTACTCGTTGATGTGATATGAAATGTGATGAAACGTGGGAAAAATGGAAGTATGGGTTGATCTATGATAATTGTGGATGAAGTGTAATGTGATCATGTTTTAATAAGTAAAATATGAAGAACTTTTATGAAAGTAAAATGAAGAACGTTTTATCAAATTGTGTGTATCTTACTTAGCTAATTTATTAGCTAACACTTGCTTTTATGAAAATGTTGTGTCCTTCAGGATAAGCAGGTTTTAGGTAGAGAAAGGTTTAGCTCGTGAGATGGGTAGATGAAATAAAGAAGACTAGCATAGATTGTTGAATGTTTAGACTTCCCATAGCCTATGTTTCGGCTACATTATCTACGTATATGATACATGTAATAATGAATGGCATTTATGTTGGTGCCAAGACTTGGATTTCATTTATATTGTTTTGATGATGCACTTTAGTAACACCAAACTTTAATGAAAGGTACCATCCGTTACGGATGGGCAGTTTTTAAGTGATCCTTTTCCGCTTCGTTTAAACGCCGTTTGGCAAAGTTTTTGAAAATCCAGGTTTTAAAATGACGGGTGTTACATGGTGGTATCAGAGAAATGGTTTAAATGAACCAAAGACCTAACAAAGCCATAGGATTTGGACTTAAACCACATGAGAAATGATAGGCTTAAGTAGTGATGCTTTAGCCTTAAGATGAAATGCATGTAGGACGGGATGGGTTGAGTGTGAGAGTAGGATTAAGGCTTAATATGTATTTGTTGTTGATATGTATGATTATGACGGTTTGCCTTATTCCTTCACTTTTCTCGCTTCCTCCATCGATAAATGTATTTGTTGCTACAATAGACGATCTCCTAAGGTAGTGTGCAAATTCCCGGTAGAATGAATTGTGTCGATGTGTTATGTTTGGTGCGATATATGCTAAGAGTGGTGATTGAAAGTGGAGTATTAGGTGAAATAGAATTCATCGTATCGAGTCCAACCCATCGGGTTAGAGACAAGGACCATAAAGGAAAGGAGGTTTGAAATGTCATGTATGTGATGCAAGTTGTTGTGGTTCAAGTTGAGAAAGTGTTTGTAAAAGTTGACGAAACGAAGTTCGAGTTTAAAAGGAAGTTCAAGATGGGAGTAAGGGGTTCAAGATTGATAGAATGCTGAATGGTCGATGTTTTGGTTGCTGCATATGTGGATGGTATTCCGGCTAGTTATCAAGGTATTTGTAGGCAGCATACTACTCTTGCGGGTGCTATGAAGGAATCAAAGAAGTTGGATGATGATTATAAGCCCGAGAAGACAAATGTGAAGATTGTGAATGACAAGAAGGTTGGATTTAAGAGAAGGTTAGATGAGTCGTCAGATTCGGAAAAGAAGTTTAAGAATGGTTCGACTTATGAGGGCAAGGATCATGGAAAATCTAGTCAGTGGTGTTGAGTTTGTAGAGCTCATCACAATGGACCATGTTCGGAGAAAACTAGAAGATGTGATAGGTGTGGTAAGAAGGGACATGTTGCCTCTAGTTGCAAAGATAATATTCGATGTTACAAGTGTGGTGGGACGGGACATTTGATTGCTGATTGTCCTCAATGGAAAGATGATGCGAAGAAGGATGACACTCAAAAAGCCAAGGCTCGTGCATGTCAAATGACTACTGTGGGAGATGAGTGTGATGATGAGGTACCTAACA
This sequence comes from Erigeron breviscapus, assembly GCA_034093135.1. NCBI lineage: Eukaryota > Viridiplantae > Streptophyta > Magnoliopsida > Asterales > Asteraceae > Erigeron > Erigeron breviscapus. The sequence goes on along the minus strand of CM067167.1, from coordinate 223,728,549 downwards.
AAGTAATTCCTTAGTAGAATAATCGATGATACTTATGTGTTATATGTGTATGTGGATTGTGTGATTAATGTGTGTGTCTCGTAGTTAGTATAATTATGCCATGATAGATTGAGATGGAAATGTTGGACATTATGATGTGTGGATATGGTTAAAGGTACACGTGTGAGGAATGATATAGTTATAATTATGGTCCGGAACATAATTATAAATGTATCATGATGCGGGCGTGTTCATTTGACGGTATTCATATTGACTAATGAAAGACATGAAAGGAAGGGAGGTGGAAAGGAAATGGTTGGAAATGTGGTAAAATGTTGACTATACGTGTGTGCAAAGTAGTGAGAAGAGAAATGGAGGTGTTGATATCGTGAAATGATTCTGAGGACAGAATCCTTTTAAGGAGGGGATAATTGTAACATCCCAAAACTTTTTGACGTTGACCGTTAACTTGTCGTTAGTGACCGTTAGTTAATATGTGCTTTATATGTAATTGTGTGATTTAAATGATTTACGTGAATTATGTGTTAAAGTGATTTAAAGTAATGAAATTAAAGTTGAAAATGATTAATAAAGTCAATTAGTGTTCCTGATACGATATAAGTGTCATTAAGTGTTCCCGTACGCGTTAAACGAGAAGTTAAGCGACGAAACGAGTTGTAACGAAGTGCGAGGGCCTAGATGTAAAGTTTTTGAAGTTGCTCCAGCATATATAGAGCATGTAGGTCGACCATAATGCTGGATAATCAGATCTAAACCCAAAGAAACTCTCACACACAAAACCCTAGGTCAATTCTTCAATAACTAGTCGATTTCGGGGGACTTCGGAAGGGTTTTTGCTTGGTTTTCGATCCGTTGATCAACCCTATAGGTATTATATCATCAATTGATTGTTGATTAAGTTTTAAAGTAGGTTTTGTCTCTGTAGATTCGACCTTGAGGGTTGGGGTTGTTTAAAGTTGTTGTTTTCGGTTAAAATCGACGTTTTCGTGAGTAAAATCGTTAATTGAGTTGGTTAACAACATCAAGCTGCAAACTTTAATGATGAATTATGTTGTTTAGATGTATTAGAGTCAATTCCAGGTAGTTAATTGGAAACCCACTTGGCGTATGGAGTTTTTGAACAAAACGTTACCGATTTTACGTTTTCGGGTAAGCTAAAGTGTGAATCATTGATGCAATTGATTCTTGGATCAATTGAGGCTTTGATTGAGTCAATTAGGTCTTAAATTAAAGGTATTAGGTGTTTGTAAGATGTGGGGGTATGATAGAAACGTTCAAGGATCGAATAGAGGTGCGTAACAAAAAGTTGTGTGCAGGTCGGGCAAAAGTTGCGACGCAACTTTAAAAGTTGCGGCACAATTTCTGGTCTGGGCAAATTTACTGACTTCAACATTGCGGCGCAACTTTTACTAGTTGCGTCACAACTTTGTCCTGGAGTCTTGTACACTTAGTTTAAGCTTATATGTTGGCTATATACTTGTTCTAGGTTCATGGGAACATTCTTTGAGCTTGGTAAACTATTCGAAAGTGTTTGTGACGCATGCAAAAGGTAAGATACATGACTTTTCTCACGCTGGAGGCACAACAAAATGTAGTTTTCTATAATTAACCTCTTAATCGGATTATCTTATATGTGTTGGGTTTTCCGGGTTATGCGGGAGGTTATATGGGAACGTATGTATGTTGAAATGATTTATGTTGATATGTTGACGTTTAAAGTAGAAGTAAGTATGTGCATATGAAGTATGATGATTATAAGGACGTTGCCATGTTATGTTTATGATATGTGATGTAATGTTGATAAAGTTGTTGATATGCCTAAATGTTGATATGCGATGGCTTATATGTGCACTTAAGTATGAAATGTCTAGTTCACTAGATACACGAAGAAATGTTTTGTGATGTGCACGTTAATGAGATTACACGTTCAAGTAGATGTGAAACTAATTAGGTAATGAATATACCTAAAGTTAAAGTAAAGTAAAGATGTTGATATGTGATTAGTTTAGGTGAAAGTGTAGCCTAAGCTAATATAAAGTAAAGTAAAGATGTTGATAAGTGATTAGTTTAGGTGAAAGTGTAGCCTAAGCTAATAAAGATAAGAAGTGTAGATGCATGTTTCGTGCATGACTTGTTGTCCGTCGCAATACAATTCTATGGGCCGTTCGTTATGAAGAGAAGATGTCTTCAAGGTCGTGATGACGTCATCACGAAGACAAGTTCGTGTGGAGTAAATCAAAGCCCACGAATTTGTAGGAAGCCCAGCCCATTTAGCAGCCTATAAATACAAGATTTAGGTTACAATTTAGGGTTAATGGTTTGAGTCTAGACAGAAACTATTCATAGGATCGGTGTAGAGATCTATACACCGTGTCCGCCCATGTAATTCATTATTATTGTCGTCTCTTTGATTGTAATCCGTAATCATTGAGATGTTTTCTATACGGATTTATCATTGTATTGTAATCGAGATGACTGAATAATAAAGGAATTCGTTTTTATATCTCTTGTTCTTATTCAATTCGTGTATTATATGTTCATGTTTATTCAGAAACCTCAAAGACGATTATGAATGGATTCCGCACTTTCATAGTCGTAATGGTCGTGATTTGATCGATCCTAACCGGACTTTCAATTAGGAAAATTTTGATATTTGCCAAAAAATTTCATCCAAAACGTGTCGAAAACGCACAAAAACGGACCGAAAATTTTTTGAACGCTACCAAACTTCAAATCTCCATGAATCATGTCGTTTTAAGACAATGGAGAAAATTTATTTTTCCCGCCAAAATTTTTTTTTTTTTTTTGGTTTTTCTACTACCCTGTCTTGTGTGCTTCAAAGGATATGTATGCACACAACTTGGAACCTCTTTAATCGATCTTCTTCTTGTTATAGACTTGAAACAAGGAAGTAAACATCTTCGTGATAATGCAAGCACGGGGGACAAACCTCTACGTGATGACATAAGCACGAACTTGTTTCAGATCGATATATCATCTTCAGCATGACGTCAGCGCGAAGTCGTGAATACTTAGGCATGACGTAAGCACGAACTTGATAGAAAATATGTGATTATCTTCGTGATGATGTCAGCACGAGGTAAAGTCCTCTTCGTGGTGATGTCAACACGAACTTAATCAGTAATTCGTGATATCTTGTCCATGAATTCGTGGTGACGTCAGCACGAGGTTAAATCCTCTTCGTGATGACGTCAGCGTGAACTTGATACACTTCGTGCTGATGTAAGCACGAAGTTCTTCATCTTCACGAAATTTCCACACGAAGTGGCACGAATTTGGCAGAAAATCCTCAATTCAGATCGAGATTGAAGACTAAATCGTCTTCCCCGCTCTGATACCACTTGTAAGTCCCTACCGTTGAATGGATCGTAAATAAGACGTGATTCGTTATGTCAAGAGTGCGGAATCCTCTTGAGATAACTAGATTGCTACTGCCTTTCGTCGATTAACCAGTAATTAACCAACCTAAGGTCACACACGAAGTGCTAGTTCGTGTTGGAGGTCACACGAGCAACAATTCGACTTCTAAGTTCTTAATTCGTTGCGAAACGCTTAAAATTACATGTATTTATACTACTAGGGTTTGTGTTCGTGTGGGCTTGGGCTTCACACGAAGTGATTAAGCCCAGATCCATCATACGGCTTGCCTTCGTGCTGACGTCAGCACGAGGACACCACAACGTACTGATGACGTCAGCACGAAGTGCGTATCTTGGATGCTTATTTTGCTTAGTACATAACGTTTAGCCATCGTTTAAGTATTCTATGACACTTATAAACCTTGGCTCTACATTCTTGTACCTTCAAAACAATTATATAACACACAAACATAACATGATCTTATAGTAAAGTTCAAACGTAATCATTAAATACAAACGTAAGTCCTAATGACTTATTATTTAAACGATTACACAGATATTCTTAAGAACAAAAACGTTAATCAAATCTACGTTGCTACTGTCACACAAATCTGCATCTACAGACTCCCCCTTGACATTAGCGACTAGATTTCTTTAACAAGTTCTATAATCTTGAACTTCAAACTCGACCATCAAACAAAAGTCTTATGCTATTTGCATGAATTTTCTCGACTAAACAAAAACCAAGAATATTCTGATAGCGTCTAACTTCTGTTCTCCAAAATCTAACTGCTGAACAAGGTGTCTCAATCAGTCTTCTTTGATCACCTCTTGACAAATTAACAACTTGCATTGGATCATACATGCGTAGCAACATCTGTTTCTTTGAGTCATCAACAAACATATGTGCTTCGCCTGACTTGATATCTATCTGCCAATAAGTCATGTTTGTCAGCAAATCTTGATCCCATTTGATAGCAGGAACTTCTTTAACACATTCAATCTTTCTTTGAACAAAATGAACTGTGCCATTTGGTTTTGTAATCTTCTTCATTGGCCTAGGTTTAATCAACCTATCTTCAGGTTTCAAACCTCTTTCACTAAAATGCCAAATTCTTTCTCTTTGGAATCTCTGCCAATAATAATCAGCATTTCCATTCTTCTGAAGATTAATGAACCATCTCCTTCCTAAGTCTATCAAATCAGATTCACTAGGACTTTGGAAATGTCTTGCACTGATTGACATATACTGGCAACCTTCTTTTCTCTTGATAACAAAAAGCTTAATTCTATGATCATAGAACCAACTCTGTATCACTGAGAAATACGTAGGTGCGTCCTTGTCTGAGATGAACTCCAAAACATCGACGGTTTATTAAATCCACCCATTGGCATACCAGTACGTCCTCTATAAACTGGAACCCATCTATTTATACAAAACTGAGGGTCTTGCTCCGCCGGAGGTATAATAAAATTTCTAATATTAAACTCTCGCGTAGCATTTATCTTCCAGCCTAGATCAACAATATATCCATGTTCTTCATGCACTATCTTTGCAAACACTTTGAATCTTAACTTTGCAGCATTTCTTGGATCATCTGGACTTTCTCTGATCGGATTAAGTCTGAAATGTTCCTCTTCAACTATTGGTTCAACCGGAACGTCTCTATCTTCATTAAAGACACGATTGAAATCATAAGGTTCTTCCATCAACCTTAGTCTATCAGCTTCAGAAACAAATTCTCCTTCTTCCAGATCTTCATCAATGATACTATCAATGTCATCATCAATATCGTCCAATGCACCTATTTGAAGCTTATCTGCAATTTAACATATTCAAACATACAAAGATAAAAGAACATAAAATATATAAGTCAAGACATAAAAAATAAGTATAAATACATAAAACATGATAATATTATATCATAAATATAATGTAATAATTACATCAATATTTATCTTATAATCTTTATCTATTTTAACCAACAAGGATTAATAACATTAAGGTTGATAATCTGAGTCTTCAGGATCATCAGAACTAGAACCAGAGACAAACGGTAAACGATTTAAAATCATTAATCGTTTTCTCTCTTTCCTATGACGATCTGTATCTGACCATTGATCACTATCAAGATCAATATTAGCCTGATCAACCTCAAAGTTATGACTTTCCCATACTTTAGCTTCTGCCTCAACTCGAATATGAGGATCATTTCCAAATTTCTCTGCAATCTCCCATTCTATTCTATCTTCTTCTGATCTCACACTCCATGGATTATGATAATCAGGACGTTTACTAGAATTAGAGTTACCTGAATTGGAATCTTCATCATCTGACGAGTTGTCTGAATCTTCAGGATCTGCATCTGGAGCAGCAGCCATCACAGCTTTTCCTTTCTGAGTCCCAGATGTACCAGCAATCTCTGACTCTTTCTGTCTTGGCGACTCCCCCTGAACATCTGCAGTCTCTGAATTAATCACAACATCAGCATCAGTATCTTGACCTTGACCTTGATTCTCTGTCTCACCATCTTTTGGTTGGCTTCGATTTGGATCTTGAGCTGGATCTTGATCATCTTGATCATCCATCTCTTTGCTTCTTTGCTAGCTCATCATCCTTACAACCATCTTTATCTCCCCCTTGAGACAAGAATCGGTCAATTTTATCACCAAGAGAATGAACAAGTGTTGTCATAATGTCCATCTCTTCCTGATGTTTTGCAGCTTGGAGGTTCAACTGTTTCTCCAACGCTGTGACTCGCATCTCTAATAACTTCTTCTCCGAAACAATACGACTCAGCTGAACTTGAATTGGCAAAGCTGAATCAGAAGTAGAAGCAATGTGCGATGTAGAAGCAGGCGGTGGCATCGTAGTCTCAAATGAAGGCATACGAACATGAAAAGTTCCTGATGGAGGCATCTGCGGTCTTTGCAATGGTAACAACAGACGATCCATAGCTGTAGCAATAGGAACTAACGCCTGAGTAGGAGTAGAACGAGGCCTGGGAGCAGGAACTATCGGCTCTGGCTCCTGACGAACTGACGACTCTGGAGCTCTAGTAGTCGTAACAGTTGTAGCCTCAGTGACAACTCTAGCATGAGAACCATCTAAACGAATCGTGAACTTGGTTCTCGGCCTTTTCTCTCCAACAGATATACCAACTGAAGTAGTAGACACCGAAACTGGAACTTCAGTAACAGAGGCTCTTAAGGCAGCAACTGATGGTGTATCAACTGATCCGGATGTATGAGACATCTCCATAGCAGAATGATACACAGCAAACTCCCTATCAATCTCTGACTGAGGTCGCTGAAGGGCTTGAATCTTCTCAACAGCGTCAATCCCTTTCCCTTGTCTTCTTCTTCTCTTTAGTGGCCTATCTGCATCTTCAGTTTCTGAACCCTCATCAGCATTAACAGCAACAATATGTGGTTCAGAAGGACCAACAACATCTACTGAAGCAGAGGTAGAATTAGAAACCCCAGTAGTCGGCATCACAAGATTTGCCGGATCATCAATATCCTCCTCTAGAGCTTCCATCTCCGAATCATCTTCCGGAACATCAGTAAACAAAGGAACATCATTCAATCCCTCAAACTGATCAACGTGCTCTTCCTGAGGATTATCTTGTCCTTGAGCATCATTAGCAGTAGCAGCAACGGGTTCATCATCTTCCCAACCTTCTCTTGGAGCTACATAATCAGGATTAATCAAGTGCCCGAACAGTGGTGGATTATCAACATCAGCCGGAACACCATTACCCCTTAAATGTTTCATCATATCATGAAACACTCGATGTGTAAGATGACCCAAATTAAACGTAGGACCATCAAAAGGTAAATCAGCTGCTCTATGCCGAATGATTATCATAACAAACCTTGGAAATAAAAAGAATTTCTTTTCGTTTCCACAAGCTCTCAACTGCCTAACAAAACTGTCATAAATGTACTGAGAAAAGCTATATGGCTTGTTCAATACAAGTGCAGCCAACTGTGAAGCAGTCTGTATATTCATTTGATCATGACCTGCACTCCGATGACTTATAGATCTCAACAAGTAGTAGGCAAGCAATCTCCATTTGCCTCTAATGCGATTCTTAGGATATGGATGCTTGATCTCATTCATCTTATAACACGATTTCTATCACTAAATTCAATTCATCAATGGCGGTTTGGATAGTGTGTGTTCTTAGTGTTTGTGTGTGTTTTGAGAGAGAATCGTATGTAAAAATGTGTGTGTGTTACTGGTATTAAAAGTTATGAAAGGGTTCTACCAAAAGTTATGATCTCTAAGGTATGAGAGGGCTATTTATAGTCTAATTATACAATTATGCTAATTATCACAATTAGCCCCTCAACCTTAGTAATCATTTATCTATGAATTAACAACAAGAAATTCCTCTAATCTAGATTACAATTTATCACTATTTTTGGATTTCTAACATTCTCCCCCTTAGTGATACATTGTAATGAAGTACGTGTTATATTGTCTTGTAGGAATGAATTTGATGAGCCGGTGGTGAAGACAATTGGTGTGTTGAAACAAGTCTTCAAAGCTTTCTCTTTTGTCTTTGGAGAACTTGATTTAGTCTTGGTTTTGGTCTTGGACTTCTTGAAGTTAAATCATGTGAGGATTCTCAATGTTCTTTTAGAACAGAGAATGATGAATGCGTATGAGTCTTGAATAAAGAGAATAATGAAGTCGAACAAATGTGTGTGCTTTCTTGAATCTTCGAGAATTGTTGAATCATGAATCAGAGTTTGTTGATGCATGTTGATGTGACAACAGCAACTGAGATTTGATTATGTCTTATTCATTTGTATGTAATTAATAGATTATGGACTTCGTGTTTTAGTAATGATTGATTACATGTTTTGGTGTTTTATATATGTTTATATATGATGTTTGTTATGTATGATATACAAGAACAAACGTAATATATGTTAGGTTCCTTATATGTTAAGTAATAGGAAAATAACAAACAGATTATAGCTAACGAAGATAAACTTCGTTATGCTCGAACGAAGATTATCTTCGTTCTAAGGGCTGGGCTGCTAAGTTCGTAAGAACAAAGCCCAGCAAGCCCAATATCAATTGGAACATATATAAACGATTGGAAAAACCTAAATTGAGTTGAACCAGTCGATTAAACACACACCAATCATCATCTAAGTTCGTAGGCTATCATTAGCAAACGAATATAGCTTAATTAAGGCTGTTAACAATCTTGTTAATTAGCAATAATCTAGATAACTAATCAAACAGTTATCTCGTGAGGATTCCGCACTCACGACATAACCTAGACGATCTCGAGAGCGATCCAGAGCTATCGAGGGACTCACAAGTGGTATCAGAGCCTATTCGATATCCAATCGAAGGTTTCAGATCGTCCGTTTGATTATTTATATTCTGTGTCATTCGAAAACCCAAACTGCTGTTAAGTTCGTTTTCCTCAACGAACTTAGCCAAACGAATTTAATCTTAAATTCGTTCCTTGGCTTTTGAACTTCCTACGAAGTTATTCATCAAACGAAGTTATCTTCTTTTTCGTTTTG
>CM067167.1:223700693-223718613 GCA_034093135.1 Erigeron breviscapus | reverse complement strand
CTTTGCACTGATAGATTTATGGATCACCATTCCAGGGGGAAGACTCAAATATTTTATCCTTAAATGTTTTTAATTTCAGGGGGAATTAATTAATATTTTCTCACTGGACAAAACTTTTCACTGGTGCCTTGTAAATAGGTCCCTCTCACTGATAACTGGACAGGTTGAAGTGCATGTTTGAGGAGACGTCTGTCGCCTTGTGAATGTGTCCCTCTCATTTGTCTGTACCAGTTGATGTGCGTGTTTGAGGTTACCAGTATGGCCTTTGAAATTTGGTACTCTACTGGAGTGTCCCTCCAGTGTACCATCAGTGCATGCTTCACTGGACTAATCCACCAGTGATACTGGAGTGTCCAGTCAACCTCCAGATGCATTGAAATGAGTCGTGGTAAAACTGACATAATATTTTTTAAATACTTGGTCCTTGTGTGTGCCACGTGGGCAAACCTTTTCGAATGGACAGTTACTGTTTATCCTACGTGGCATGACATTTTTCAAAATAAATGATGGTATTTTACCTTGGGAAGACAAAAAGTGCAAGTTGGTTATTTTTGGGGGCCGACAAAACCGTCATACATTTATGTGTGATGTGATGAGTTAAATGCGGATTTGAAAAACCGATCAAAATTATTTTGAATAATTTTGAATTTAAACTGTTTTTTAATTTATTAATTAAACATTTTAAAATCATTTCAATTTTTCTCCCTCCTCTATAAATACCCAATTCACTTTCACTTTTCATTTTCATCTCGAAAAATCACTTACTCCCAAATCTTATAAATTCCTTCATTTACTCCTTCTACATTCAATTTCCAATCATCATAATTGTTAAGTTTTCGTGTGTGCAAAAACTTAACAATATTTCTTTTTTCTTTCTTTGTAAACCAACCATGTATTCACCGTTTAATTAATACTACTTATGATTAAACGTGTTTACTTTATTGTCTTGCTTTCTTAGTGTAATTTACATTAGTTGTTTAATTACATAATCGTTGCAAACTTGGGACTTTCAATACCCTTTTCATAATTCTTTTTATTTGTGAGTTAATTTCAATTTATAATAATTACATAAATGTCATCAAAACATTTTAACCCTTGATTTAGTTGATCAAATGGACATGAATGGTTCTCATAGTTATTGACATTTATTTGGTTCTCATAGTAACTCAACTCAATAGGTTAATAAGGGGATATATGAGATTACCCCTTATTTTTATCCATTGATCAATAAAACAAAGGGTCTAGATTAGTTCTCATGGTTTTTGACAATTTTGTGGTTCTCGAATTAACCTTTCACTATATATATATACCCAAAGTATAAGTTTTAATACATCATGTACAATAGTTTTGAAGTATGCATTTTGTATATATATATATATGATATTTAAAGGTTTAGGAAGGGTTATATGAAATTGACTCTTTTCATTTTACCACTTAACTTTAAATTATACTAATTTTTTTTTATTCTGACTTACACTTATTTTCGTTTTTATTTTTTACTTTTAACTTTATTTTAGTAGCTTATTTTTTTGGAACGGCAAACTATCTTACTCATACTACTAAACTACACGAATTCCTAACATGGAACTCAGGACTTCCAAAAATACCCCCTTTAATCCACCCCCATAAATATGAGGAGTGAGACTCGAACCCTGGTGAGAAACCCCAAGGTCAAAGACCTTATCACTGGGCCACCATCTGATTGGCATTTTAGTTGCATTTTATATTTACGGATTATCCTGGCGCAATACACGAGTAAAAATAAACCTTGTTGGTGCTCTTAATTGTGAAATTGCTATCTGGTGTCCCATTTAAAAGAAAGTTGCTCAATTCAGATATATACTCCACCCGTTTCATTTTAAATGTTCATGTTGTCTTTTTAATTGACAAAATAACATTTTTACCTACAAAATATTTGAATATTATAATTATTAATTTACTTTTGAAAGTAAACATTTAAATTAGAACAACCTAAAATAAAAAAAGTAAATATTTAAAGGCACCGAATAGCAAAACTGTGAAGGTAAATCCTTCAATAAACTTTTATGCGGTCGGTGGATCTTTTTAAAATTCGGAAGCTTTGGGGAAATGGTCAATTTGAGTTTGCAAATTCGTCGGCTAGAGGGCATTCTGGGGGCCTTTTATCTATTTGGAATCCGAATGTTTTCAGAAGTATTTGTGTTCATAGCTTCTCTAATGTCCTCATTGTTGAAGGTATATGGCTTTCTTTGAATTTTCGATGTTTTATGTTCAATGTTTATGCTCCGCAGGACGAATCGGATAAGAAAGCTCTTTGGAATTTCATAAGGCAGTTTGTTTTGAATAACGGGGATAATGTTATGATATTTGGTGATTTCAATTCGATTAGATGTTCTCAGGAACGTATGGGTTCGGTTTTTAACCATGTTAATGCGGATTCTTTTAATGATTTTATTTTGGATTTGGAGTTGGTCGATGTCCCGTTGGGTAACTATAAGTTCACTCGGATGAATTCGGAAGGTAACTGTGGTGCCAAGCTTGATAGATTCTTAATTTCTCCTAGTTGTGTGTCGGCTATAGAAAACATCCAAGGTTTAGTCTTGGATCGTAATGTTTCGGATCATCATGCTATTTTACTGTTTCAAAAAGTGATGGATTTTGGGCCGGTGCCTTTTAAAGTTTTTAACTCCTGGAGTAAAGTTGCAGGTTTCGATCAAATGGTTTCTCAATCGTGGTCTTCTTCTGGGAGTTCTAGTTGGTGTCCTTTCTATCGTTTTTGTAATAGGTTGAAAGATTTGAAAAATGCTATTAAGTCTTGGAAACGATCTCAGAGTACTAATAATGAATTGGTGGATCTACATGCAAAGTTGGTAGAGTTGGATAAGTTTATAGATGATGGGGCCGATCCTTCTAATTTGGGCTTTCAGAGATCTGCTTTACTTCATGATATTATGGAAATTGAACAAAGAAATTCTCTTGATGCTCAACAAAAATCCAAGATTAAGTGGTGTGTGGAGGGTGACGAAAATTCACGGTTCTTTCATGCGTATATTAATAAGTCGAGGCGTAATATGGCTATTCAAGGTATAAAAGTGGATGGTAATTGGTTAACTGATCCGGGTCTTGTTAAGGATGCTTTTGCTCGACACTATGCCAAAAAGTTTAAAAGAGGACCGAATGTTAAGTTGGTTGTGAGGAGCCCCCGTTTCAAATCTTTGTCGGATGTGCAGGTGGCAAGTTTGGAGAGAAGTATTTCTGAAGATGAAATTAGGGAGGCGGTTTGGGATTGCGGTAGTGATAAATCGCCTGGTCCGGATGGTTTTACTTTTGGTTTTGTCAAAGATCACTGGGATTTGCTCAAGATGGATATTAAAGCGTTTGTGGATCGGTTTTTTGAGACTGGGTATATCCCTCCTGGATGTAATTCTTCGTTTATCACTCTTATTCCTAAAGTTCCTAATCCTGTGGTTATTGATGATTATCGTCCTATTAGCCTTATTGGTCTCCAATATAAAGTTATTGCTATTCTTGCGAAACGGCTTGGGAGTGTTCTTGACTATGTGGTTAGCTAAAAGTCAAATATGTGGGATCAGATAATTATCATCATGTCCTACATGCACTCTGTTCCTATCTGTAAACACTCTGTAACTCTCTACCACAATAAGTGTGTTTCTATCATTCCAAAACTGATATAAATATCAGTATGGTATTGTAACATATAAAAAAAATTAAATAACAATGTAGTCTTTTATTTCCCTCTCGTATCAAGGGCTGTATAAGCCTTACAGTCTATTGTATTATATTTTCTATAACAATTGTTAACATGGTATCAGAGCAGTGTTCTTGATTCTTGGAACAAACTGCTGATCATAAAAAAAAAAACAAACCCAAATCCCAGAAATCCAAAATCTAAATTCCAAACCAAAAATCAAACAAACCTGTCGAATCGATTCGGAAACAAGGTAGAAAGTCGGTGTTGGCTTGGACGGCGCAAGAAACAAAGGCTATTTTGCCTTTGAAATTTCGTGAGTCGAACAGAAGCAGCAGCAGGTCGACATCATCATCATGGAAACAAGTCCGGTAGCTCATTCCCGGCAAACTAAGGCTTTGCAAAGCCATCCCTTTTCCCGGAAAACTCTCCGGTTCTCCTCCCTCGAATCAGAGACAAACTGCTCCAACGAGCCTCTGATTACAACTTTAATTATTAAAAAAAAAAAAAAAAAAAAAAAAACCCTGCCTTCTCTGTTTATCCGTGTTGCACACTTCTGCTTTCTTTCCTCTGCACTCATATAATACACACCATGCATATATAAGTGTATTAATTGTCCTACCTTTATTCCACTATCTCCACAATATATATAATAGATGTGGATGTCTTGTGATTCACAGCTAACCAAAGACAAAAGACAAAGTGAAGATGTATTATTATTACTACTTAGTGGGGAGGCAAGCCCACGTTAATTTCAAAATCAAGGCATTAGCAGTCAAAAGAGAAAAAGGATGTCAAGCAAAACAAAAGGCAGAAAAAAAAAAAAAAACATGACAAAAGTTGTCATAGTGGAGTACACCAAGATCAAAAAGAAAAAGTTATTTGTCTCCCATCATATTTTTTATTCCGTCTTTTCCATCAATTATGGTTCAAATATTTGAACCCGCGAGAAAAGAAAAAAGACGGGTTCTTTTGAATCCGCAAGAAAAAGTCGGGTTCATAAGATTTGAGCTCGCAAGAAAAAGTCGGAGCTCGCAAGAAAAAGTCGGGTTCATAAACAAATTTGAGCTCGCAAGAAAAAGTCGGGTTCATAAAAAAAACTTTGAGCTCGCAAGAAAAAGTCGGGTTCATAAACAAATTTGAATCCGCAAGAAAAAGTCGGGTTCATAAACAAATTTGAGCTCGCAAGAAAAAGTCGGGTTCATAAACAAATTTGAGCTCGCAAGAAAAAGTCGGGTTCATAAAAAAATTTGAGCTCGCAAGAAAAAGTCGGGTTCATAAACAAATTTGAATCCGCAAGAAAAAGTCGGGTTCATAAAAAACTTTGAGCTCGCAAGAAAAAAGTCGGGTTCATAAAATTTGAACCCGCGAGAAAAGAAGAAAGTCGGGTTCATATAAGATTTGAGCTCGCAAGAAAAAGCGGGTTCATAAAATTTGAACCCGCGAGAAAAGAAAAAGTCGGGTTCAAATATCTGAATCCGCAAGGAAAAAGTCGGCCTCAAATCTCTGAGATTTCTGAGTCCGCAAGAAAAAAAAAAGAAAAAAAAATCAAAGAAATATTCCTTGGCAAGTTGGGAGTTCCAACTTGAGGGGGAGTATTAGAAAAGAAAGAAATATACCTGTATTTTTTTTAGGGGGAGATATAGGTATATAAAGAGTGAAGAAGGCGGTAGCTCAACAATCAAACAAAAGGCTACCATGAAGAAGGCGGTAGCTCAAACCAAATCTACCATGTTCGAAGGCGGTATCTCACTAAATAAACTGTGAGACTACCATGTCTGAAGGCGGTAGCTCAAACCAAATCTACCATGTTCGAAGGCGGTATCTCACTAAATAAACTGTGAGACTACCATGTCTGAAGACGGTAGCTCAAACCAAACTCGAACCAATTCAAGTTGAATATTGGTGATCCCACTATTCAACTTGAGGGGGAGTGTTAGAAAGTCAAATATGTGGGATCAGATAATTATCATCATGTCCTACATGTAAACACTCTGTTCCTATCTGTAAACACTCTGTAACTCTCTACCACAATAAGTGTGTTTCTATCATTCCAAAACTGATATAAATATCAGTATGGTATTGTAACATATAAAAAAAATTAAATAACAATGTAGTCTTTTATTTCCCTCTCGTATCAAGGGCTGTATAAGCCTTACAGTCTATTGTATTATATTTTCTATAACAATTGTTAACAGTTAGCTCAACACAGTCGGCTTTTATAAAAGGTAGGAATATCCTTGATGGTCCCATGATTCTTAATGAAGTTGTTGACTTTTATAAAAGAAAGAAAAAGAAAGCGCTTCTCTTGAAACTCGACATTGCTAAGGCTTATGATTCGCTCAACTGGGATTATCTTCTGACGGTTATGGGATTCATGGGGTTTGGTAGGCGGTGGATTTCTTGGATATCTGCGTGTCTTTATTCGGATAGGTCGTCTGTTTTGATTAATGGAAGTCCGACTAAGGAGTTTGTTCTTTAGTCTGGTCTTAGGCAAGGTGACCCGATGGCTCCATTTCTTTTTATTTTGGCCATGGAAGGTCTGCACGTTGCGGTTGAAGATTTAAAGTGTTCTGGAGCAATTAATGGTCTCAAGGTTGGCTCTTTGTCCCTTTCTCACCTTATTTATGCTGATGGTGTCTTGTTTTTGGCAGAGTGGTCAGAAGAAAATTTAATTAATATTCGATCGGCGTTTGATTGTTTCTATTTTGCTTCGGGGCTTCGTATTAATCTGACCAAATCTCGGCTTTATGGGGTTGGGGTGAATGGGGTGGAGATTGATAATTTTGCTAGAATTATGGGCTGTGGCCGGGGATCTTTTCCGTTTAATTATTTGGGAGTTCCTATTGGTGCTAACATGAAACGGATTGAAGCGTGGCAACCAATCATCAAGAAATTTAAAAATAAACTTTCTAAATGGAAGGCTAATTTATTATCGATTGGTGGGCGGTCTGTTTTGGTTACTTCGGTGCTTTGGGGCGGTTGGTAACTACTTTATGTCTTTGTTTCGGATGCCGGTTAAGGTGCGGAAAGATCTTGAAATGTTGAGGGCCAAATTTTTTTGGGGTGGAACAGAAGATCATGCTAGAATGCATTGGATTAATTGGGATCGTGTTTTGGCTAGTAAGGCGCATGGGGGCCTTGGGTTTGGTTCTATGGAAGCGTTAAATTGTGCAATGCTTTTGAAATGGAAGTGGAGATATCTTTCCAATTGTTCGGCCTTGTGGGTTTCGGTTATCAACAACATATATAATCCGACTTCGCTTTCTGATTGGAACAGTCCTGGATTTACTAGAAATGGTATATGGCATACTGTTTTGAAGACAACCTTGTATTTGGATTCGGGTGGTATTGTGCCTCATGACTCTTTTGCTATTAAATTGGGTAATGGTAGAAACTCTTTGTTTTGGCATGATAATTGGACTGGTGGGGGACCATTGGCTGGAAAATTTCCTCGTTTGTTCAATCTTGAATTGAATAAATGTGCTCGTGTTAATGATAGGTGGCTTGACAAGACGGTGGTCGGGGATTGGAGACGTGGTATTAGGGGTGGGGGAGGAAAGTGAATTTCGCAATCTTGGCTTGGTTTTAGATCTGCACATCCTTAAAGATGAGCCGGACAGGTGGATTTTTGCTACATCGATTTTAAATGAGTTTTCGGTTAAAGGAGTTCGTATGCTAATTGATAATAAGTTGATTTCCGTTCACCTCCTACCTACGAGGTGGAACAAATTAGCTCCGAGAAAAGTTAATATCCATGCGTGGCGTGTTCTTTTAGATAGGCTTCCGACCCGTGGTAATTTGGTTAACAAAGGTTTGGACATTCCTTCGTTGTTGTGTCCTTTGTGTGAAGTCTCGGTTGAGAGTTGTGAGCATATTTTTGGATTCTGTAATGTTGCTAGTCGATTATGGGGGACGGTTTTTAAATGGCTACAGGTCCACATTCCCCCTATTGGGCCTAATGGGATGATGGAGGCTATAGATAATTTGCATCTGACTTGGGAGAAAAAGCAAATTGTTGAATTGGTTGTGTATTGTGGTTGGTGGTGCATATTGAGGTTTCGTAATGATAAGATCTTTAGGAATGGGGTGAAGCAAAAAGAGTATCTTGTTGATTTAATTTATACTCATTCTTATGCGTGGTTTGCTAGTCGTTGTAAAAAGAGGCATTTGTCGTGGGTTGAGTGGCTTTCCAATCCTCTTTTTGTCGTGTAGTTGTTTCGTTCGTCCTTGAGACTTATTTGGGAATGCATCAAAAACAGCACATAGTGAAAACCGGTGGCTCGGCCTCTGCTGTCTAAGGGTTTTTCTCGTGTCTTAGGTAACTGTAATTGGCACAAGTTTTTTGATCCTTTTTGCATTCTTCGCAGTCCAAGTCTCAAGAAGTGTCTAGAATTTGTTGTTTGTTTCGATTCTAGATATCGTTTTCTATCGTTTTCTTTCTTGTAATTGTAATTGTACATTATTTGTGAACGTCTAGTAATTTGCTAGATGTTCTTGTTTTTTTAATATATTGCTTGCCGTTATAAAAAAAAATCCTTCAATAAAATATTTTCTTCATAACCATTGGTACTTGTATTTTTTATATTTTTTTAATCTTATAACATGTGTGTTTGAAACTTTGAACTTCGTGTACCATTTCACAAGTTAGATACAATTTTCCTTTTTTCAAAAGCCAAGTGTGACACGACACAAACACCAATACGAAGCATTTTGTGTTTATGTTCTATATGTTTGTTTAATCACACTCATCTATCAAAAGATGATATTAATGTAATTCAAGTACATTTTTCTAACACAATACATGATGTCCTTTGCAGCCATTGATGTTTGGAACCATGTCCGTACGGTACAAAAAGAGGCGATAGATGCGCATTTCAAATTTACTTCTATGTAACGTTTGTAACTTCGGTAATTGTATATGTAATTTTGCATCCAGCTAATTGGCGGGGGTGTTTGTGAATAATACTTACCTTTCAAAATAAAATTAAAAAAAAAAACCCGTATATCTACAATACTTAATCCTTCCATTAACAACAAAAATTAAATATGTATTAACAAATAACAACAACCAACAATGATACGTACTCAATTCCATCATGAGCAGAAATGGAAACGCGTTAACAACATGCCTTTTACTTAAGTAACACATCTCCACGCCAAGAGATAATTTACTATGGAGAATAAAATGAAAAATAATGAAACATGAATCCTTTTAAGTTGCCCGTGTGTTAACACGGGGCAACTTAAAATAATTACCGTACAAGTATATTTCATATTTAGTTAACATTGTATAGATAAAAAGAAAATTTTGTTTAAAAGTATTGATTAGAAAAAGACCTAAAATAAGTTATAACATGAAGTAACTAAGTAATTTTTCATGTGATAACAGAAGAAATTTTATTTTAAAGGGAAAAATAAACATAATTAAATAACATGTCTTAAAAATTTGTTATTTTAATAATAAGAAAAAATAAATAATAAATTTTATGGACAAACTATGTTGCTAAAATATATAAATATATATATATATACTATCGATTGATACGATTAGTTTCAAATCATTAGGTATTTCTAATTGCTTTTATTTCTTTAAAATACATGACAAAATTGAAAGTTGTGATTTAAGTAACTATTTTAAAACCAATATATAAAAAGATTGAATTAAATGAGTGTTGAATAAAATTAAAGGACCTAATTGCAATTAAGATTAAAATTAATAGTCTAATTAGATGTCATGTAATCGATTGAAAAAAAAAGTTGTTTCCTTCAATAGTGGGATAGATATTTTACTTGCATCGTAAAAATTAATTTTTTAAATACAAGAAAATTATTATATTATCTCTTTATTTTACCATTTCTATATATGTATTCTATATAATGAATTTTTTTTCTTTAAATTTTCCACCGATGATAATAACAAACACAAGTTTTATGTAGGGTAAATTACAAGAAGGGTAGCTGACGTTATAGCAAAATTACACTGGCAGTACCCTGTTATTAAAAATTACCCGAGACATACCCAAGGTTGAAAGAAACGCACGCTCACCATACCTCCCTCTAACGGAGCCTAACGGATCGTTAATTCTCGTCATGTGCCGCCCACGTGCAAGGGTAAAAGTGTCTTTAGCCACTCCCCGCCCATTTTTTCTCTCCCCGTTCCTTTATAGGTATCTTCTTCCTCATTATCTACTATAATAAAGGAATAGGATGTGAACAGTACCTTTTTTGTCTTTATCTGCGTTTTTAATATAAATAACAGAATTAGCAATTATGAAACAAAAAGTGGATTTGGTAGAGTGGTTGGTCTGTATGTCTTTGGGGGTGGAGGTCACGGGTTCAAACCCTCCCCCTCTTCTTTTTTTTTGAGTTTGTTTTTAATAATAAAGTATTTGCATTTTGGCCCCTCCTTTTTTTCTTCTTACTTTTCTGTCCCTCCTGTTTCTTTTTTATTACTTCAACACCCCTAACTTTATATAATTTGTGTTTTTTTTAATCTTTTGTAACATTTTATTTTTTTATACCTTTATCACATTTAACATTTTTTTCATAACTTTTTAAAATATTATAAACTTTTTAAAATGCTATATATTTTGTTATTTACTATTTTTTTGGTTTTTTGAATTTTTTTTTGCATTATATATTCTTTGTATTCTTTTAAACATTTGGTTTTTATACATTTTTCACATGTAACATTTGTTTTTTTTATAACTTATTCATTTGGTTTTCGTATTCCTTTTTGTTTTTTTGGTTCTCTTTTTTATTTTTTGGTTTAGTATATTTCTTTTGTAATTTTTTAACATTTGGTTTTCAATATTTTTTGTCTCCCATAAATTTGTGAGTTTTTTAACCCCACCCATAAACGCAAACGTTTTCAAAAACTTACGCCGCCCATCGGGCGGCATGAAATTCCTAGTTTATAATATAACAATTTACTAAAAAGGAAAGTTGACCCATGAAATGAATACCAGAAAACAAGTGATTTGGATGGTTTTGAACCGAAATGAAAGAATTGCTAGTGAATTGAGTGGTCATCCTTGTTCTTCTGACAACAATTTTCGACTCTATTGTACACACACACATATAAATATGACAGTTGGATTATATTATATTACATTTATATTTATATATTTATTTATTTAAGTATCAAATCGGTCGAGGATACTTATCAAGTTATTCAAACACACGCAGAATTTGGGCCTCAAACACAAAGATTATTTTAAAGAACTTGATATATTTGGCCCAGTTGTATGGGCTTTATGCTTGAAATATTATATTACCAGTTTGTAGTAGTCGTGAGCAAAAATCAAGTTCGGGTTTGACCAAGCAAAAGCAAACCGGGTTTGATCAAAACCTGAACCAGTTTCAAACCGGTTTTTGGACCGAAATACCCAACCCGATTGGGGTCGGGTCATAAACCGGGTTTGGAGAACGTGGTTTTCAAAAAATATGTTTTTTTTTGTTGTAATTCGATTTTTGGGCACATAATTGCTAATGATTCAACATTTTGGCCCAAATATATCTCTCAATTGGTAATATGTAGTGAATTGACAAAAAATATTCGACGTAATTGCTAATAAAGTACTTAAACATGGCTAAAAATGTCAACAAATTCACTAAAAATTCTAAAAATTCAATTTTTATTTGTCGTAATTCGATTTTTGGGCACATAATTGCTAATGATTCAACATTTTGGCCCAAATATATCTCTCCAATTGGTAATATGCAGTGAGTTGACAAAAAATATTCGACGTAATTGCTAATAAAGGACTTAAAAATGGCTAAAAATATCAAAAAAAATTCACTAAAAATTCAAAAAAAAACAATTTTTCTTCGTCGTAATTTGATTTTTTGGCATATAATTGCTAATGATTCAACATTTGGCCCAAATATACCTTCCAATTAGTAATATGTAGTGAGTTGACAAAAATTATTCGACGTAATTGATATGCATAATCGTAAACCAAATGTTAAATCTATATACACTGTTAGCAAAGATCCAAGCATAATTTGGACTCTACTTATCTTTGGCACCGTCGTCTTGCTCATGTAAGCAAGAAAACCTTTTTCGCATCAAATGAAAAAGGCTACTGATCTACTTGGATTAATACATACTGATATTTGCGGTCCACTTAGACATGTGTTAAGACAATGAGCTAGCTACTTCATAACCTTTTGTATATATATGATATCATATATATATATACCCAAAGTATAAGTTTTAATATCATATATATATATATATTAGTTATAATAAAAATTATTATATATATATATATATAATATATTATATATATATATATATATAGTGAAAAGTTATATTGAGAACCCAAAAAAAAAGAGAACCCTTAAGAACCTTTTTCCACCAACTTAGTTAAGGGTACTATAGTAATTGTCTAATTATCCATTAAATAAATAAAAATCTAAAATAAAATATCCCATATATTTCTACTGCAGTTACGTAAATCAAGTTTTCAAAGCCCATAATTCCTAATATCAAGCCCCCTTATACGATTCTTCCTGTTTATTCATAATTCGTTTTTTTCTTTCAATTTACACAATGGATATGAGTTTAACAGATGAGTCTAACATCGATGAAATATACAATTCCATTATTTTGAATCCTGGGAGTGACATTCTGTCTAGCGATCATTATGAAGGTATGCAATGATAATTCACGGTTTCATTATATTTGATTCATTTTATAGATTCTTATTTTTATATGTATATCTAATATTGGTAATAATTCTATCATGTTGCGTTTCTTGTAAAAATTTTGAAACCGAAAAAAATTGTGTTGTGTTTAGAGTAATTAGTATATCTTCGATCCTACAGTAGTATTCGAAATTCTCATCTATGATGTTTCAGGTTTTAAGAATTTTAATTTTAGTTTTTATATAGGTAACCCTAGTTTATGAGATTTTAAGTCATACATATGATCACATATAAACAGATGCTAGTTGTCAATGGTTATTTACTATTGTTATTGTCAGATTCTCCAAATGTTACAAACCAGATTCTCCAAATGTTACAAACCAGATGCATACATATGCGCACCATGCTAAATCCCCCATTAGATACATACATATGATCATTTATTAATTGCACACATGTGATCAGGGGAAATGTGTTATAGTATTGTAGTTTTTGCATATACTGGTAATTGACGTCGTTGTATTTGAATATGTTACACCAGATGAATTTTGTACTCCAACACATCACAACCAGTTTGATTTTGTCAACACCTGTTATGATTCATTATCTGACACACTTGTTGTGATTGTCAACACCTGTGAACGGCACAAAGACCAACAAGTAAAGTTTTTCTGTATATTTGTGTCGCATATATTATTTTATTTTATGTATAGCTCATATAACAACATTCATCATGTAGGTACAAGATGGTCTTTGTGCCGTTCACAGGTGTTGACAATCACAACAAGTGTGTCACATTCGGGGCTGGTCTTTTGAAAAACGAAGACATAGCATCGTATTCCTGGCTTCTCAAGGCATTTTTGAAGGCCCACACTCATCAACCCAGCCTTGTGCTAACTGATCAGGACCCGTCCTTGAAAGCAGCAGTTGCTCATGAGATGCCCGAATCTAATCACCGCCTTTGTATGTGGCATATAATGAACAAGTTGCCTTCCAAGGTATGATATATTTATAATCATCAGTTTACATGTGTGCACGTTAAGTTGCTAATTTTTTGATCAACATATTGATTTGAACGTGATATGTTTCTATAGTTTACCAATAACTTGTTTCTTTATATTAGATTGACGGGGACCAACTTAAAAACACTGATTTACGTGAGCGGTTGCATAAGCTTGTGTGGAATGTTTTCCTTGAACCTGAAGAGTTTGAAAGTAGATGGAATATGTTGATAGAGGAATTTGAATTGGAAGACCAGAAATGGTTAAAAGACATGTATGGAATCCGAGACATGTGGATACCCGCCTTTTTCAAGCATTTGCCATTGTCGTGCCTTATGAAAACAACATCCAGATCAGAGTCCTCAAATGCCTTTTTCCGGTTGTTTACTCATAAAAGCCACACGTTGGTCCAGTTTATGCTGTGTTTTGAGACTGCTATGGAGAAACAAAGGCATGCCCAACGTGTACTCAATGATCACACAGCTACAACTCGGCCTACGTTGGTAACTCCCTTACCTATTGAGGCGCATGCAGCTGAAGTGTACACAAGGACCATATTTTTCAAGGTTCAGAAGGAAATACTAAGAGGTTCATGGATGTGCTCGTTTGATAGTGTTTCTTCAGATAATGATTCACAAACCTTTATGGTGAAGCATTCAAACAAAACGGGACAATCTCATCTTCATTTTAAGGTACAATCATTTATATCTTTTCACGCACAATAGGATTTGTAGATAACATTTGAACAGGATATAAACTTTCACCCTTAACATGACATTGTTCTAGATTGAAACAGACTTTTTTTTCTTCTAGGTTACCATTAACTTAAAAAGAAGAAACAATTGATTGCAAGTGCAACCTGTTTGGTCGAACAGGTTATTTATCTAGACACATATTTTGTGTTTTAAAAGCTAAGAACATCAACAAAATACCTGAACAATACATAACAAGACGTTGGAGAAGGGACATATTGCCCGACCACTTGTTAGATAGTCGGCATAGGTATGGTTATAAGAACACCGAAGATGAGAAGAAAAGTAGTGAAGCACTTGCAAAGTTGGAACTATGTCTCAGCAGATTAAGGAATGATCCTCAAGAATTGTCTGAATTTATGCAAGTGCTCAACAAGATGACAGAAGATAAGTTGTCGAAGCTTCCAACACCAGATCCAAGAAAGGAAAAAGAAGACACGTTCAAGAGATTGCTTGGTGTAACAGTTCCTGAAGAAGTAGATGTTGATCCACCAAGTGGTATTAACAACAAAGGTTCAGGTACACATACTGGGAAGAGGTTGAAGAATCCTCGTGAGGCGCCTGTCAACAAAAAAAAGACGTGTTGTGCGACAATGCCAATGGTGTAAGCAAGTCCAAGATGTGCATGACCAACGCACATGTCCAGATAAACTTTCACATCTACTTGCTGAAAAAGAGGCTGCAGCAAAGGCAAAAAAGGAAGCAAAGTCAAAAATGGATGTGGCGCATTCACCTGATACAAGTGCATAGCCAATATTTATTTCTTTTACAATTTCTTTTCCTGTTATGGGTAACCATTACATACAATGTCATGTAATTTCTTTTCAGATTTTAAGTCTATTTGCTGTTACCAATCTTGAGTAAACACACAATTTTATTTTATTTTTGGTTATTAGCTATGTGTTACACACTTACACCTACGATCCCAACTTATTGCATACATATGATCACATACGTTCTCAAGTATAAATAAAATACTCAAGGTCAGCTTGTAAACATAAACTTACATTTAACCAACCAAAAAAGGCAAACCATAAAGATTAACAAATCCAAAAAACCTGGACACCTAAAGTTTCATTAGGATTGAATAATCCCGTAACCACATAACATTACTAAAAATTCCAAACGACAGCTTCATAATGTTTTTACTAACTTATTATTAACCAAAGTACTATCCAAATACTTTCTACTTAATATTTTTCTTCTTTGCTGCTGCATGCATATTAGCTTCCTGCGTAATCTTGTCAAGGTGCACACTGTGTGGTGACAATAACATCTTTGCTGTGTACTTCTTCCTCAGAACGCCCATTTGTCTTTTCTTCTCCCTACTGTTTGGGGAAATGCCACACTCCCATGTGCCATCTTGTAAGCCCATGAAACACTCCATGTGCCGCATCAAGAAAACAGCCGAATCATCACCACTCTGCACTGTACGCCAGTTCATTTCCAAAACGGTCGGATCCCCGTACTTTGTCTCAAACACAACATCCCTGCACATACGATAATTTTCTAAGTAAAAAACATTTGATACGAATTATATGGCGGTTTATTATATACTTGCTCCTAATCTACATCAATACTTACGAGCATCGTCCTGTTCCATCATTGATTAATTCCCATACTTTCATATCCATAGCAGAAAGCCTAGCACCAATATCTACCACACGCCTCACATACGGTGACTTGAATTTCCCCGGTAATTTCGTTATCCTTCTTTCTCGCTCCAACTTTTCAGCTGCCTGCTTAGGTTGAGATTCCAAATTCCGCAGTGCATTGTGCACAGTGGATATATGTTCCCCCCTTTCTGTTGTGTCCGGCATAGCTTCTTTACCTTTTTCAGACTTTCCTTCTTTAGTTTTCCCCCCATTGTATGCTTGAACTGGCATAACTTCGGTTTCCTCGTCAACAGTTGCCTCCTGAGTTAAACCGAGGCTAAAAGATGGTCCATCAAACTGAATCGTTTTGCTCGTTTGTTTTACACTTTTTCTCATACTTTCCTTTTTCTTCTTCTCTATCTCCCTCTCGATTGCTGAAACGGAGTTGTGCAGTTCATAACTATACCAGAATGGGCTTAATAGTTCATCATCTGTGTCTGTATCCATATTCTCCCGCTCATGAACTCGACTCTTTGGGTCCCTGGACTTTTCAGGTGTTTTGTAACCGTGGTTTACCCCCGTCCGCCCACAAAACATTGATGCAACTTTTATTGACCACTCTTTCACTGCATCATGATCCGGGTACCTACTTGCCGCTTCCATGGTCATTTGTTGAAGCATTTTCTGGTGTTTGGTCATCAATGCCTCGAATTTAGTCATCTCTCAGATGTACTCCTGACAATCATATGCACACGTTACACATATAAAACATTTATACTTATGAACCTTGAATTGATCACCAATGATTCAAGTCTATGTTTAACTGTCTAGTTATCACTTTTGAATGTTGTAGGGGCAATGACACGTGTAGGTTTTCCCTTTTTAATGTTATAACAAATTCCCACTTTTTCAACTCACAACTGAAACACTGATTTACGACATTTATGTATTACATATACGATTACATGAAATGTTTACCTCCACTGTTTCATATGTTATGTGATGGTATAGTAGCCTCCCCTGTCCGGATTTGGGTTTCTGCAGTATCATTTTGTTTGTTTTTTGGGTTCTCATTATCTTTGAACTCACCATTTAGTTCCAACAATCCAAAGCCCCCATTTTCAATCTCTACCTCCTCTCTGTAACTCATCAGTCCATAATTCCACTTATGCATAGCGGGTCTGACTCGTTTAACTTGAACTGTCGGGCAGTTGGTTGCATCCAAGTATAGTAGCTGCACACACATAATCATCGAACAACTCAAATATATTTTACATGATATTAGCAACAGGATTCTACGTATAATCACACATATATGGCGTTCTATTATATACATGCACCTAATTTACATACAAGTAGACATATATATTATTGATCATAAAGGGGTATAAATAGTCAGGTGTACATACCGCTAGTATTGTCACAGGACCTGAAAAGAATTTGTTATTTATCGAGAAGTCCCAATCGTCCTTGCAATTCTTGACTAAACTCCACAAATATCTACACCAATCAATTTCTTCAATCTGTGTATCTGTTTTTATATATTCCAATACATCCAAAGCAGCATGCCCCCTTGATGAACATGCTCCCAAGGTGTTCACAAACAACGCTACGAAATTGAGCTTGAACATGTAATCCGCGTCGCTAGATATCACAATTTTCCTCATAATTTTCTTGGCAGTCAAGCTTTTCTTAATTGCAAACTGATCCTTCCAAATCTCTTTCACTCTGCTATCCCTTCCCGAACTGTCAAGTTCATCCAACTTTGTTCCACCAATGGGGATGCCTAGCATACTATATATTGCCTCTGGTGTCACTTGTATTTCACCATTATCTAGCCTAATTACCATGTTGGTGTCATCTAGTCTTTCAAGCACAAAGTACATCAGTTTCGCCGGTAACTCATCAATTCTAAACTTAAGAAAGGACCAAAATCCCATGTCTCGGACACATTGTTTCTATGACTTACTGAGACACTGCATAGCAGCCGATAAAGACTTCGGTGAAGTCCTTATTCTAAGTCCCGGAAATACTGCCTGTCCATTCTGTTCTTTGTCCGATTCTGAATCTGAATCTTCTTTTTTCTTCCCTTTCCTTTTTTTGTTATTAGCCTTTTTTGCAACAACCTCGGCCTTGATTTTTTTGCGTGAATTGCTAGTACCTTCGTCTTCAACCTTATGCTTCTTACAACTAACACTTGTAGGCTCATTGTTGCTTCTTTTGCTTGAT
>CM067167.1:223693193-223695693 GCA_034093135.1 Erigeron breviscapus | reverse complement strand
TTCAGCTTCAATTATTTTGTAACTTCATCAAAATCATCATCTTTTGTGTTGATTAATCTTGTAACCTTGTATGCAGCTGCTTCAGTGGCGGATTTTGAGGTAAGTTATGGAGGGGGCCGAAAGTCACGGAGGGGGCCGAATGTCACGGGATACATAAATATTACTAAGAAAAATAATTTTTCAAACGAAATACGGATAAAACTGCATTACGGAGCGAAAAATCGGAGGGGTCCGGGCCCCCCCGGGCCCTTGAATAGATCCGCCATTGGCTGCTTGTAGCCCTTTTAAGTTCTTCGAAAATGAAATCTATAGCATGCAGAATTTAGTCCTTTTCTTCAACGGACGTTAACTCCATCCGTCAAAATCCCTCACGTAAGAATAATATAGTCTTTTTAAAAACTCAAGGAACGCTGGTGATATTTTTTGTAAAATCACAAGGACCATCCGTACAATTAACTCTTAGGAATATAAACCCCCTTTCGTATAATTAAGTCTTTTTTTATTATAATTAAGTCTTTTATAAACCCCCTTTCGTATAATTAAGTCTTTTTTTATTATAATTAAGTCTTTTCTTCTTATTATTTTTTTTAATTACAAATTTTGGCTCAATGGCATTGCCCGAAAAAACTCATGTCTTCAGTCCTGGAAGCATTATTGCTCACATCAGGATTTAAACCCAAGAGCTCAAAGTCTCAAGTCCCAAATATCAATCCATCTATTAATTAAAATTGTTTTTCCCCCCTTACACCTGTTGATGCAATTTCATCAAAATCCATCAAAATTCAAACCTTAATCATCAAATCCTCCTAAGATCATTAACACCACACACATGGGTAGTATTAAAAAAAAATCTCAAAGAGGACAAAATTAAAAAATTCATTAAAAAAAAGGCAAAATTTAAAAAACCCATAACAAAATTTAAAAAATCCACACAAAAATTAAAAATATAACAAAATTTAAAAAAAAGGCAAAATTTAAAAAACCCATAACAAAATTTAAAAAATCCACACAAAAATTAAAAATACATAGCAAAATTTAAATTTCAAGGGGTCCTTTTGATACCGTCTTGACCACACACCCACAATCAAACCGCAGTTGGATCAATCAAAACCTTGATTTTTTAAACACATTTCTAATATTCCAAATATAATCAAAATCCAAACTTTAATATTTAATCATCTAAGATTATGTTATTAAACAAATCTCTTTCCCTTTGATTTTCTTCCACCATTTTTTTACTTATATTATTGCATTTACAAAAACACACACACACTTCCACTGAACTAACTAAAAGTACTTCTGCCTTAATTCTTATATATGTTTCCACCATTTTAATTTACTACAAACTAAAAGTCGCTGCAATTTGAGTTTTAATTTTGTTTGCAAAATTGCAAATATTGGAGATTAGATTGTTATAATACTAGCATTTTACCCACGCTATAAAATTTTTATTTTAACCAAAGTAATTATTTTTATCATAGTGTTATTATTTCCTTTATGCATTAATTAAATATTTATCATATTTTAAGTTTCAAACATTTTTATAACTTTTTTGTATGCATGTGATGGGTGATGATTCTCTCAAATTGTCTCAACTTGACTAGTTTAGCTGGGACATTATTAACCATTGAATTAATATTAAAGATTAAGATTCCAATTTGATCTTTGAATCTTAACCCCTTAAATTTAATCCAATAATTAAAATTAGATTAATACCTGGTCGGTGACCGGGTAAAGAACTATAGAGTTGTCTTTAAAGTTTATGAAATATATTCTACACTTTCTCATTAAATAAAAACCAAATAATATATATGGCAAATGTGAATATGGGATTGTCCCCCATCTAAGCTTAGATGGAGAACCCCTTCCATACCAATTTTTTAATATTTGTTTTATAATAAATAAATGATCCGGGCCTCATAATTTTTATGGATTTGAAAACAAAAATGTGAGAGGTTCCCCGTCTTTGCTTAAATGGGGGACAACCCCATATGTATAGGGGAACGTGAGTGTGGGTTGTCCTCATCTAAGCTTAGATGGAACCCCTCACATTTTTGTTTTTTAATCCATAAAATTCATGAGGCCCGAGTCATTTATTTATAAAAAAAATATTAAAAAATTGTATGTGAGGGATTCCCATCTAAGCTTAGATGAGGGACAATCCCATATTCACTTTCCATATATATATATATATATTATATATATATATATATATATATGTATGTATATCTAGATAAGTTTAAGTATAATAAATTCAATGTACATTATCTATCTATATTATAGTATAAAGAAGGGATATCAATACTCGATGCAACTCAAAACTCGACCTAAAACCTTCCTCAAACAAACCACGTTTGGGTTGGGTATTTTCGACTTGCTAACCCGCTAACCTGATTTTTCTCATGTCCGGTTTGGATTGATGTTTTGAGTTGTCTGGTCGACCCGCCAACGCGAATAACCTTTTAACCAACCCACTTGACCCAAAACTAATAACCTGTCA
>CM067167.1:223653193-223690693 GCA_034093135.1 Erigeron breviscapus | reverse complement strand
ATGAATATCACCGCCCTATGATAAGCTGCTCTTGTTAAATCAATTTTTATACTCCCTCCGTCCCATTTTAATGTTCCTATTTTGACTGGTCAAGTCTTTTTCTTCCGACTTTGACCGTAAATATCTTTTGTTTGTGTTATATATTAGTTGATGAAAGTTATATCAATGAAAAGTACATTTAAAACTCAATCAATTCATATATGTTATATCATGTGTTCTATAACATAAACAAAAATATTTACGGTCAAAGTTGAAAGAAAAAGACTCAAAAAGTCAAACTAGGACACTTAATATGGGACGGAGGGAGTATCAATTGTGGCCACCGCCTTTGTCGTTTCCATTCTTATTGTCTCTCTCAAGAGGAGAAAGAAATGCCCTATTTGCTGCCCTTTCTTGGTCACCAAGCATTCGTTCAGTGTCATACTATTTACGATGACACTTGTATAATTATCGTCATCTTTATAGCTACTTTAATATCACGTTTTAAGTAATAGCGGATACCTTCATACATTGTTATTTTACACTGGTTCTTACGTTAAGATTCGTTAGCCGTTGTATGCCCGTGGTGCTTTTGTAATTAACATCATCTTTAAAGTTATTTTAATACCACATGTTAAATAATAGTGGATACACAAGTTTACAGGTCAATGATCAGATCATTTAATGATAAACAGGTATATACCTTGTTAAAAATTGATGTTGGAAAATATGTTATTAGATGTTGTAATACAAAAATAACTAATATTTATTGTTGTTTATTTATGTTCGGTATAATGTATTCTAAAAAAATATTGTTAACAAAAACTAAACATGACAAAAACCGCAGTGAAGCGCGGGTTAGTTTTTCTTGTTAATAATCAATGTTGTTATGCTGATTATAGTTGTTATCTTTGTTTAGATGGCTAGTTTGGCATCTTATTTTGGGCTCGGAAGGCAATCACACCGGTAAGCGTGGCCTATATATCAAAAAATGTGTTTTGTCTACGTGGGTGAGGTTTCCAAGAAAAGTATCCTTGTCATAGAAAGTGTAGGAATGATTACGGGCTAGGGCCTAGGGCTAACACATGTCTGATACACTTTTTAACGTCGTCCGACGTACACGCTGGGACGAGGTTCCCGTTGGAGACAGCCTAAGCATAGTTGCTCTCCTTACTTTTATGTACATATTAGAGGTGACAATTTCTGGTCATCTGCTTATATTTCGGTCGATTCAAGTTATTATTTATCTTTAATAGGTTCAAATGGCTAAACTAAATAGCTATAAAGGAAAAGGGAGGTGATATTCGTACCACACTTTTTGATACATCTACCACAACGTACAACGTATATAGTAGACTCTACATGTTATTAATGAAACAGTGTGGTAGATATATCAATAAAAATGGTATGAATATCACCAGCCTAAAGGAAAATGTTGAATAGTTTACACCTTTCGCTTATCACCCATGTTGTATTTTTATGCATTTGACTTGCTGAATTGCACGTTTTTGTAATGGACTCAAGGAAACAAGTTACTATAAAAAAAATATATAAGAATTTGGGCAAAAAATGGCTTGATTCAAACAAACCCATACAAAAAGTACTCATTTCGCTCAAACATGTTTTGAGCAGTTACCCAACCTGCCTATTTTGACTCATCTATGAGAATTTTACATCTCCTATAAGGTTAATCTGGATTTGTTTGTTCGAATAGATTTTGGATATTCACAAAGGATCACATGATTTGCATGTAATTATATTATATGGATATGATCGATTCCCATTTCTTTGGGCTAGATGACATGAAAAAACATTAGTATTGCCATCTGGTGGGTCTGACTGACTGACTTTCTATTATTTTCAGGAGTATGGACGATGTTCGAATGAATCTTGAAGTTCTTAAGCATTGTGCAACTGTTCTTTTCTTGGTAAATCTCTTGTTTTCATCTAGTAAGTTCCATTTTCACCATCTACTAGATGGGTACCCGTGCAATGCGGCGACCCCGAATATGTCTTGTAAGAACCCGTTGTTAAAATATATTTGAAGAAATGGAAATTTTGACAAAATAGACAAGGTAAGTATTAATTAATGTTTAAGATGTGGGATTTGACTAAAAATATAAGGTAATTGTTAATTAAGAGTTTGTTAGGGTAAGAGTAAAATAGTAATTTTCAATGTTGAAAATGTGTAACTTTTCAACAATAGTAATTTTCAATGTTGAAAATGTATAACTTTTCAACAATATGGTGTAATTTTTATTTTTATATAGTATTATAGATATGCAAGTTTTCAAATATTTAAAATCTGGAGACTATGATTAAGTTCTTTCTCCAATTTTTGTATTCTTTGATAACTTAGTTTTTAATAGAAGAAGGATTTGGAATGAAAAAAGAAATACTATTATTGTTTTCTTCCACTCTCAGAGCTTCACTTCTATTAACAAGCTGTAAAATGACCAATCTACCTTCTTGTAGGAATCTAGCTTTCCAGATATATTTATCGAAAACAGTTGGGTTACTGTATCCACTGCCGCAAGTGAAAGCACTGAATTTCTTGACCCAGATGAAGTTTCCATACCTTCTGTCAATGTATCTGTTGTCCCCTTCTTTCATGGATTCCAAAAAATACAACTACTCCATAGAGACACCCGGTTGCAGATCAGATATAATGCCCTGAAAGTACGTTTTGGAATAAGCTCTAGATTTGTCGATCATGCTGGAAGGCCAAAACTAAATTTTGTTGTTGATGTGCCTCCAAATCTTTGTGATGTTCTTGATGCATGTGATAAAATTGCCGAGAGGTTTGTGGATTCTCATAGCAGCTCTGAGTGGAGACCTGTTGTGATCAGAAAGCCTGGGTTTTACGACTCACCCACCATTAAATTGCAGTAAGTCTCTATATATCAGTTGCACATAGCCTCTCAGGGACATGGTAGGGTGGGGTGGTTTAGGTTACGGGTCAAAACGATCTAACTTTTTTTTACGGCTAAATGGGTCGGTCCTGCTTGACAAGAAGCACCTTATAATTATCTAGTTTCAAATATGATTTCAATAATTATAATATATTTCAGTACTGGGTTGAAAATGTATCAATTGTAAACGCTGAATATTATCTACATTTCACAGATTACCCACTGTAGCTGAAGGAGACGGTGCTAGATGGATCACAGAGATATACCAGAAAGAATCACTGTCGACATCACCATCGCCATCCATACAACGTGTTGTGTTCAGTAGGTATGATTTGGGAGATCTCGAAGCTTTGATCCGTCCAGGTTCCTTTGTGGATGCTTACTTCTCTTTAAATCCATATGACTATCTAGAGAACGCTGGAATCCAATTAGTGGCCAAGAAATTGATTGTTGATTCTAATTGAAGGATTTTTGTGTATACGGTATACCTCACTCTGATAGGGGCTGAGGCCGTCTCCAATGGCAAGGGAGGTGGAGTGGGTCGCGTTGGTGTATTTATTTACTAGCTAATCAACCCGGGTTCAACCTGGGTTATATATATATATATATATATATATATATATATATATATATATATATATAGAGATATATATATATATATATATATATATATATATATATATATATATATATATATATATATATATATATATATATATATATATATATATATATATATATATATATATATATATATATATATATATATATATATATATATATATATATATATATATATATATATATATATATATATATATATATATATATATATATATATATATATATATATATATATATATATATATATATATATATATATATATATATATATATATATATATATGTGTATGTATGTGTATATATATCTTTAAAATGGAAAGAGTATATTATATAAAATGAACATTTTAAAAGAGTGCGTTGGCTTTGACCCCTTTCTCTTTTTTTTTTGAAAGGTGTTTATTACCGCGAATGTCGGGAGGTCTAGCATACGTTGTCTTAACCAGGTCCGTATGACAACTGTCATTTTTTCCTTTTCGAAGACCCCAGTGAGAAACGAAACATAGGTTACTTTGAGTGAACCTGAAAACTTAGAAGGAACTTTGAGTGACCGGACATCTATGAAATGCCTAAAATAACTTATAAGTTATCAAAACAAGAGGTATGGGTATATACCAAAGCTTAATCAAAACGATTTGGATTATGAAAATCCAGGAAAGACAATGCATACACAACCTAGAAACAAATGGAATTAAAAGACAGTACAAATACCAAGAGAATGGTACATCAAATTAAAGACATGTATTCCTATACATGTATATCAAAATGTGTGAGAACTAAACAACTATACAACGTGTGTCTATGATTAAACATGAATACATGGTGTAATCCTTATATACCTAAACAATGAGAGTATAATTTTAAAGACTAGGCAAATGGTGAACAAAGATTCTCATTAATTATCTCATACACACACATACACTCATACATACATTTCGGTATACATACACTTGTACGTATACAAACCGGTTTTTGTAAACTATTACGATCAAAGAGCGAATAGTTGGCTAGACATTTGCTTAAACACATTGCCATTTAACCTATGCATGCACAACAAATGGTGGAACTCAACTACAACAAAAAGGGGGTTTTAGGACCCTTTGTGTAGGACGCTATTAGAATAGTGTCCTAAAAAACTATTTAATAGGACGAATGAATGTTTGGCGTCCTATTATAATATACAGAGTAAACCGGTGTCCTAAAAGCTATGTAATAGGACGGATTAATGTTTGGGGTCCTATTATCATATAAGTTAATAGGACGCTTAAAATGTGAATCCTAATAAAGTACATAATAGGACGTTTAATAGTTGATGTCTTATTATGTGGTAATGTAATAGGACACTTGATCATGAGGGTCCTATTATAACATAACCTAATAGGACACTGAAATTAGTCATAAAATCATGTGTAATATGACCCTTATTTGTCAGGGTCGTATGACAACAAACAATCTGTCTAGTTATTTTCGAGACTTTCCCACAATTAATGTATTTAATGCAATAGAAAAAAGTCAATTTAAATAGAACAATTAATATAACAGATTATAAGCATTTGAATGAACAATTTAGGTGCCTCTCGATCCATTGACCGGTCATTTGACTGTTTGACCCATTATCAACATGATCCACCGCTTTTCACATACGTATATGGGTTGAGTTGAGGTCTAACTATAATACAGGAGTATCCGAGTCAAAGTAATTAACCTCATCAATATCAAACTGACCATGCGCATGCAAGATCAAAGCAAACATACTTGACCGAGTAGAGAAAGATGATGAACGACCAATCTGGCCATCTTCTCTACCTGTGTCACATTCATGAAGAACAATTTTTCAAGTCAAAAAATATCAACTGAAAACGTACACATGTCCAAAACATTAACCTTTTTATACCATTTCCATGGATTATCTAAAAATAAGTCTAAGTAATGAATTCCAACGAATTCTCATAAACCAGATAACTCTAGCATATCAAAAGCAATGTTTCCCTCAACAAACTTTTTCTAATTGTTAAAGCTTAGCGGTAAACCGGTCAAGAGTTAAATCAACAACAGTTTTTCATCCGTTTTATTGTAAAAGTATAGTGGTACACCAGTCAAAAGATACAATCAATTCCATAACTGGATCACATAAACCACATTACTGAAGCATATACCTCAACTAACTTTTTATTGTAAAAGCTTAATGGTACACCAATCAGGAGTTATGCTCCCCACTTCATGTCTTACAAGGGTAAA
The DNA here is from genome assembly GCA_034093135.1 of Erigeron breviscapus. Taxonomy (NCBI): domain Eukaryota; kingdom Viridiplantae; phylum Streptophyta; class Magnoliopsida; order Asterales; family Asteraceae; genus Erigeron; species Erigeron breviscapus. Next base: position 223,684,943 of record CM067167.1, on the reverse strand, counting down.
TTGGAAACAAACCTGATGTGGTTGAGAGACTAGTGTGCTAGCTAGGATCCTCAACATCACTATAAGCATTCAACTCACCTGAATGTCTGCTTCCTCTCTTCCCAAAACACTACATATAATACAGGGTAGAACCATTAAGCTAAAATGGGGTGATACTTTCAAATCAGAGGTGGCAAAATGGGCAGATTAGGTAACAACCAAAAAACGGGTGACTACTTTACATCGCATAATTACTTACAAAATGTACATCCAAACACCCCCCTAAGAAACACAATAAATAAAGAAGTTAATTTGACTTGCTAAAACTACTTTTTGCCTTCTGAGACTTTCAATGATCATGACCTGCCCAGGCATATTGTTTGGCAGCCAAACCAGTTTTACATCAACTCTTACAAATCTTTAATCTACATCAGGTTCATTAGAAACATATTCATGGTTTTCCTGCAAAAAAATACACAAGGGTCATACAGGTGTTAATACAATGACTATATGCTTACACCAAGATGTCGAGGTCCACAAGGCACACAAATGTCGTCATATGCTTTTATAAAGAACATGGCATCTTGTGTTTAATGTACAGGTTTAAACAGGACCTCATTAACTTATCAAGAGAACAATGACACATATAAAGGTAATTTTAGACATACTGAGATTCAATTAAACTGCAAATAAATTCAACCACAAAACAAATTGTTGCTTACACAAACAGCAACATCTAAACCAGAAAATCATTGGTTTTATATGCTAATTGCTCAATGGCATGATCAGTTAAGCTAAGTGGCGTATCTCTAAGGTGAACCTACTCACAAAAAGTTAGCGGTCACAATTATCTTAAACATGGGCTGCCTTGCCTTCACATCTGGTAGAGAGATGTGAACCCGCTTGTCGAATCTTTGCCCGGGTGGCCTGCGAATTATTGTGTTAGCAGTGCAAAAATTAAACAAGGCCATCTTACTTTCACCCATTTACTTTTGGATTAGTAAGTTTATATTATCTTTATAGATCTAATGGGTAAAAAGCAAACAAAAAGACAATCAAATGGCCCCTATTCCTTCCTAATCAGGTAAGACATTTCCACTTGAAAATTTTTGTGATTTATCATTTATGTACCATATCAAATTTTGTGCTAGCGCCTACTGGAATCTGTTTCAAACTTAGATGAAGTTTTTACAAATCAGATATTCGTTGCTAGTTGTCGTGGTCTATGGGACAAAATGGGCAGGTGATTAATCTTAATCAAATACCATTTCAAGATCTTTAGTGTGAAATTTCATTGTTCAGTTTAAATGTGTATGGTACATGTCAATTCTTTTGTAAAGAGCCCATCTTTATGCAAATAGTAATTAATCACATGGAGTTCCTGAAAACTGTATAATTTCGATCATCATTTACCTTGCTTTTTTTCCAACACAAGTAATTTTTATTTCTTCAAGTAAAAGGGAGATTAAAAATTGACTTGAGTGGCCAGTCAAACCTGAGCCATGACTTAAAGCACCGACACATCTGATAAAGATGTAGAAGTAAAAAAGATACATTTCCAACAGAAAGTTATTACTGTATGTCGCAAACTGATATGTTTGGCCATATAAGTATGCAGAGAGTTACATTTAGATAGGTGTAGATTGAAGATCTGTATGTACAAAGAAACTTGCAGCAACTATTTAAATAACAAAGCATGATCATCATTCCCTTAAAGTAACTACGTGTTCCTTCTTGGAACCATATATAGAATGGAATTTGTTCCCGACTTTAATTTACAAGGAAAACGATAAATGAATAGAAGGTTTTGTTTAGGGGTCAAACCTGCAACATGAAAGCCACCATCAAACCCTTTTACCCAAAGAGTTTCTGTTTCGAAAAGTTCAAAATTTTCGGGGAATATTCATGGTCGTAGCGGGAACTTGGTGACAAAACTTTATACAATTGAGGTCTAAATTTTTAAAGGGGATATCCATAAGTAAATTATTAAGAGCGGGGGCGGGGATATCCGGCGGGAACATTCCCTCCACTTTCAAGGTCTAATTTTTTTTTTGAGATATTGTTATCAAAATATAAGTAACTACAAGTAGAAGTGCCCGCGGTAGTGGTTAGCGGTGGTAGTGGCGACGACGGGTGGTGGCAGTGGCAGTGGCAGCGTGTTGAGGTAGATATGTGGTTATTAATGTAAAAGTAATTGATTAATGTGGGGTAGTGTAGTTATTTTAAGAGTTGGGGAATGTACGTTATAAAGTATTTTATTAAGATATATATAGAAGATGTAAAAGGAAGAGGGTAATATATCTTTTTAAGTTCTTAATTGCTTAAAGATAGATACAGTTTGCATTATAAGGTACTAGAAGGGTACCCGTGCGATGTGGCGGTGACGATGTAATGGCCGCGGCGGTGATGGCGGTAACGGGTGGCGGCGGTAGCGGCAACGGTGTTGGCGGCAGCGATTGGTGGTGGTGACGGTGGCGATTAGTGGTATTTGTATTTAATTTAGCTTTTTATATTTATATTTAATTTAATAATATCAAATATGGTATTATAGAAAGTAATTTTTACATTTTATAGTTATAGAAAGTATTTATTTTAATAATGTTTGAGCACGGATCGTCGGGATCAATCACGATGTGGTTTAACCATGACAACCATCACATCTCCTGAATATACAGTGCAAACCTAACAAGCTCTTCCCGAGCCTAAGGTGAGGATGGTTGTCCTAGGATAGAAATATCTTGATTTATGATATCATAGAAGGATGTTTTATGATGTGATATGATCGACATTGTTGTAGTGAAGTGAAGTGAGAGTAATTCTCTTTTTGATAGAAATAAAATGTCTTTGAGAATGTTCCCCAACTCTAATGAGGAAGAACCTTTTATAACACCAAGGAGTTAGGGCTTGCCAGAGAGTTGGGTTGTTTCACTGCCAACCCAAACTTGTCATAAGCATATGTATATATTTATAACATATATAGTCGACTTGGCTAGTTAGCAATATATAACGACTTGTTGTCATTTATTTGGCCCACATAAATAAAATTATATATTTTGCTTACAAATTATACAATTCTTGTTAACGCATATGTAACCATATACGTGATCAATCAACAATTTAGACATAAAATTTTATATTTTTTTTTACTAAATTCATTTTTTTATTTTTTAATTAGTTATGGAAAGTAATTCTTACTTTTTAATTATAGAAAATAACTATTTTAATAATATAATTATGGGAATTCCTAAATTTTATATATTTTTTCTAAGATCATTTTTTTGATTTTATTTTTTAATAAGTATAACATTTCATTTTGTCTTATGTCTTACGTTGTTATTAAATTATGATTTTATATAAATTTTTTATCATATAACGTAATAAATATTGTTATAAGTATTTAGTTTTACATCGTTAGTATCTTATGATTTAAATAAATATCACATATGTATCTGAGTACCTATAATTAAATAATTTAAAAATAACAACACCATTTCAGCATCTTTTATACATATTTATTAAATTACAATATTTTTAAAAATTACATGTCATTAATTATCTATAATATATATATTTGATATAATAAAATTATATATATATCTAATATATATATTTATAATATATATATATATATATATATATATATGATAAAAGAGAAAATAAATAATTAAGAAAGTGGTGAAACTATTTGATGAAGCTCAAACATTAAATTGAAACTATAGGTGGCAATTTGGGCGGGTGGGTCGGAGTTGTGTGATCGGGTCAAAATGGGTCATATCGGGTTCGGGTCAAAACGGGTCATTTAAAAAGCGGGTCAAAACGGTTGGGTCAAACGGTTCGGGTCATATCGGGTTCGGGTCAAAACGGGTTCGTTATAAAATTCTTACTATTTTACAAATGGTAAAAAATTGAATTTAATCTTTCATAAATTCAATAACATCATTTATGTGGGATTATATATATCGTGTCCATAAACTAATTTAATATATAATACTTAATATATAACAAAATATATATACGGTATTGTATTGGTTATTAAATTCAGGTTTTAGGAAGTTAAGTGTTGACTTAATAAAAATTAAAAACACATAGCTTTAATTATAATAATATTTGTGTCCAGAAGTACGTCTACACTTCCTTTATGAATTCATTTCTTATCAGATCAATTTATACATTTCACTTCATAATGTACAAATTACCAAAGTAAATATTCCTTATACTTAGTAATTTTAAATCTGGAAATAGCAATAATTCTATCTACTCCTCCGGCACGGCCGATTTCACCCCTGTTTCTTTTTCATCGCCATTTCTTTTCTTCATACAGTCGCTCTTTCTAAAAACTTTCTCCCTCTGAAAAATAATTGATTGGAATATCTTCACCACTCCCCATTCTGACCCGTTCATATTTTTATCTTTGCCCAATTTAATCCAGAGACTTTATAAATGTGATTTCAGATCCACCCAAATTGAACCGCTTAGATAATTACCCCTACCAAATCACACCCAAAGTTCATGAAAAATGATCCAGAAATCGTCCAATCAATTACTTTTGGGCAACTATTGCCGGCTCTAATTAACATTAGATCAATTGCTAGATGTTATATACCATTTTTTATTTTTTTTAAAATTTAATTACATTATAAGGTTTAAAACCATTAATTACATTATAAGGTTTAACGAAACTTAATATGTATAGCCCAAAATAGTCTAGTAAAATATAAACAGTTGTAATTTGCCACCACCAAAATAATTTTCATCTCTTTGAAATTTTCACCCTTCAAAAACCCGCCATTAATTCCCCCAATAGTTACCCCTCGTCCTCTCCTCATCCTGCGGTTCCAACTCTTATGATCAACCCCCCCTCCACTCTGTCTCTTCTTTCAAAGAAATTGAATGGAATTCACTGCTTTCGGCCTCATTCAATTTCAGGTTTGTGCTATTTTCTATTCTGTCTCTTGTAGTTGTATTAAACTTTAATTTACCACTTCTTTTTATCGATTATTTAGGTTTTGGAGGTATAGTCGTTGAAACTTCAATCAATTTAATTTTATAAATCAATAATGTTTCATCACCAAACGCTTTGGGATTTACATGAAATTTTTATCCTCTAAACGGCTCTCTCTCTTCTCTCTCTCTACTGTTTCAGTATATTGCTAGGTTAATTGTTGTAAGAAAATATCTCCCTTGCTACTATATTCTATTATTCTAATATATATGTAAGCTCATAACGGACCCAAAGGTAACTCGAATCCGAGTCAACCCGAGAATATATGGGCCGGTTCACGGGTCTTATATTTTTGAAATTGAAAATGTTAACCCGTAAAACCCGTAAAAGTTTCGTTTCTTATTCTGCTATATTCTGATATATATGTAAGCTCAATATAAATGCTGGATAAGAAAATTAGTTCATTCAAAATGTTTGGCTGTAGTACATAAGTTTTTTCCAGTTAATCTTTTTTTTTCTTCCAGTTAATGTGTGATTTTTCTTTTTGCAATTGATCAATCACCTCTCATGTGCTGTATGTCTTTTATCAATCTATTTACTTCTAAAACTTGTTAAAGTTATTAGGTACATCCCACACCTATACATATACCATGTAACTCAATGGCATTAACCCCCATACTTACCCGTCTCTGATTAGTTTTAAACATTTTAAATTCGTCAATATTTCATCAAATATATTCAAAGAGACGATGTAATATTCCACCATTTAGAGATATCCAACCACAATAAACAAGAATGGAAACTTCAAGAATTTATAACTAACAAACTACTATGAAAAAGATGGAAAGATTCATGTTATATGCCAAGTCAGGTCTCAGTTTTTTTTGCATTTAAACCGGCCTGTTACTAACTCAGCTGAAACCAAACCAGATATACATGGTTCGAATTACGGTCTTCAGTCCTAACCCATTTCGGTTTTGGGTCCAGTCCGGGCCACAACTGGTTCAGTCGCGGTTTGAGCCCATGATCAGCTCTACGTGTGAGTACCTTACAAAAAAACAAAAGAGGAGTTTCATGTAGGGATTGAGGGAGGGTATACAAAGACATCATCTGCAGATGCCCATGATCACCTGCTGCTCACAATATGCTGTAGTAAAGCAATCAGCACCTGCTGCTCCCGTGCCAGATTTACTTGATCTTATGGTCATGACGGTGATGCTGGTGAAGATAATGCTATTCTATCAGTCAATCAACGAGTAAGTCTACAGGGTACGTTTAGTAGTCACTCAGATGCAAATCAGAATCCGCTAGTTAGAATACATGACTAAACTTAGAGATGCCAAAATGGGCAGGTTGGGTATACTTGATTAAACCCGTTACCCGAACTGGTCAGGTTGCATTGACCTGAAACACATTCTGTCCATAATTTCAAAATGTTTGTTAACCACTTATAGTTGATTTGTTTCAAATATGATTATATTTATATCTAGACTGAGACCATGAAACTTTCAATCAGTTTTTTACAGAAAAGCATAAGAAATCAATGTTTGAAGCTTTGGAGAAGGTCAAGGCAGGTTAATGCCAACACATTTCACGTTTTCTTGCCGTTTTTTGAAACAAGTTCTGGAATTATAGTCTCTTATTTTTGTGGGTTGGAATCTGCAGAATTGATGGTTCTTGGGTTTATTTCATTACTATTGACTTTTAGTCAATATTACATAGTGAAAATATGCATCCCGGATAGCATTGCTGATACAATGTTGCCATGTCCTGCGAGAGCTAAATCCAAGAAAGATGAGAAAGGAGGAGAAGTAAGCCACCGATTGCTTCTTTCATACGAGCCACGTAGATATTTAGTTGAAGACGTCACTTCAACTTGCAAGAAGGTAGTTTAATATGATGAAAATAAGTTTCAACAAATAAGTTCATAATCAATTTTCACTTTAATGAATTGGTATTATTGTGAGTTAAAAGCTTGAATTTTTTTATAGAGCAAAGTACCAATTATAACTGTAGATGGACTGCATCAATTGCATATACTCATATTCTTTCTTGCGGTTTTACACGTTGCATACAGTGCACTCACTATGGCTCTTGGAAGACTAAAGGTACATGACGCTAACTAGCATATAACACTTTTTTCTCGCTTGCATTTTACTTGTGAAAAATACTCATTTTAGTGTTCAGACGTACTTCAAATACTCTTTTTGTCGTGTAATTATGACTATGGTGAGAAACAGATGCAGAGTAGCTCTAAGAAAACAGATTACTGAAATAATGGAAAACTTATGTGCCTATAATTAGCTTTACGCATCTGATTCTTGAAGTTTCTATAAATACTTAAGAACACACATCCGAACACCCTCAAATGGTTTCATCTATAATTGTGACAAATCGTATGAAACATAATGGATCCAAATTGATACTGCCAAAGTATCAATGTACTTGTTATGGACTTATGGTGATAATGGACATCCGGATAACTTTAGCAAAATTTGGGATGACTATTTTTAATGTATCTTCTTACATATATGTTCAGATTCGTGGCTGGAAGCAGTGGGAGGGGGAGACTTCATCTCACGACTACGAATTTTCTAATGGTATAACCAATTCTATAGTTTTTTAAAAAACAGGGGAAAAAGAAACTACATCAACTTTAGCCCAAGACTTTACACGTTCTGCAAAAAAATATCTGACTACTTTGGAATCATGTCGTAAAAATTTACAGATCCTACACGATTCAGGCTAACTCATGAGACGTCTTTTGTGAAAGCTCACACCAGTTTCTGGACTAGATATTCTTTCTTCTTTTACATTGTAAGTACTCGAGACCGGAGCCAAAATTTATTTTTCTTTGACTTTGGTAACACCATTCCTTAACTTCACTAAGCTTTTTCTTGCTTGTAGGGATGCTTTTTTAGGCAGTTTTTTAGGTCTGTTAGCAAATCTGACTACTTGACTGTGCGGAATGGGTTTATTAATGTGGGTTTCTTTTTTCTTTTTTGTCATTTTTTACTAAATTTGTTTTCTTGGCTCTATCTAAAGCGTTTTACTGATTCTACTTTACAGGTTCATTTAGCACGTGGGAGTAAATTTAACTTCCAAAAATATGTCAAGAGGTCATTAGAAGACGATTTCCAAGTTGTTGTAGGGATCAGGTATGGAAAATCTATTTTCTGAAGTACATTTTTCTTCAAGATTTATGTTAATTGACAATGCTTGCCTTTCTTAAATTGTGTTGTTTGCAGTCCTGTACTCTGGACATCGTTTGTGATTTTCTTGCTTCTCAATGTTAGTGGTAAGCCTAATGTTCCATGTAGAAGTGTCAACCTCCGACATTCGAGTGAAACAAACACCATAGAGGACTACTTTCATTGTGTAGAAAATGCTGATAGTTATTCTAAACTGTATACGGAGTCATGTGTAGAAGCATTTTTGAAAGAAAATGACGAAAAATCTGTTAAATTTGAGTCTGTTATATTAGCATGCATGTTTATATTTTCAAAGCTAAAACGAAAACTCTTACAACTATCATAGTTGTTACTCTTTTGAGATTTGTTTAAATCTTACAAGTTCTTAACTATAAGAAACTCTGAAACTTTCAGGATGGCATGCACTCTTTTGGGCATCATTGCTTCCACTAGTCGTAAGTACCTCTTTTTTCTGTTACAAACATACATTCGTTAAGTTTTGAGGATAAAACTTAAAAGTAGAAAAAAATGTATTGTCACTGTCACATTATATGTGCAGGTTATCCTAGCAGTTGGAACAAAACTTCAATCCATCTTGACAAAAATGGCACTTGAAATTAGTGAAAGACACGCGGTTGTCCAAGGGATTCCACTCGTACAAGCCTCTGATAAACATTTTTGGTTCTCAAAGCCCCATTTCATTCTTCATCTTCTACACTTTGCTCTGTTCCAGGTAAGCATGCTACTTCACAATGTTCCACTTGGTTTAATAATGTGTTTGGCTATTAACTCATTTTATTCGTTTTGTTGTGCTCACAGAATGCATTTCAAATAACATACTTTCTGTGGATATGGGTAACATATAATGACCTTTTTCACAAGTATCCGAAATAATTTACATTATAGTTATCGATAGTAACACTACAATTGTTCTAACTGTGTACTTGTGTAGTATGAATACAACATGGGTTCTTGCTTCCATGAGAATATCAAACTTGTTATTTTGAAACTTGTAATCGGGTAAGAATTCAGTTTTACAGTGCAAAAGGAAAGTTTTCAAACTCGAGCTTGAACTAATTGTGTTTTTATTCATGTAGAGTTGGAGTTCTCATATTGTGCAGCTACATAACACTTCCGCTATATGCCCTTGTATCCCAGGTATAATGCCCATATGGCCTACTGGTTTTCTATATATAATTTGTTCACGAAAAGTCTACATATGGGTTCATATAAGTTCTGAAATCTGTTTTAGATGGGATCGACCATGAAGAAGTCCATTTTCGACGAACAAACAGCCAAAGCCTTAAAGAACTGGCGAATGGCAGCCGTGAAGAAAAAACGTGGAGGCGGGGTTGGAAGTGTAAACGGCAACTCACCTCGAACACTTGGAAACACTTCTAGTCCCACATCGTCCATTTCATCATCACTCAACCGCTTCAAGACTTTTGGTCACTCCCCAAGATCCAAAGGTTACCAAGAAGCCGATTTATCATATTTTGAAGCCGAACCAATGTCTCCTAAATCATCTGCTACACATTTGATAAATGTAAGAGACGATCTTAAGGAAGATAACACGATTGAATCTAGCGTTCCTCGACAAAGAGATGACACAAAGAATGAAGAAGATTTCTCATTCGATAAACCTTCTCCGGCATTGTAATACAAGTAGCCGGAGAACAGTTTTGTCCGAATTGACCGCATATAGTCAAGTATAACTCTTTCCATACAAATGATATACTCGTTTTTATCTAAAATATGATCATATCTCAATCTTCTAATCTATTAGTGTGTGTACATATCATAAGGGCATATTTTGTTATTTTATGCCCCCCCTATTGCTTTGTAATCATAATTTATAAGTGTCGTATAAGGTTTTGACTCAAATTTAATAACAAAATATACAAATCAATGTTATTTTAGATATTTTGTTATTATATTATGATCATAGCATCATATGAATCATATTTTAAATATTTTGTTATTATTTTATCTAAAATATGATCATATCTCAATCTGAGTTTTTATCTAAAATATGATCACAGCATTTTCTGCTATGATATCATCATAGAATACAATGTTACATCAATTTATATAAATCAACACAATACAATATGGAAGATCGATATACTACGAGACCTTTTATCAGGTCGATTTCATACTAGGCGACCGTTATCCAACACGTAGGTTGATGGACCTCGATAATCACGTACGGATTTTAGATTTGTCGCGTTGATTAAATTTATCACGTTTTAGCTCGTGTTCATGAAAGTTTGGCTGGTTCGCTAATTCAAGCTGGCCACATAGGTGACTGAAAATGAAAGACTCTATTTGTTTCTATTAATGAAAATAAAGTAAATGCATCTAGACAATAAAAGACCTAACTTGTGACCATTTTCTGTCTTCTCACAATCCAAAACCTGACATATATGCATGTACTCCCCCAACAATCGGGTAGACAAAGTTATTAATTGGAAACCTACATATACTAACGAAAACTGCATGATGTCTTGTCTCATCACAAGGACATGAATTAAGACTTCATAGAAGTGAGGTATCATTGAAGTCCAATAACGACGTGCCTTGCTATTGCCACCCGGAGTGACAATAGAGTCACCCTAATTGAGGGGTGGGTCACCCTAATTGCATGCCGGGATCGCCTCAATTGAGAGGTGTCCCACCCGGAGTCGCCCTAATTACACGTCGGGGTTGCCTCAATTGAGGGGTGTCCCACCCGGAGTCGCCCTAATTACACGTCGGGGTTGCCTCAATTGAGGGGTGTCCCACCCGGGGTGGCCCTAATTAAGAGGTGGCAATAGGAGGCCCCATAACGAGACTTGATACTAGAAACCAATCCTCACTACTCATTTATTTTGATCCAACTTAATAAGCACTTCCCTCGATTTTCTTATAATTTAATTATCTTAAAACGGTTAATATATAAATCGAACGAATGATAGCATTGGACCCAATATACTTCAGGCGATTATTTTTCCCGTTTTTTCAATAATTTTGAGCTTTTATGTTATAAAATCACATGTGATTAACCGTACAATCACATATACACGTGATTTTTCATTTTTTGATCATACAACGTCTTAGTTTTAAAACTCACACTTGCTAGTGTCACATATAATATTACCTTACGAGTTTAACTCGAAATAAAAAGTCGTCAAAATTTGATTTCTTTTTTCTTGGTCTAAATAATTTAAACATGTAAATTTCAGTACCGACCTAGAAGAAAAAAGTCGTAAATTTTTTTTTTATCGAGTGACATGTAATGAAACAAGATAAGAGTTCATCATATCGATATAATTCGATGCATTTGTAGATATAATAATTTAGTAGATAATAAGTTAATTTTTATAAATAGAATAGAAGCTAGTGCTGATTCAACATCTAAACAATTAGATTAAAAAAAGTTCGAGAGTCCGAATTGGTTGCGTTATACTCAAGCCATCTATTCTACTGATGTTACTAGTATTAGAACCCGTGTGAATGGTTTCAAAAGACATATCTTATAACTTTCGTTTCAATATGTGGTAATGTTAAAATAAATTATAGAATATTTTACAACAAAATTATTTTATTTAAAATAAAACAATTATATAATATAACAGAAAACATACTACTACAACTTATAAAGTATATTAGATATACAAAAATACGATATATATATATATAATTATACAAAAGCGCATTAAGACACCATAGTTTAAACAAATTAGTATACAAATGAAATTGATGTTTTCAATTAAAAGTCATGGAATGGTAGAATGACGATAAAATGTAATGCATGAAATTCCAATAATATAAATAAATATAAAAAGATTTTTTGAAAGGAAATAATGTTTGGAATAACTAAGGTTGTCAGAGGTCCTAAAGAACAAAATAACTCTAGCTTTCACACGAATAGTGACAAACACGAAAAACCAAAGCAAAATGTGGACATTATCTTTCATCAAATGCTTTGTGTGCATCCCAGAAATATACACTATTATCATATACTGATGAAAAAATATTATTTGATACTGAAAAACATAAAAGAAAAAGTAGAAAAATCAAAAACAAAATGTAATCAATGAAATATATACGGAAGAACTTCGGTGAAGGGAACAAAACAAACAATATACATATGTAATAATAACTTAAAATATCTTACCTTTTTAAAACGAAATCTAAAAGCCTATTCTGATGTTGGAGTATGTGTGAAGCCAAGGACCAAAGCAAACAAAGTGGCAGGACCCACTTGTATCATCTCTAGACTTGTATCATGTCTAGACTTGTATCATCTCTAGATTTATGCTTAGGCAGGGCCCACTTGTATCATATCTACGCTTACTCTCCTTTGTAAGCTAGCTATCTCAATCTCTATATAAGAGATATATCTGTATTTGTAATATTTGTACCCCAAGCCAGAAATCAATAAACATCTCCTAGTTACCCGGTGGACGTAGGTCAGACCCAGACCGAACCACGTTAAATCTCTGTGTTGTTCTTTCGATTAATAACTTGTGTTGTGTGTGTTCGTGTGATTCCCGAGTGTTGTTGATCCTAACAACTGGCATCAGAGCCATCGTTGTCGGTTGAATCATACGAACAGAGGTGAAGAAGGAGGAAGTTACTTACTTGAATCGTGAACTAGGGATCCGACTGAACCGAGTTGCAGGTTCACGGCCGTTCCTCCGGCCACCGCCGCTGCTCGCCGCCAGTTCCTGGCCGCCGCCGCCGCTGTCCATCACGGAATCAGTCACGGATAGTGACTCGTTGCTGCTCATCCTCGCCAGAGATTTGTCGCTGCTGCTGTCGCCGGTTGTAACACCAGAGATCTATCTTAATAGAGTTTTTTTTCTCTTTGTGTGAAGTAGAAAGAAGAAATAAGAAGCAGAGAGGAGGAGGATTTTGATAAGAAGTCAAAGAAAAAAAAGGAGGTTGTTCTTTTTTTGGAAGTGTGGAAAGTGGCGATACATATAACACTAAAAAGAAAAAGAGGATTTGTTTTTTGGCAGACCAATTCAAGTGGAGATTTTATCTCAAAGTTCTTTTTAGGTTCCAAACTTTGACAAGAATAACCCCTCAAACCAAAATTTCATCAATTTCCATCCATCGCCGTTAACTCTTGAAACAAATAAGTTTTTTTGTTTCAGTTATTACTTCCGCTCGCATAATTACCACTTTGCAGTACAAACCTGTTTGGTTAGTAGTATTTTGGTATTTTATTTAATGGCAGAAGATAGTAAGATCAAGATTGATAAGTTTGATGGAAGTGATTATGGATTTTGGAAGATGCAAATTGAAGATCTGTTGTACCAGAAAAGTTTGCATTTGCCTATGTTGGGTGAACAACCAGATGACATGTACGATGATGAATGGAAGCTGTTGGATAGACAAGCTTTGGGTGTGGTTAGGCTTTCTTTGGCAAAGAGTGTTGCATATAACATTGTCAATGAAACAACCACATATGGTGTATTCAAAGCTTTGTCCAACATGTATGAGAAACCATCCGCTTCAAACAAGGTATTTCTCATCCGACAATTGGTTAACACCAAGATGAAGGAAGGCATGTCGGTGACCACTCACATAAACGAGTTCAACTCGATTATTTCTCGTTTAGCCTCCGTTGACATAAAGTTTGAAGATTTACTCCTTTTATCATCTTTGCCCGATAGTTGGTCAGGCACAGTCACAGCCGTCAGTAGTGCATCTGGTACTACTAAGCTAACTTTTGATAGCATTCGTGACTTGATTTTGAATGAAGACATTAGAAGGAGAAGTTGTGGAGAATCTTCCAGTTCTAGTTCTCTGTTGAATACAGAAAACAGAGGAAGAAGAAATGATAGAGGACGTAATCGAGGCAGGTCAAAGTCTAGAAGAAGGGGACAGTCAAAGAACAGAAAAGATATTGAATGTTGGAACTGCAAAGAAAAAGGTCACTTTAGAAGCCAGTTACAAAACCACCAGCTGAAAAGAAAGAAGTAAACAGTGTACGCTCTGAAGAAACAGATGATGCTCTCATCTGTTCTGTTGAAGATACAGTTGAATCCTGGATTATGGATTCCGGTGCTTCTTTCCATGCTATCTCATGCCCAGATATAATCAAGAATTTATGAACAGGTAACCTTGGTAAAGTTCGTTTAGCCGATGGTAAAATGCTTGATATTACAGGTATTGGAGATGTAGACTTAAAAACCTCATTAGGAACTATATGGACATTGAAAGATGTCAGGGTTATTCCTAATTTAAGAAGGAAGTTGATTTCAGTTGGGAAGTTAGATGATGAAGGGCTTGATGTTTGCTTTGGGGGTGGACAATGGAAAGTGATCAAAGGCAATTTGGTGATTGCTAAAGGAAAGAAGAAAGGCACTCTGTAGAAGTACCTGCTGAAGGTGTTAATGCTATGACACCTGGTCCAAGTCTATCCAATTTGTGGCACCAACGACTTGGACACATGAGCGATAAGGGATTGAAGATGTTGGCTCAGAAAGGGAAGTTTCCAGACTTGAAGAAAGTGGAAACTAAATTTTGTGAATCGTGTGTCCTCGGGAAACAAAAGAGGGTTACTTTTGTGAAGACAGGAAAGACACCAAAAGCTCGAAAGCTAGAGCTTGTTCACTCAGATGTATATGGACCAACAAGTGTTTCATCACTAGGAGGCAAAAGCTACTATGTAACTTTCATTGATGATTCAACACGCAAGGTATGGGTCTATTTTATTAAACATAAATCTGATGTATTTGATGTTTTTAAGAAATGGAAATCTGCTGTTGAAAATGAAACTGATTTGAAGGTAAAATGCCTGAAGTCGGATAATGGTGGTGAATACATAAGCAAGGAGTTTGTTGACTACTGTGCTAATCAAGGGATAAAGATGATCAAGACTGTTCCAGGAACTCCTCAGCAGAATGGTGTAGCTGAGAGAATGAACAGAACTATGAATGAAAGGGCTAGGAGCATGAGGTTGAATGCCGGGATGCCCAAGACATTCTGGGCTGAAGCAGTTAACACTGCTGCTTACTTGATCAACCGTTCACCATGTGTTCCCTTGGATTTTAAATTGCCAGAAGAAATGTGGCAAGGGAAGGAAGTAAGTCTCAAACACCTGAAAGTCTTTGGTTGTAATGCTTATAGTTTGTTAAAAGATGATGACAGGGATAAACTTGATTCAAAAACCAAGAAGTGCACATTCGTTGGTTATGGGTCAGACGAAATGGGTTATAGGCTTTGGGATAAAGAAAGCAGAAAGATAATCCGAAGTAAGAATGTCACCTTTAACGAAGCTGAGCTGTACAAAGACAGAAACATTCAAAGTCCAGAAGTTCAGAAGAAGTATGTTGAGTTTGAAAATGATGAGAAGAATAAAGAAGTTTCAGTTGAAATCCCTGAATCTGAGGATGATTCAACTGATAGTGGGAGCTCAGGAGGTAATTCCAGTAATGACTCTGAAGATGAAGAAACTACTCCTCCAACTCCAGTATCTCCAGTCACGCCTCAACCAAGAAGATCTTCCAGAATTCCTAAACCAACACAAAAATACTCACCATCTGTCAACTACATTCTTTTGACAGAAAATGGTGAACCCCAGTGTTACTCTGAAGCTATGGGGTTGAAAGATTCATTGCAGTGGGAGCTAGCAATGAAAGATGAAATGAAGTCGCTTGAGAAGAACAAGACATGGGTTCTAACAAAGCTTCCATCTGGGAAGAAGGCTCTTCACAACAAATGGGTTTTCAGGGTCAAGGATGAACATGATGGTACCAAACGGTACAAAGCCAGATTAGTAGCCAAGGGGTTTCAACAGAAAGAGGGAATTGATTTCAATGAAATTTTCTCTCCAGTGGTGAAGATGACTACCATTCGGCTTGTTCTCAGTATTGTAGCAGCAGAGAATTTGCATCTAGAGCAACTAGATGTAAAGACAGCTTTTCTACACGGTGACCTAGATGAAGACATTTACATGACACAGCCAGAAGGTTTTCAGATTAAAGGTAAAGAAAACTTGGTGTGTAAACTGAAGAAGAGTTTGTATGGTCTGAAACAAGCGCCCAGACAATGGTACTTGAAGTTTGATAACTTTATGGGGAGAATTGGTTACAAAAGATGTGACAATGACCATTGTTGTTACATCAAGAAGTTCAAGGGTTCTTATATCATTCTACTGCTCTATGTAGATGATATGTTGATTGCCGGGTCAGACATGTCAGAGATCAAGAAATTGAAGAAGCAAATGTCTGAAGAGTTCGAAATGAAAGACTTAGGAGCTGCAAACCAAATACTCGGGATGGGTATTTTCAGAAACAAAGATGGTTCTTTGACACTATCTCAAGAGAAGTACATTGTGAAAGTGTTAGAGAAATTCAGCCTTAAAGATGCCAAGATCAGAAGCACACCTTTGGGAAGTCACTTTAAGCTTTCTAAAGATCAGTCACCCAAATCAGATGAAGACAAGGAAGAAATGGCTAAAGTTCCTTATGCATCTGCAGTTGGTAGCCTCATGTATGCAATGGTATGTGTGAGTCCCAAATATGTATAGATGAATAATAAACCCGACTGGCAAGTACAACTGATCTTGAATGGACAAGTTCAGTTTACGATCCAGATGTGGATAACAAGAAACAATTGACAATATAAATAAATGCAAGAACAAATGGCAGAAACTATATAAAGATATATATAAATATAATCAAGTAAATAGCATTGAGACACGTTGTTTTCTAATGTATTTGATTTATTGATGTATAAACAAATACAAGGATTGTTGCGGAACAAAGATAAACACCCAAGTGTAAATATCTAAACAATCCCGAAATACAAGTGATCAAGATGACTTGGAAATACTCGTAAGTTTTACTTAGAGTATATCTCACAAGTTGCAATGCAATAGTTTCAAGCATTTTGCAAGTTATGAGAAGACTTTGTATTTATAGACAAAGTCTATGATGACATGGACAATGTCGTACAAATGTGGTTGTGAGCATTTAAGGAATTAGATCATAATTCCTTATATGCTGCACTAGGAAGAGTATATAAGTCACTTGATGTGACTTAAAGTACTACGTTCCATACCTATACTTTGTACCTTTTATTAATAGATAAATCTATCAACTTGGTAAATGTGTAAGGTTAAAGTCTTCCTCGTAATCAGTGTAAAGTGTTGTAAATACTTTAACACTGAGATGCTTCAGTCTTCGATCTGGTAGAATCACTCTGATGCTCGCTTCTGAGGTGATTCTCTTCTTCATACTTCAGTCTTTGACTTCAGAATGAATGCTTCAGATTTGTCTCGATCTGAACTGAAGTGAAGCTTCAGTGAAGGAATTCTGAGACATCTCAGAATTCTGATAAAAAGTCTTCACTAAACTTCAAGCTATTTCTGAACAAATTATACATGGTCGATTCTCGACCTAACAAATTCCCCCTATTTGTTCTGAAATAGTGCATGCATCTCAGACTTCTATCTATACATGTTTGTAAGTCTGAAATGCAAGTTTGTTTAAGTTGTAAAAATTTCTTAAGTACATCTTATAGATCATTGATGTCTTAGAATTTTACTTGTGGTTTTCTAACTTAAACTTATCATCTACTTATTTGTTACAAGTGCAACTTATATATTACAAACTGAAGTGAAAGTTACAAATGTAAATATTTACAAGTACATGATATTCTGAATAGAAAACTACTTCTTGGCAGGCCTTGAACCAGAAGGTGCCTCAGTAGGTTTTCTCTTCAGTGGAGAATGATCCCTTTTGCCAAACAGCCTTGCTTCAATTTCTACCTTGGCTTGCATCTTTTGCTGAATTCTTGCTAACCATGCACCAGTCAAGGCAGACTTAGGCTTTCCTTTTAGAACTTGGATCATCTCCCTATGCTCAGATATGCCAAACTCATGAACTGAAACCTGAGTATATTCTTCAGTAGCCCTTCCTTCTCTTTTCACAACCAAATCGAACAATTTCAATCCATCAGCCTTAGCAACTACCATATCAACAATTTTGGCTGGATGCGATCGATGATTCATATAATGATCATACTGATCCTTTTCATGTTTTCTTTGGATCTCAGCAGCATCATCAGAAATTGGTTTGATTGAAGTATGGACAACATCACGAGAATCTTTCTTTGCAGTCCTTGTTCCAGTTCTGGGCTTTGTTGGTGGTCTGAACAACTCCTTCTCTACATTCTGAACTCCAGCCAGAATCTCTTTCTTCTTTCTGGCCATTTCCATCTCTCTGTTTTTCACTAAGTCTTGGATGGACATCTTGAAGGTGAGATGGTCCAGCTTTTGTTCCAGAGGAGAGTAGTTCACCCCATACTCATAATCCAGCATATCTTTCACAGCCTTCTGCACTCTTGGATCATGCTTGACTTTCTGAAACCTTTCCAGTGAAAGTCCAAGAGATGCAACATCAATATGGTCAAGGGTTCCCATACTCTGGTGTTGAACCCTTTCCCTTTCCTTGTTTTCACTCCACATTATGAATTGGTTAGAGACTTGCTTCTGCAGAGTCTCTAACTTCTTGCTATCAGCATTAGGATCGTGAAGTGGATAGCCCTGTTCATCAACATTCTCTCCAACAACCAGACCAGAACCTTTAACAACTTTCTTTGGTTCCTCTGCCATCACCAAGGCTTTTCCTTTATCTTTCTTGCCAGCTTCAGAAATCTGACCATGTTCCCCCTGAACTGAGGCACTACCAGAAGGCACCTCAGTTTGCTTCTTGGTTGCTTGAATCATCTCTTGAGTACTTGCCAGCAAACCAATAGGCACACCACTTCCCCCTTTGGGAATCTCTGAAGGCATTCGTGCATATAGATCAATAGTAGTTTTGAGTGCCTTCAGTGGTTCCCAACTTTGTTGTTCTAGACACTCACAAATGCCTTTAGCCATTGTAGCAAACTGAGACTTTAGTCTGAATGATGAACTAAGGTTCAGTGCTTCTTGATCTTTTAAGTCTTTAAGCATTTTTCTATCTTCATCAGTGAAGGATGCAGGGGGAGGAGGAGCAGTAACAGGTTCTTTCTTTAGAAGAGTCAGAATTTCTTCTAATTGCTTTGACTGATTCTGAACTGAGCCTTCAAGCGTGGAAACTGAATTTTTAACTTCATTGACAGCCTTTTCCACTTTGTCATTTGTATCCTTGGTCAGTTCAGCAATCATCATTCTGACCTCTTGTCCAACTTTCTGAGACACAGACTCTGAAATCTGAGCAACAAGATTCTGAGATAGCTCAGACTTCAGATCTTCAACAATACTAGCACTAACAGAAGCCCCAAGTTCTTGTACATTAACACTTGGCTTCTGAACCAACTCATGTACCTCATTACCAACTGCCATAACCTCTTGCTTCAACAACTCAACTCCAGATGTCAAGTTCGCAACAACTGAAGCTTGCACATCTCTCTTAGTCAATCTGAAGGCTTCTCTGATTGCAGAGCTCACCTTATTGCACGTCATCACCAACTCATTCAATTTTCCAACCACTAGCCCTTCATTCCCTGCAACTTTGGTCAACTCAGTGCTAAGAAACATCTGAGCACCTTTCATATCGGCCAAGGAGCTAGTGTTGGCAGTTAGAGATTTAGATAAGTCCTCCACCCTACGAATAAGGCCTTGGACTTCGGCTTGTGTTTTCTCTAACTGGGCTTCCACATTGAAAGGAGGTGGGGGTTGTGCAGAAGCAGGAGCCACAAAGGGTAAACTACCCAGCCCTTTTAAAACTTTGTTCATCTGAACATCTGTAGGGCTCTCAGATTCAGTTTCAGAATCCAAGTCTTTTTCTGAGGGGGCGTCATAGTTAATCGGTGGTGGTACATGGTGAATTTGTGGGTGTAAAAATTGAAGTGAAGGTGTGAAAGAAGGATCGGTTACATATGCGGGTGTGGTGCCAGGTGGAAAGATAGGATTTTGGTGTGATGGTGGTGGTGGAATATAAGGCGCATTGTCTGGTTGGATTTCTGGGGGAGGAGGGGCGTTTGCGAGGATGGGGGCTGGCTCAGAATCAGATTGATTCGCCTCCAATAAGCCCTCGTCAAACTCAAATTCAGCAAGAGAATCAAGATTCTCCTGAAGTGGCTCATCGTCATCCCAGAAAGCATTCACTTTTGCGATCTGATCGGATATGCCCTGGTTTGGGTCACTAGTACCCTCACCAGATTCTGGTTCAACATCTGCAGAAGCAGGTGCATCGTCACCAGATTCAAAAATTTCAATAATAGGTACACTAACGGGTCCCACATTCTTTTGTGGCCCACTTAGTAACCTTTCTGAACCAGCTAGTGTGGCTGAGACAGTTTTAACAAATACCTGAATCATAGCAGAGGAGAGTTCAGGTTCATCTCCAGTAATTGTTGCTTTAGAAAAATCTCTGCTATATTCTGGTACAGAAGCTTCTGGTCCAGCTTGATCATAAGTTTCTCCAAGTATATCTTTAAAGCACAAGCTCAGAAATCTTGGGAATGCAACATGTAGACTTCTCTTTCCTTTCAACTTTGTAATCAACTGAGAGAAGAGAATCTCAGCGAAGTCCACCTGCATCCCATTCCATATATAATACCCCATCTCCACTTGAGGTAATGAAAGTTGGTCCAACCCTCCATGGTTGCCACCAAGACTTTCAACAATTTGTGTCCAGAAGAACCTCCAGCATATACCAAAACCTGACAAGAAAATATGCCCAGAGGTCTTCAAATTTCCATTGGCATCCTCCATATCACCATGACCGGTGGCGACAAGAACCTCCCTAAAATTGACTCCTTTGAGTCTTTTGACAAACACCTGGGGAGGTTTGAGGTAGTTCAGATGAAGGGAAGTTCTGAACCCCTCAAGAGTGATGACACACTTCTTGGTGCCTTCATTTAAGGTGAAGGATATAGATTGTTCATCCTTATTCACCACGGCAGTGTACCAGAATTCAAGCAAGTATAAGTGATACATTGCTTGAGGATTTGCGGTCAAAGCGTAATGGAAAGGGGATTGCTCCCAGAAGTTATTGATTCTTCCCATTAACGTTTCGGATTTCACATTTAATTGAGCCAAAAAGTTGCTCATATTAAAACGAATTTGTGAAGGTATGAAATCCTTTGGCCATGTGGCCGATGTTTTCACATCACTCGATGGGATATATTCAAAGTTGATGAGTGATTTGTGTGAAGAAGAAGATGATTTAGCCATTTGAAGATATGAAAGTGAAAGTGAAGAATGAAAATGAAAAGGAATATGAAGAGTTATGAATTTTGAGAGTAAAGAAGAGAGAGATTGATGATTAGAGAGTAAATGAAACGAAGTAAATGAAAGAATGAATAAGGAATTTGTATTTAAGGTGGAACAAAAAGGATTTTTCCAATTTAAAACAATTTCTGGGGTCACGTCCGCATTTAATGCAGAGACGTTTGAGGGACCCCACCCTGTACACTTTTTCATAAAAAGTACTCATTTTCTTCTCTTTTACGGCGCCACTTGTGTGATACATAAGCATGACCAATGCTAAGTTAAAAACCTAGTATGCAGTATGCCACGTGTACACACAATTGGCCAAGTATCAAAAATATCTTGAAAAGATTTTTGTATTTCAGTGATGACAAAACAAATTCTGAGCATGGTCAGTTTCAGAAAAAATCTGAACCATCTCAGTCATTAAAATTCAACTGAAATATTTTGATATTCTGAAGTGCTTCAGTTAAATACATTTTTCTTAGCAAAAGGTTCCCCCTCAAAAAGAAGGTTTATTTTATAGTTTGAAAAATGTTTAACATTCCCCCTGAAGTGATTGTAACACCCGTGAATTTTGACCCGTTGACTTTTGTGTAATCTGACTAACAAACTTATTGAACGAAGTAATTTGGGCCCATTTATGATTTTGTGACTAAGTGGTATGTTAGTCGAGTCGTTAATATGTCGTTTGGCGTTTAGTAGTGTAAATGATTGTTTATATGGCTTGTGGGAGAAACGGGTCGGCCCGTGGGTAGTCCATGACCCACCAGCCCCAATGACCCATTTTCCCCCCTTATCCTTTCCCTTTCATTTCTTATCTCTTCTATCTATCTATCTCTTTCTCTCTTTCTCTCAAAAACCAAAGCAAGATCTCTCCTTCTTTTCTCTCTACCATCTACTTAGTGTTTAGGAAGGGTAACATTAGATTCATTGCCATCAATACCACATTATCGCCATTTCAAAGAATCTAGGGTGGAAATCTTCCATTTGAACCACTTTGACCTAAATTCGGGTTTAGCTCGGAAAGGAAGTTTTGGTAAGTCAAATTCATCCCTTTTACTTCTACTTATGTTTGTTTATGCATTTCTAGTCATCTTGAAAGTTTGCAAGTCCTAAATCGGCTTAAATCTTGATTTGGGTCAAACTAGGGTTTAATTAGGGTTTGAAGGGTTTGGATGTGATTATGATGTTTTGAATCGAAACTAAGATAGGGTTATGTTTATTTATGTTGAAATATGTTTGTATAAGCTTCAAAATGAGTCTTGAAGCATCACTAATCGATTTGGTGATCAAAAATGGAGTTTGGGTTAAGTTTGGTTCGTGTTTGAAGTGTTTTGAAACTGATCTGGGCTCAGGTGCGTCGCACCTCCTCTTTGGTGCGCCGCACCAGGACTTGGACTGGATTCCCTGATCGTTTTGTGCGTCGCACACCCTCTTTGGTGCGCCGCACCTGGCTTGGTGCGCCGCACCTCATCAATGGTGCGCCGCACCTTTCCTCCAGGGCAGCAAAATCTGTTTTAGTTTGAAAGGTCATAACTTTTGATCCGTAAGTCCAAATAAGTCGTATGACCTATCGTTGGAATCGTGAGAGAGTCTAGTTTCTAGTAGTAACACTCTTTTTGTATGAATCCTTTGTCATTTCTAAAAAGGTCTAGTCGAATGCGTCTTGTTCCTACTCGTATAAGTTGTAAAGGTGTTTAGGGTTTGTGACTTGACTTAATTGTGCTAAACCAACTTGTTTATGATTGTAGAGTTGACATTACGGTATTATGATGTATAATTATAGGTTGTGGACGTGTGGATCCCATTACTCATTTGTAATCTAATCCTAGCTTCTTTGCCGGTCAAGGTGAGTTTCGTATCTCCCTACTCGCTTGAGATTCGGGCTGAAAAGTGTAAACCTGGCGTGTTTACTTGCATTTATTGATTAATTGACTGTTTGACTTGATTGTTGGATTGATGTGACAGTTCGTCTCGTTTGATTTACTTGGGTTATGTTTTAGTTAAGTATTACTTTTATATTAGGATAGACGTACATACATGGAAGTCGGTTATGCCTTCATTGGGTTTTAGATGTGGTGGGAAGGCTGCGGGTGACCCTATATATAAGCATCTGGGACTCGAAGAAAGTAGAATCCTCTGAAGTATATGTACGTATAGTTGGTTTAAATTGTGATTAGTGATTTATGTTTGTTGAATATCGATCGTTGGCTTATGGTTGTCATTTATGGATTGTCGGCTTATGTTTGAAGAGTATTGATTGTTGGATTATGTTTGACGGATATTGATTATTGACACAGGTTGTCAGGTATTGATTGTTGGTCTAAGAGTTATGCATTTACATTTGCTTGTAAGCATTGCATACATTGTTGATGAGCCCTCGGCAGGGGATTGCCGACATCCTGGTGCATAGATGTATGCACCCATTTTGGATGTAGAACGTGACCCCGAGTATATAGACATATATATCTCGATGATTTTGAGATACAGCCTTGTTCATTGTTATGACAGAAGGGTATCGTTGCATAGGTGACTGAGTTCACGCATAGGATAGGCATGTTTGCTTATTCATGCATTTGGCACTTACATTGATTCATACATCATTGTGCATTTATATTACACATTTACTTGTCTTGGGTAATCGTGTTGTGGGACGATGTTGTGTTGCTTAGAGGCTCGCTGTAAGTCATGCCTAGTCTCTATCCTTATATTGTGATTATTGTTGTTGGTTCTTTATGAACCATTACTACGAACTCACCAACCTTGTGTTGACTATGCTTAGTACACTTTTCAGGTAATCAGGTCCTCCCAGGGCGTGGAGACTAGTTGCTTGGCTTGCTGTAACCCGGATTTGGACCTCATGGATCAAGGATTCATTGACCCTCCTTTTGCATTATACTTAGGATCGTTTGCCATCTCTGGATGTATTATGTTAACTTTGATGGCTATTTGCTCCTGTTGTATTTTGTTACTTGTTTTGCTATGTTTTGGATTCACCGAATCGTTAATTGCATTTAGTTTGTTCTATTGTAATTCCACCGGGTGCTGTATGATTTCCGTGACATTTCGAGCTCCGGCTTGGGGTGTTACAGAATGGTGGCCCATGCGTGGTCGTAGAGAATTAGGCGGTTTGACCTAGACTACGGCTTAAGTTAAAACTCTTCATATAGCATGCATGGTTAGGAAATTCGTATGCAATGTGAATTATGTGAATCCCAGTGTGAGTTCGTAGTTAAGACCATTTGTGTGATAGCTTGAATTCAACGTGATGAATATGATTATTATGATTTGTTGTTGCTATTTGTTGGAACTAATGTGATGATTTAGGGCAAAATGAAGGGATGCCATTAACTTAGTATAATATTGTGGCAACCCTAAAAGAACCCGATCAACTCTTTTATGGTCACCCGATACTATAGCAAGTTCATGACATCGTGGATTGCGCACGTGTGACTTAAAGTATAATAAGGAACCGATATGCTTAATGGAAGTTGATTAGGTGGAGGGTTAGCCGTTGGTACACCCTGTATACATACCCGGTCAATAACTAGTAAGCATATCGAATTCGGATTATACCTTGAATCATTTGTGTTAGTTGTCTAATTGTATGATATATTGAGTATGATTACTTGAATTAATGATGAGGTATTGTAATAAATCCAACGTGATGATATGATATGTGAAAACCCCTTATGATTCTAGCACTTTTGCCTTAGCATAACGTTATGAAATGTGTATGTGGTATCGGTATGAGGGCATTGACTACTTGTGTGACTAACATGCGAGTATTTGAGACTAACTCTCGGGTCAACGTGTCACTTGTTTTTATAGAAATGGAAAGACCAAGAAGAGTCCGAACAAACTATAGGGCTGAAGAGGAAGAGCCTCAACCGGAAGCTCAACCGAAGTACAAGGTGGTAGAGGCCGTGGTAGAGGCCGTGGTAGAGGCCGTGGTAGGGGTCGTGGTGGAGCTCCTGAGCCAAACTTGGCAGAGGTAATCGCTCAGACGGTTGCCGGCATCATGCCAACCATCATTGCTCAAGTCACGGCAAGTCTTGGGCAAAATAATGAGGCTCAAAACAATGAAGCCCCAGAAAACGTAGATAACGAAAATGATCAACCTCAAGCCGAAGAATATGAGGAAGAGGAACCAATGGGAGTTAATATCGGGATGCCCATGAATAATCAATATGGCGGATACCGCAAGGGTGTATCTTTAAGGATTTTAAAAGTTGTGGGGCGCCGGAGTTTGATGGGAAAGGGGGTCCCACGGAATGTATAAGATGGTTTGAGGCGATAGAAGCGGTGATTGAGAGGAGTCATTGCACCTATGATGACCGGATTTCCTATGCATCCGGCATGTTTAGGCATGACGCCTTAAGTTGGTGGAACCAGGAAATAACATTGGGACGGACCCAAAATTTGGAGTGGATTGACTTCAAAGACAAAGTAAAAGCAAAGTTTTGTCCTGTGTATGAACTACAAAACTTAACCATCGAGTTTGCAAACCTCAACATGGAAGGAGCCGATTTCAAGGGCTATGTTAGACGATTTCAAGAGTTGTCTACCCTCATTCCTCACTTGGTGGGTACCGAGACACAGGCCATCCAGAAGTTCGTATTGGGCTTGAATCCGCAAGTCCGATCTTATGTAAACTCAAACATGCCTACTTCCTTGGCTAATGCGGTCAACCAAGCCGGGAGTGTGACCGAAGATTTATTGAGATGTGGCGTTTTGAGTAAATCCTCATCAACCAAGAGGAAAGAAGTAGGGGAGTCAAGCGGGGCGAAGAAAGTGGGGAGGTTTGACCCCAAGAATGCATATAGGGGTAGAATGATGGCGGCGGTGGAGCCAACTAGGAAAGCTTTTCCGGGACCCCATCCTTTTTGTGGAAGATGCAACCAACATCACCCCGCCAATGCCCAATGCAAAACATGCTTTAACTGTAACCGAGTCGGGCACCTCTCCAGAGATTGTAGGGCTCCAAGAGCGGGCCAAATGAATGTGGCTCCTATTCGGGCCGTTCCTCCTCAAGGTAACCAAAGAAGGGGCGAGTGTTTTGAATGTGGTAGCCGTGACCACTACCGTAATAATTGTCCTCGATGGGTGGGACAACAAGTTCAAGTAGCCGTCCACCCAATCAACTACAAATGGTCGGGCCTAACCAAAACCGGGGACAACAAGGCCACCAAGTGCAACCACGCGGCCGAGCCTTTGCGGCTAATGTAAATGAAGCCCGCAATGATCCCAACGTAGTAGCAGGTACTTTTCTCCTTAATGGTCTCTATGCAACCGTCCTATTTGATTCCGGGGCCGATTATAGCCTCGTGTCTTCTAACTTTGTTCCTTTGATTGATGTGCATCCGTGTGCTCTAAACTATGTGCTTGACATTGAAATGGTAAATGGGTCACTAACTAGAATTAGCCAAATACTCCGTGATTGTGTCTTGACTTTAGAGGACGTCGACTTCTTCATCGATCTTATGCCTTTAGATATTGGTAGCTTTGATATTATAGTGGGTATGGATTGGTTAGCGGCGGTTAATGCGACGATTGATTGTGGCGAGAGAGTTGTTAAGATACCTTTGGCTAACGGTAAAATTCTTAGGGTTCAAGGCGAAATCTCCGATTCCTCAAATTCTAAAGTCTTTAGTGCTACCGTCTCAAAGGTAGAATTGAAGACCGTTCCTATCGTTTGTGATTTTCCCGATGTTTTTCCGGATGACTTACCGGGATTACCTCCAACCCGCGAACTTGATTTTCGTATTAATCTTATTCCCGAAGCCGCGCCCGTAGCAAAAGCTCCTTATAGACTAGCTCTAACCGAAATGCAAGAGCTACAAACTCAACTCAAGGAACTCCAAGAGAAGGGTTTCATTCGCCCTAGTCAATCTCCTTGGGGTGCTCCTGTTCTCTTCGTTAAAAAGAAAGATGGGTCCTTTAGAATGTGTATCGACTACCGGGAATTAAACAAGCTCACAGTGAAGAACCGGTATCCTCTCCCTAGGATCGACGATTTATTTGATCAACTTCAAGGTGCTAAGCACTTCTCAAAAATCGATCTTCGCTCGGGTTATCATCAACTCCAAGTACATGAAGATGATATTCCCAAGACGGCTTTTCGCACAAGGTATGGCCATTTTGAATTCACCGTGATGCCTTTTGGGTTGACTAATGCACCGGCGGTGTTCATGGACTTGATGAACCGGGTGTGTCAACCATACTTAGACAGGTCTGTCATTGTGTTCATTGATGACATACTTGTATACTCGAAGACGAAGGAGGAGCATGTTGAGCACTTGCGTGAAGTGCTTGAATTACTAAGAAAGGAGAAATTGTATGCGAAATTCTCCAAGTGTGAGTTTTGGTTGGAAGAGGTCCACTTCCTTGGTCATGTAGTGAGCAAGGATGGTATTCATGTGGATCCAAGCAAGATTGAAGCGGTCAAGAATTGGAGAAGACCCGAAACGCCATCCGAGATCCGTCAATTCCTTGGATTGGCGGGTTACTATAGAAGATTCATTGAAAACTTCTCCCGTATTGCACAACCACTCACCCTCTTGACTCAAAAAGATAGAAATTTTGAATGGGGCGAAAGACAAGAGAACGCCTTCCAAACGCTTAAGGATATGCTATGTGATGCTCCTATTTTGACGCTACCGGATGGGATTGAAGATTTTGTTGTTTATTGTGATGCTTCGGGGCAAGGGTTGGGTTGCGTTCTTATGCAAAGGGGTAAGGTCATTGCTTATGCCTCTCGTCAATTGAAGGTGCATGAGAAGAACTACCCGACACATGATTTGGAATTAGGAGCGGTTGTGTTTGCTTTGAAGTGTTGGAGACATTACCTCTATGGCACCAAATGTGTGATTTATACCGATCACAAAAGCCTTCAACACATATTTACCCAAAGTGAATTGAATATGAGGCAAAGGCGTTGGTTAGAACTTTTTAGTGATTATGATTGTGACATCCGTTATCACCCGGGCAAGGCAAATGTAGTAGCCGATGCCTTAAGCCGAAAGGAGAGAGTGAAACCAAGACGGGCTAGAGCTATGAGCCTCACGGTAGGGCCAAATATTCGTGATCGAATCATTGAAGCCCAAATTCAAGCCACCCTACCGGAAAACTTTGGAAACGAAAACCTGGACGGTATGGAACAACTTTTTGACCGAAAGAATGATAATGGGCTATACATGGTTGAAAGACTTTGGATTCCTATCTTCGGTAACTTAAGAACGCTTATTATGAATGAAGCTCACCTATCGCCTTATTCGGTCCATCCCGGGTCGGATAAGATGTATTTTGACTTGAAGGAATTGTATTGGTGGCCGGGCATGAAGCGTGATGTGGCTAAGTATGTGAGTGAGTGTCTTACTTGCTTACAAGTCAAAGCCGATCACAAGAAGCCACCCAGATTGTTGGTACAACCGGTGATGCCCGAATGGAAGTGGGAGCATATTTCAATGGACTTCATTACTAAACTACCGAAGACAAGAAGCGGCCGTGACACGATTTGGGTGATAGTAGATCGGTTAACGAAATCGGCTCACTTTTTAGCCATTCGTGAAACCGATAAATTTGACATTTTGGTTCGATTGTACATCAAGGAAGTAATATCTAAGCATGGAGTGCCGATTTCTATCATTTCGGATAGAGATGCCCGTTTCAAATCAAAATTTTGGGAAGCCTTTCAAAGAGCCATGGGTACCCGACTTGACATGAGCACGGCATTTCACCCTCAAATGGATGGACAAACCGAGAGAACCATTCAAACACTTGAAGATATGTTGAGGGCGTGTGCAATTGATTTCGGTGGAAGTTGGGAAGACCATTTGCCGTTAGTTGAGTTTTCATACAACAATAGCTACCACGCTACTATTCAAATGGCACCCTTTAAGGCCTTGTATGGTAGGGTGTGCCGTTCTCCTTTAGCTTGGGCGGAAATTGGAGAGAGTCAACTCATCGGGCCAGAAATTGTGATTGAAACGACCAAGGTAATATCTCAAATTAAGGAGAAGTTGCAATTGGCCCGTGAACGTCAAAAGAAGTATGCCGATGTGAGACGAAGACCGTTGGAGTTTGAAGTTGGTGAATTTGTACTTTTGAAAGTGTCACCTTGGAAAGGCGTCGTACGATTTGTGAAGCGGGGAAAACTTGCACCAAGGTATATTGGTCCTTTCAAGATTCTTGAACGGGTTGGGAAGGTTGCTTATAGGCTAGAATTGCCTCAAGAGCTTAGCGGCGTGCACGATGTGTTTCATATTTGTAATTTGCGCAAGTGTTTGGCGGATCCTACACATCATGTGCCTATGGATGAAATTAGGGTTGATTCGAGCCTAAACTTTGTTGAAGAACCGGTAGAGATCATGGACCGTCAAGAAAAGAAACTCAAGAAGAAACGCTACACCATTGTGAAAGTAAGATGGAATGCTAGACGTGGAGCCGAGTTCACTTGGGAGAGAGAAGACCATATGAAGTCCAAGTATCCGCATTTATTTGTTAATTAGGGTTTTGTTGAATTTCGGGACGAAATTCTTTTAACGGGGGAATAATGTAACACCCGTGAATTTTGACCCGTTGACTTTTGTGTAATCTGACTAACAAACTTATTGAACGAAGTAATTTGGGCCCATTTATGATTTTATGACTAAGTGGTATGTTAGTCGAGTCGTTAATATGTCGTTTGGCGTTTAGTAGTGTAAATGATTGTTTATATGGCTTGTGGGAGAAACGGGTCGGCCCGTGGGTAGTCCATGACCCACCAGCCCCAATGACCCATTTTCCCCCCTTATCCTTTCCCTTTCATTTCTTATCTCTTCTATCTATCTATCTCTTTCTCTCTTTCTCTCAAAAACCAAAGCAAGATCTCTCCTTCTTTTCTCTCTACCATCTACTTAGTGTTTAGGAAGGGTAACATTAGATTCATTGCCATCAATACCACATTATCGCCATTTCAAAGAATCTAGGGTGGAAATCTTCCATTTGAACCACTTTGACCTAAATTCGGGTTTAGCTCGGAAAGGAAGTTTTGGTAAGTCAAATTCATCCCTTTTACTTCTACTTATGTTTGTTTATGCATTTCTAGTCATCTTGAAAGTTTGCAAGTCCTAAATTGGCTTAAATCTTGATTTGGGTCAAACTAGGGTTTAATTAGGGTTTGAAGGGTTTGGATGTGATTATGATGTTTTGAATCGAAACTAAGATAGGGGTTATGTTTATTTATGTTGAAATATGTTTGTATAAGCTTCAAAATGAGTCTTGAAGCATCACTAATCGATTTGGTGATCAAAAATGGAGTTTGGGTTAAGTTTGGTTCGTGTTTGAAGTGTTTTGAAACTGATCTGGGCTCAGGTGCGTCGCACCTCCTCTTTGGTGCACCACACCAGGACTTGGACTGGATTCCCTGATCGTTTTGTGCGTCGCACACCCTCTTTGGTGCGCCGCACCTCATCAATGGTGCGCCGCACCTTTCCTCCAGGGCAGCAAAATCTGTTTTAGTTTGAAAGGTCATAACTTTTGATCCGTAAGTCCAAATAAGTCGTATGACCTATCGTTGGAATCGTGAGAGAGTCTAGTTTCTAGTAGTAACATTCTTTTTGTATGAATCCTTTGTCATTTCTAAAAAGGTCTAGTCGAATGCGTCTTGTTCCTACTCGTATAAGTTGTAAAGGTGTTTAGGGTTTGTGACTTGACTTAATTGTGCTAAACCAACTTGTTTATGATTGTAGAGTTGACATTACGGTATTATGATGTATAATTATAGGTTGTGGACGTGTGGATCCCATTACTCATTTGTAATCTAATCCTAGCTTCTTTGCCGGTCAAGGTGAGTTTCGTATCTCCCTACTCACTTGAGATTCGGGCTGAAAAGTGTAAACCTGGCGTGTTTACTTGCATTTATTGATTAATTGACTGTTTGACTTGATTGTTGGATTGATGTGACAGTTCGTCTCGTTTGATTTACTTGGGTTATGTTTTAGTTAAGTATTACTTTTATATTAGGATAGACGTACATACATGGAAGTCGGTTATGCCTTCATTGGGTTTTAGATGTGGTGGGAAGGCTGCGGGTGACCCTATATATAAGCATCTGGGACTCGAAGAAAGTAGAATCCTCTGAAGTATATGTACGTATAGTTGGTTTAAATTGTGATTAGTGATTTATGTTTGTTGAATATCGATCGTTGGCTTATGGTTGTCATTTATGGATTGTCGGCTTATGTTTGAAGAGTATTGATTGTTGGATTATGTTTGACGGATATTGATTATTGACACAGGTTGTCAGGTATTGATTGTTGGTCTAAGAGTTATGCATTTACATTTGCTTGTAAGCATTGCATACATTGTTGATGAGCCCTCGGCAGGGGATTGCCGACATCCTGGTGCATAGATGTATGCACCCATTTTGGATGTAGAACGTGACCCCGAGTA
>CM067167.1:223605463-223641212 GCA_034093135.1 Erigeron breviscapus | reverse complement strand
GTTTACTCAGGCTCCTCGGTCATGGTATGAAAAACTGTCTACTCATCTGCATGAAAATGGTTTTACTAGAGGTTCTATTGACAGCACGTTGTTTATCAAATGGAAAGGGAAGGACTACTTGCTCGTACAGGTTTACGTCGATGATATTATCTTTGGTTCATCTGATGAGACTATGTGCAAGGAATTTGAGCATAGCATGAAGGCTAAGTTCGAAATGAGTGCTATGGGGGAATTAACTTTTTTCCTTGGACTACAGGTGGATCAACTGAAGGATGGGTTCTTTATTCATCAGACTAAGTATGTTCAAGATCTTCTTACTAGGTTTCGAATGACTGATGCTAAAGATGCAATTACTCCCATTCAGACTAATCATGGGCTGTGTCCTGATAAAACTAATGATCCAGACGTCGATGCAACTCAATATCGGGCTATCATTGGTTCTTTGATGTATCTGACGGCTTCACGTCCAGACATTACCTTTGCTGTTTATATGTGTGCTAGATATCAGGCTAATCCGAAAGAGTCACATTTGAAAGCTGCGAAAAGGATTCTTCGTTATGTGAAGGCCAAGCCTCGTCAAGGTGTTCCATTGAAAAGGTTTGAGATGGAAGATAAATGTGTACCTTGTCTGAAAGGTAAGCAGCAGAAGTATTCACATAAACCAAAGATTGAAAATTCTATTGCCAACCCATTTGAATTACTTCACATGGACTTGTTTGGTCCTGTGAATGTAAGAAGTATAGGTGGGATGTACTATTGTTTGGTGGTTACTGATGACTACTCGAGATTCTCATGGGTATTCTTTCTTCAATCGAAAGATGAAACTCCACAGATTTTGATAAATTTCTTTGTTGAAACTGAAAATATTTATGGAGTGCGTGTTAAGAGAATCAGGAGTGATAACGGAACTAAATTCAAGAATAAAACGTTGGAAGTCTTCTGTATGTCCAAGGGAATCCAACATCAATTCTGTGCACCGTATGAACCACAACAAAATGGAGTTGCTGAAAGAAAGAATAGGACTCTAATCGAAACGGCCAGAACAATGCTTGCTGATTCAGGGCTTCCTACTATGTTTTGGGCAGAAGCAGTAAATACAGCATGTCATATTCTAAATCGGGTTTTGGTAGTTAAGCGTCATAATAAGACTTGTTATGAGCTTCTACATAAGAAGAAACCAAATTTACAGAATGTTGAACCATTTGGTGTTCCGTGTACCTTCTTGAAATATCTTCCTCAGTCAAAGTTTGATCCAAAGGTTGAAGAGGGATTTTTCATGGGTTATAAAGCGGGTACTTCAATTCGAAGGGTTTACAATCAACAGACAGGCAAAGTTGACTTAGGTACTAATGTCAAGATTGTTAGTCATAAACCTGCTATTCATTCTGGAACTGGCAAGAATTTTGATTATGATAGTGTGTTTAGTTTGTTACACGAACCTGTTTCTTATTCAGGTCCTGACAAAGTTGATGAAGTGATTATTTTAAGAGATCATATGGATTATACTCCTACATCTCCTCCTGTTCAAAATGTTGATACTACTCCAACCAAAGTTCAGTCTACTACTGTTGTTGGCGAAAGTAGTAAGAACAATGATATGACATCAGACTTAGATGTTAATGAACCTGAGAACACTACTCCAACTACTCCTTTAAGGGTTCCATTGCCAGATGATGATCCTATTTATGAAGAATCAGAAGATGATTTTAGTTCTCCAGAATTCAAATTCGTTCGAATTTAGGAGATAATCTAAATGTTGATTCGGTTCCTCAATATAGAATAAATAAGACTCATCCTGTAGAAAATATTCTTGGTGATGCTTCAAAGCCTATTCGAACTAGAAATCAGTTAAATAAGGAGATGACTAGTTTATTTTGTGAAGTAAAGGATTCAGGACGAATAACTGAGTGTTTGTATTCCTGTTTCATTTCACAAAAAGAACCTAAGAATGTTAAGGCTGCACTTCAAGATCCTTTTTGGGTTGCAGCTATGCAAGAAGAATTAGCTCAATTCGAGAAACTTAGAGTATGGGAGTTAGTAGATGTGCCTAGAGGTAAAGAACCGATTGGAACTCGTTGGGTATTCAAATGCAAGCGAGATGACAAAGGGATCTTATAAGGAATAAGGCATGTTTAGTTGTTCAGGGGTTTGCACAACGAGAAGGATATGACTATAACAAAACTTTTGCGCCAGTTGCCCGGATTGAAGCTATAAGGTTATTTTTAGCCTATGCAAGCCTTAAAGGTATAAAGGTGTATCAGTTAGATGTTAAGAGTGCCTTCTTGTATGGTGAAGTTAAAGAGGAAGTGTATGTTTTTCAACCACCGGGGTTTGAAGATCCTAATTATCCAAGACGAGCATATCGACTTGATAAAGCTCTTTATGGATTGCATCAAGCACCCAGAGTGTGGTATGAAAAGTTGTCGACACATTTGTTGACAAATGGTTTTACAAGAGGATCGATAGACATCACATTGTTTATCAAATGGCGGAAGCAAGATTATTTGATTGTACAAGTTTACGTTGATGATATCATTTTTGGTTCATCTAATGTAAAGATGTGCAAAGAATTTGAAATGAGCATGAAAAAGTAGTTTGAAATGAGTGCTATGGTGGAATTACAATTCCTCCTTGGACTGCAGGTTGATCAGAGGAAAGATGGATTTTTCATTCACCAGTCTAAGTATGTTGATGACATCTTGGAGACGTTTCAAATGTTAGAATCCAAGACATATGGTACTCCTATTCAGCTAAATCATGGTTTAGGGGTTCTTGATCCTAAAGATATGCCTGTTGATGCAACTTATTATCGTGCTATCATAGGCTCATTGATGTATCTGACAGCTTCACGACCGGATATTATGTTCGCTGTTTGTCTTTGTGCTAGATTCCAAGCTAGTCCGAAAGAGTCTCATTTAGCTGCAGCAAAGCGTATCCTACGTTACTTGAAAGGAAACCAAGGGCTTGGTCTATGGTATCCTATGGGAGGATCATTTGAGTTTGTTGCATATACTGATTGAACTTTGGCGGTTGTAACAACGACATGAAGTCTACAACTGGAGGATGTCAGTTCTTAGGAGGGAGACTTGTATCATGGCAGTGTAAGAAGCAGACATCAGTTGCTCAGTCTTCATGTGAGGCAGAGTATATGGCTGCTGGTAGTTGTTGTTCCCTGGTATTGTGGATTCAGCAACAACTACGTGACTACGGTATGGATTTTCTTGAAACTCCTATTAGAATAGACAAAAAGTCAGCTATAGACATTACTAATAACCCTGTCATGCATAAAGTCACCAAGCATATTGATATTAGACATCATTTCTTGCGTGATTGCGCCCAAAAGAAGCTAATTCATTTGGAAAAGGTTATAACTGATGATAATCTAGCTGATTTGTATACTAAAGCATTGAGTTTGTTGCATATACTGATTCGGACTTTGGCGGTTGTAACAACGACAGGAAGTCTACAACTGGAGGATGTCAGTTCTTAGGAGGGAGACTTGTATCGTGGCAGTGTAAGAAGCAGACATCAGTTGCTCAGTCTTCATGTGAGGCAGAGTATATGGCTGTTGGTAGCTGTTGTTCCCAGGTATTGTGGATTCAGCAACAACTACGTGACTACGGTATGGATTTTCTTGATACTCCTATTAGAATAGACAAATAAGTCAGCTATAGACATTACTAATAACCCTGTCATGCATAAAGTCACCAAGCATATTGATATTAGACATCATTTCTTGCGTGATTGCGCCCAAAAGAAGCTAATTCATTTGGAAAAGGTTATAACTGATGATAATCTAGCTGATTTGTATACTAAAGCATTTGATAAGACTCACTTTGAAAAGCTGATTCTTCTCAATGGTATGAAGAATGCTGATTCATATTAGATCTCTCAAAGAACTATTTTTGTATATTTTATATTGTGTCTTAGTTAAGTCTGTAAATAGCTAGAGTCATAAAAATACAAAAAGAGTGTCTAGTTTAAGTTTGTATATACTTAGTGTCATAAAAATATAATATAAAAAGCTGAAAAATGAGAAAAACAAAATAAATAAATAAGATAGAGATTTAAGTTGATGCATTCAGATGATTAGAAGTGAGGATACTTTAGCTTTTAAGTCTGCTTAATCGTAATATAACTGCTTAGTTCAGTGATTACAATTTAGGATGTATCGGTAGACACAAAGTACCAAGGTTTCCTTATAATCTGAACTTAATGTATACAATGTTCTTATGGGAAACGTATTCAGATATATGGCTGAGAATGCTTGTTCTTAAAATAGACAAGTCCTTTAAATCTTATGAAAGATCTTGCATTGTAATTATGTATATTTGGTCTTTAAAAGGAAGGTCTCGGGTACATATATGTGTATGTATTGCTTTTTTTTTGATGTATATTTGTGACAAGATATGCAAATATCTAATAAAACTATAAATCTGTTGAAAATATGAAGCTAATGTGGCCTTTGAGATTCGAACAAGTAAGTCCTTGGGGTGTCTTTGTATACCTAGCCTACCTAAAGCTTCCAACTTGGGATAGGTTGTTAGAAAGTTCGCTACACGGGTCTCATCGAAAGTCACGGGTTTTCATAAGTGCTTAAAATAATGTCACAAATATGCAAGTACTTGGCATTATGCAATGTTGAGTATATTTCCGTACGTGAGTCAAGTTAAGTTGCTTTGCGCGTGAGGAATCACCGACCTGTCACCGCTGACTTGATTCTTAAAGACTTTCTCACCTTACTCACCAAATGTCTTAATTTTAGTGCTTGTGTCGATTGTGAGAGTGTATCTAAATGTGGGTCACATGAGTTCGCAAATTAAAATTGTGGCATGAGTAACTTACTAGGTTACATGGTGACTGTCCTTGACTCAACTAATACGAAAGTGCCACAACCCAAAGGAAACTGGAAGTACCGAGTGTTTAAGAGGACAAACATACCGGTAATCGTGGTTGAGTCATTGTTCATAACTAATAATAAAAGAATTATTTCTCACCCGCAGGCTTATGTAATTGCTAATCTGATCTAATCAGCAGAAACTTAGAATTTCTTGTATATAAATAATGTAGTTTAGATTTAAAGTGTTTAATTTTATTTTTATTCTTATTTTAATTTTATTTTTATTTTATTTTTATTTTATTTTTATTTTATTTTTGTACTAATGTCTTATTTTCGTGTCAGTTTGTAGTGTCAAACTAGTTCTTATTGCACGAGAGATTTAATAAGCATTTGATTATTCCATAAAGAAGTTATATGATCCTTAGTGGATTATATGGGTCTTGTTGCTTATGGTATATGTGATTAAAAGATGAATTTTCTAATATAGACATGAGTTGTTTGAAATTAGAAAATGATTTTGTTTTGAAAATTGAAATCTCAAATATATAGTATTTCAATTTTTTTTTGGTTGATAAGTATGCTTGACAAAGATGTGACTTGCCTTAGATCTTATTTTGATCGCTAGGTTAAGATTGTTAAACAGAAATTTAAGCTAATTTGTGCAAAAATGGAGTTAGTGTGTGAAAAGGTGTAGTGTGTGTTTTGGAGGTTGAAGATGAAGATCAGAGAGAATTGAGGTTGAATTATTGTGATTAATTAAGGAAATGGGTGAAAAGCTTACAATTTTGGGTATGGAAAGGAGTATTTATACACTTGACTAACTTTCACTAATACTCCTTCCATTGTTAAAATAATTACATTTTAACACCATTTTTGGATTTCTAACATTCTTCCCCTTGGTGTTGAAATGTAATTCATGCACGATATC
Source organism: Erigeron breviscapus (assembly GCA_034093135.1). NCBI lineage: Eukaryota > Viridiplantae > Streptophyta > Magnoliopsida > Asterales > Asteraceae > Erigeron > Erigeron breviscapus. The sequence continues at coordinate 223,635,444 of CM067167.1, read as the reverse complement.
ATCTCTAAATACGAATTTGTTGATGAAGGTCTTCGAAGCTTTCTCATTGTCTTCAAGATCTTCCATCAAACTTGGCTTTACGTCTTTAATCTTCACACTTACCTTAAAGATGTATCTTTAAGTCTTGAACTTCTCAGAGTATGAGCATTGCGGAAACTTGATCTTGGCTCTTTAGATTTGAACATGATAGCCTCTTCTTGACAATCTTAACTTTGTCACACTTCCCCTTAATTAATGAATCTTTCTCTTGAAGCTTTTGGACAAACATTTTTTTTCATCACAAACTTCCCTTCGATCAAACAATCATATTTGCGTACCACCAACGCTTATGTATAGGGTGTACCCGCGGCGTACCCACCACGTTGGCGATAACTATCTTCAAAGAAAAATTTGGGGATCACTTTAGTCAACAATTTATCTTTCTTCCCCTCAACTGATGAATTCTTCTTTCTTCCCATCAAAATTCAAGAAAGCACACACACTTGTTTGACTTGTTTGACTTCATTATCCTCTTTCTTCCCCTCATGATGAATGTGTGGCAACATGTTCATCATGTCTCTTTGAAGTCAAAACTGGGAAATCAACCATTATAAAGTAGTAGTCCAATAAACAACATCTTTAGCCCGGGTTATACACTGACATGTGTATAAGCCATCTTCATCGAATCACTTATGAACAACCTTTGGGACCCATTTTTGTGTAGGCCCAACGGTTTTGTCTTGACATTCCAAATGTACGTGTCATCGATTCGACGAATGGAATCTGCAGTCCATGGTGGGTGAAAACTCGAGGTTGTTGAAAAGTTGAGTTTTTGTGGACGCAGTGGAGATGCAAAGACATTCACTTCTTGCACGGTAATTGGTTTTGGTGCAAGTTCATAGAGTTGCCAAAGTGAGTATTTGATTGTCTTTGACTCAGTTGACTTTGGTTTGTAGACAGGTTTCCATTTGATCTTGGTCAACTGAGCTTTTGCTTGAGAGATGAACTGAGAGTTGTCTTCAAATGATAAGAATGGAATGAGTGTCTGTGTTCCATCAATAGTAGGCTTCGAAGAATACTTTCTATCCTTGAATAAGGCATAGTTAGTAAATTGAGAAGCTTTACGTTCAGCAGGTGATGAAACTTTGATCTTTGAGTTCTTTGGGATGGACTCAGTGCAAACTTTCTTTGAAGCATCAAGTTTAGTTGGAAGTATTGGACTTGCATCATGATAAACTGATCCATCATCACTTTGAGTGTCACAAGATGTTGATTGTGTTTGCAATTCCATCTCAAGTTCAGAGATTCTCTTTTGTAGAGATGTTTCATTTGATTGAAATTGTAAACAATTCTCTTCAAGAATCTTGATTTTGTTGCAAACATCTTGTCTCTCCTTCTCAACTTTGTTCATCTCATCAACGAATTTTCCCTCCATGGTTAAGAAAATGGATGTCTCATTTTGCAACTGAATTTGAAGACTTGAAATCTTCTCTTGCAAAATAAGTTCTCTTGATTTGCTCTCCAAGATACTATCATTCAGCTTCTTGTTGGAAGTTTCCAATTCTTTTGACATTTTTGAAATCTTGGACTGCAAAAGATCATGTTCTTTTTGAACACTTTCCATGTTGGACAACTTTAGATCATTTTCATGTTTGAGCTCTTTGTTTTCTTCTTTGAGATGTTGAACTTCAAGTTGGAAATTGTGGTGTTGTTCCAAAATATTAAGAAGCTTTTCCAAATTAGCTTGTTTTCGTTCATATTCAGCCACAATACAATTCGTTGAACGATACTTGTCACCACATGAACAAGTTTGAGTACCATGATAATGTATCTCTTTCCAACTTGGTTCTAAGCCCGTTAAATCTTCTGTTAAGGAATGAATAAAATCTTTGGATATTTCAATTGACATTTTGTTAAGCAAAGGGTGAAATGAAATGAAAAGGTAGTTGTGATTGAAATTGAAGTGAAAGAATTAAAATTGAAATTTGGAGATTTTGTACTTCAGGTTTCCCTCCAAATTTTTTTCGCCGAAATATGTTCTCACGAAACTTTGAATTTCATGTAAACTTTGGATATCATGAACGTAGGAAAAATTTGATAATTTCAAAAAAATTTTCGCCAAAACCGCGTCGATAACGGATGAAAATTGGCCTAAAATTTTTTTAACGCTATCAAATTTTAAATCTTCATGAATTATCCCTTTTTAAGATCCTGGGCAAAAATTATTTTTTTTTTTTTTTTTTTTTTTTTTTGGTGAAACGATCTTGATAAGATCGTCCTGGGTAAGATCGTTCTAGGGTGAGATCGTTTTGAGTAAGATCGTCTTGAGCAAGATCGTTCTAGGAGTTTGATGAAAATTTGGTTAAGTCTAAAAAATGAAACGATCTTGGAAATGACGATCTTGAGAAGAATGTGAAACGATCTTGAAGAACTGGGACGATCTTGATTGAAGATCGTCTTGGAAATTTTGATGAAAATTTGGTTAAGTATAAGAAATGAAACGGTCTTGAAAAACTGGGACGATCTTGATTGAAGATCGTCTTGGAAATTTTGGTGAAATTTGGCTAAGTATGAGAAATGAAACGGTCTTGAAAAACTGGGACGATCTTGATTGAAGATCGTCTTGGAAATTTTGGTGAAATTTGGCTAAGTATGAGAAATGAAACGGTTTAGATGAAGATCGTCTTAGGTGAAACGATCTTGGTTTGAAGTTCGTCCTGGGTAAAAAAAATGAGACGATCTTGGTATGAAGATCGTCTTGTTTTCTTTCTTCAAAACTTCTAAGTGTATGAAACGACCAAACCAATCCTTTTGGATTAATTAGCCAGAATCAACACTTCCACAACACACTCTTAGCTAAAACGATCTTAGGATCGTCTTAACAATAAACTGAACTAAAACGATCTTAGGAAGATCGTCCTAGTGAAGATCGTCTTGGTCATCTTCTTCATCTCAACATGAACAGCAGCAGTTTTCTCCATTAACGACATGGCAAAGCTTCAATAACTTTCGATTTACTAGGAGTTAGATCACGAAATAACTTGCAAACTGTTTGTTTTCACCTCCGCAACAAATCTATGAACAAAATTCAACACCAAACACAACAGATTCAAAACCCAAAAAATCGCGCCAAAATCAAAAAATTCAATCTCGAGATTTAGATCGAATTGGAATTTGAAACTTGACAGGATTATGTTTACAACTATCACGAATCTATTGGTGAACAAATAACTGTGATTTTATGTGATTTGAGAGTGTGAATTTTGATGAACAGTGAAAACAATTTTGAATAAAAAAATTCGAAAAAAAAAAAAAAAAAAAAAAAAAAAAAAAAAAAAAAAAAAAAAAAAAAAAAAAAAAAAAAAAAAAAAAAAAAAAAAAAAAAAAAAAAAAAAAAAAAAAAAAAAAAAAAAAAAAAAAAAAAAAAAAAAAAAAAAAAAAAAAAAAAAAAAAAAAAAAAAAAAAAAAAAAAAAAAAAAAAAAAAAAAAAAAAAAAAAAAAAAAAAAAAAAAAAAAAAAAAAAAAAAAAAAAAAAAAAAAAAAAAAAAAAAAAAAAAAAAAAAAAAAAAAAAAAAAAAAAAAAAAAAAAAAAAAAAAAAAAAAAAAAAAAAAAAAAAAAAAAAAAAAAAAAAAAAAAAAAAAAAAAAAAAAAAAAAAAAAAAAAAAAAAAAAAAAAAAAAAAAAAAAAAAAAAAAAAAAAAAAAAAAAAAAAAAAAAAAAAAAAAAAAAAAAAAAAAAAAAAAAAAAAAAAAAAAAAAAAAAAAAAAAAAAAAAAAAAAAAAAAAAAAAAAAAAAAAAAAAAAAAAAAAAAAAAAAAAAAAAAAAAAAAAAAAAAAAAAAAAAAAAAAAAAAAAAAAAAAAAAAAAAAAAAAAAAAAAAAAAAAAAAAAAAAAAAAAAAAAAAAAAAAAAAAAAAAAAAAAAAAAAAAAAAAAAAAAAAAAAAAAAAAAAAAAAAAAAAAAAAAAAAAAAAAAAAAAAAAAAAAAAAAAAAAAAAAAAAAAAAAAAAAAAAAAAAAAAAAAAAAAAAAAAAAAAAAAAAAAAAAAAAAAAAAAAAAAAAAAAAAAAAAAAAAAAAAAAAAAAAAAAAAAAAAAAAAAAAAAAAAAAAAAAAAAAAAAAAAAAAAAAAAAAAAAAAAAAAAAAAAAAAAAAAAAAAAAAAAAAAAAAAAAAAAAAAAAAAAAAAAAAAAAAAAAAAAAAAAAAAAAAAAAAAAAAAAAAAAAAAAAAAAAAAAAAAAAAAAAAAAAAAAAAAAAAAAAAAAAAAAAAAAAAAAAAAAAAAAAAAAAAAAAAAAAAAAAAAAAAAAAAAAAAAAAAAAAAAAAAAAAAAAAAAAAAAAAAAAAAAAAAAAAAAAAAAAAAAAAAAAAAAAAAAAAAAAAAAAAAAAAAAAAAAAAAAAAAAAAAAAAAAAAAAAAAAAAAAAAAAAAAAAAAAAAAAAAAAAAAAAAAAAAAAAAAAAAAAAAAAAAAAAAAAAAAAAAAAAAAAAAAAAAAAAAAAAAAAAAAAAAAAAAAAAAAAAAAAAAAAAAAAAAAAAAAAAAAAAAAAAAAAAAAAAAAAAAAAAAAAAAAAAAAAAAAAAAAAAAAAAAAAAAAAAAAAAAAAAAAAAAAAAAAAAAAAAAAAAAAAAAAAAAAAAAAAAAAAAAAAAAAAAAAAAAAAAAAAAAAAAAAAAAAAAGTTACAAAATATGATCTTATACGCAGTTCCAGAAACCCTAATGCCCACTCTTGTTTTACTCGAAAATTCTAAATTAATGTGGGCGGAACTACTGACACAGTTTGAAGGCACTAATGAGACAATTGTCACAAGAAAAGTTGCTTTAAACAAAAGATATGAGTCTTTCTTTGCTATACCTGGGGAGTCTTTAACCCAAACTTACATTAGGTTTACAAATCTGGTAAACCAACTGAAAGCCCTAGGTGTAACCAAAGACAAAGAAATTTTGTTAGAAAAGTTTTGTGACATTTTACCTTCAAAATGGGAAAATCTAATCTTGGTCTTGAGACAAGGCAAAACATTACACAGTCATACTCTTGCTTCCCTTTATGGAGCATTTAGGTATACTGAAGAGAACAAAGCTGAACGAGCTTTGGCTGAGCAGGATGCCAAGAACCATGTTTCGACAAGTTCTGGTACAGTTCAGTATTCTGAACCACAAAGCACTGCTCTACTATCTTCTGAGAGTGATATTTTTGACTCAATGAAGAAGATGGTTTCTCAAATGTTAAAACCGGTGTTTCTGCTAATGTCACTCATGATTGTGATGAGGATGACAATGATGATCTGGTTGCCATGCTGGCTAAAACGTTCAATCGTTTTAAGGCCAAATCAAATCGATCTGGCAAACCTTTTGCTTCCAGTGCCTCTATTGATAAGTCTAATCTTGAATGCTTTAAATGCGGCAAGAAAGGACATTTCATGAAGGAATGCAGATCTAGTCAACCTTCATCATCACAATCTGCTCCTAACCATTCTATTTTTCAGAAGTCTGATGATAGCTATAAGGCCAAATACAAGAAGTTGAAGGCTCATATGGCTCTTTTGGCACAAGACAACTCGAGCAACAGTTGCATGATTGCCAAGACTGAAAAGTGGGAAGACTCCGATGAATCATCTGATGATGAGGAGGAAGTTAGGGATATGTGTTTCATGGCACAAGAAGACCAAGGTCATTTGGTCAAAACTGATGTTGAATCTGGCCGCTGGGTGGATATAGTGATGAAAAAGGTCAGTAATTTTGGCTATGAAGAAGATGAGGAACACAAACTGGACCTTTTGGTTCTTTTAGAGGCTGACATCTCTTTTGTTGAGACAGTGCGTTCAGAAAGCCTAAAAATGTTTGAAAATAATACTTCTGAACTGAACGCCAGTCAGGCCAGATTAAAAGAACTGAAAGATGTTCATCTGGCCCTAAAAAGTTATCAATCAATGGTTGCCACTTTAGAGTTGGAAAAAGAAGAACTAAAAACCATCCTTGAAAAAGAACAAAAAATAATCAAATCCTGGATGAGTGCACCAAAACCAGATGCTGCAATTAAAAACACTTTTGCAAATCAAAAAACAGCATATGAATCTGGTGATCTTCACATGGCATCTATAATCACTGATTTAGATGCACTTCCAAAAGAAATGAAACCGGAAATTACTTTTCCTAAAGTTGGCAAACAAAAAATTGTAACTAATAAGGTCAAGGAACAATCTGAGGGAAATTCTGAAACAGCTCAGACAACTGGTTCAGAAAAGAAGGCTAAAACCAAAAAGCCATCTCCTCAGACTTCATCTAAGGTTCCAAAAGGACTAAAGAAGAAGAAAACCATCTCCCCCACTGAGCCTTCTACCTCAGATTCTGGTAAGGCTCAGGTGTCTAATGTAGAATCTATGTTGTTAAGGTTAGAAAGTCAATTTCAACTATTGGCTAGACAAGTGCAGAGTTGTAATGCACGTTTAAAAAATGTTGAAACCACACCTCTTCAACCTAAACAAAATGCAAAACCTTTTTCTAAGCAAATCAAGCAAAAATCTGAGAAGAAAAAGGTTGAGCACCCCATCAAACCAACAACTTTTGTGTCAACTGAGATAATGACTGAAATCCCATTTGACCCTTCAGTTCCACATATACCAAAGAAATCTGAGACTGCTAAGGGAGAGTCTAGTGAACCCATCCAAAGATGGGTTCCCAAAAAGAACTAATCTTTGATTGTGTGCAGGGAGACCGAAAGAAGAACATATGGTTTCTGGACAGTGCTGCTGGCCGAACCATGACTGGTTATCAAACCCTGCTGGAGGAATATAGGGTGCAAGAAGGGCCCTCAATTGTTTTTGGAAATGATGGAAATGGAAAAACTGAGGGATATGGTGTGGTGAATAATGGTCAAGTCAAATTCACACGAGTTGCATATGTGAATGGTTTGAAATATAACCTGATCAGTGTCAGTCAACTTTGTGATGATGGCTTCAAGGTTTTATTTGATATCTCACAAGGCACCATATTCAACAGAGATGGAAAGGTAGTACTGGTTGCACCAAGGAAGGGAAACATTTATGTCATTGATATGAATCCATCTATCTCTGAACAATGTTTCTACACAAAGGCTGATGAAGACACAAACTGGTTGTGGCACAAGAGATTATCCCATCTGAACTTCAAAAACATATGAAACCGGAAATTACTTTTCCTAAAGTTGGCAAACAAAAAAATGTAACTAATAAGGTCAAAATCTGAAAAAAAAAAAAAAAAAAAAAAAAAAAAAAAAAAAAAAAAAAAAAAAAAAAAAAAAAAAAAAAAAAAAAAAAAAAAAAAAAAAAAAAAAAAAAAAAAAAAAAAAAAAAAAAAAAAAAAAAAAAAAAAAAAAAAAAAAAAAAAAAAAAAAAAAAAAAAAAAAAAAAAAAAAAAAAAAAAAAAAAAAAAAAAAAAAAAAAAAAAAAAAAAAAAAAAAAAAAAAAAAAAAAAAAAAAAAAAAAAAAAAAAAAAAAAAAAAAAAAAAAAAAAAAAAAAAAAAAAAAAAAAAAAAAAAAAAAAAAAAAAAAAAAAAAAAAAAAAAAAAAAAAAAAAAAAAAAAAAAAAAAAAAAAAAAAAAAAAAAAAAAAAAAAAAAAAAAAAAAAAAAAAAAAAAAAAAAAAAAAAAAAAAAAAAAAAAAAAAAAAAAAAAAAAAAAAAAAAAAAAAAAAAAAAAAAAAAAAAAAAAAAAAAAAAAAAAAAAAAAAAAAAAAAAAAAAAAAAAAAAAAAAAAAAAAAAAAAAAAAAAAAAAAAAAAAAAAAAAAAAAAAAAAAAAAAAAAAAAAAAAAAAAAAAAAAAAAAAAAAAAAAAAAAAAAAAAAAAAAAAAAAAAAAAAAAAAAAAAAAAAAAAAAAAAAAAAAAAAAAAAAAAAAAAAAAAAAAAAAAAAAAAAAAAAAAAAAAAAAAAAAAAAAAAAAAAAAAAAAAAAAAAAAAAAAAAAAAAAAAAAAAAAAAAAAAAAAAAAAAAAAAAAAAAAAAAAAAAAAAAAAAAAAAAAAAAAAAAAAAAAAAAAAAAAAAAAAAAAAAAAAAAAAAAAAAAAAAAAAAAAAAAAAAAAAAAAAAAAAAAAAAAAAAAAAAAAAAAAAAAAAAAAAAAAAAAAAAAAAAAAAAAAAAAAAAAAAAAAAAAAAAAAAAAAAAAAAAAAAAAAAAAAAAAAAAAAAAAAAAAAAAAAAAAAAAAAAAAAAAAAAAAAAAAAAAAAAAAAAAAAAAAAAAAAAAAAAAAAAAAAAAAAAAAAAAAAAAAAAAAAAAAAAAAAAAAAAAAAAAAAAAAAAAAAAAAAAAAAAAAAAAAAAAAAAAAAAAAAAAAAAAAAAAAAAAAAAAAAAAAAAAAAAAAAAAAAAAAAAAAAAAAAAAAAAAAAAAAAAAAAAAAAAAAAAAAAAAAAAAAAAAAAAAAAAAAAAAAAAAAAAAAAAAAAAAAAAAAAAAAAAAAAAAAAAAAAAAAAAAAAAAAAAAAAAAAAAAAAAAAAAAAAAAAAAAAAAAAAAAAAAAAAAAAAAAAAAAAAAAAAAAAAAAAAAAAAAAAAAAAAAAAAAAAAAAAAAAAAAAAAAAAAAAAAAAAAAAAAAAAAAAAAAAAAAAAAAAAAAAAAAAAAAAAAAAAAAAAAAAAAAAAAAAAAAAAAAAAAAAAAAAAAAAAAAAAAAAAAAAAAAAAAAAAAAAAAAAAAAAAAAAAAAAAAAAAAAAAAAAAAAAAAAAAAAAAAAAAAAAAAAAAAAAAAAAAAAAAAAAAAAAAAAAAAAAAAAAAAAAAAAAAAAAAAAAAAAAAAAAAAAAAAAAAAAAAAAAAAAAAAAAAAAAAAAAAAAAAAAAAAAAAAAAAAAAAAAAAAAAAAAAAAAAAAAAAAAAAAAAAAAAAAAAAAAAAAAAAAAAAAAAAAAAAAAAAAAAAAAAAAAAAAAAAAAAAAAAAAAAAAAAAAAAAAAAAAAAAAAAAAAAAAAAAAAAAAAAAAAAAAAAAAAAAAAAAAAAAAAAAAAAAAAAAAAAAAAAAAAAAAAAAAAAAAAAAAAAAAAAAAAAAAAAAAAAAAAAAAAAAAAAAAAAAAAAAAAAAAAAAAAAAAAAAAAAAAAAAAAAAAAAAAAAAAAAAAAAAAAAAAAAAAAAAAAAAAAAAAAAAAAAAAAAAAAAAAAAAAAAAAAAAATGTTTCTACACAAAGGCTGATGAAGACACAAACTGGTTGTGGCACAAGAGATTATCCCATCTGAACTTCAAAAACATTAATAAGTTGTCAAGAAAACAACTTGTTGATGGGATACCCTCTATGTCTTTCAACAAAGACAAGCCATGTCCAGGTTGTGAAATGGGCAAGCAGAAAAGAGCTTCATTCAAAACTAAGCAAAGCTTTAGTATAACTGAACCTCTTCACTTGCTTCACATGGACCTTTTTGGACCAGTGAACGTTCAGACCAGAAGAGCCACAAGCGATCAATGCTTAAACGTCAGTTTCTTATCTCTAATTGAACCCAAGAAGATTGACGAGGCTATGAAGGACCCAAGCTGGGTTGAGGCCATGCAAGATGAGCTCAACCAGTTCAGAAGAAACGATGTATGGGAACTCGTTCCTTGTCCCAGTAACCTGAAGAAGGAACCAATTGGGACAAGATGGGTCTTCAGAAACAAGATGGACGAAGATGGTCACGTCATTAGAAACAAAGCTAGACTTGTTGCAAAGGGATATGCACAAGAAGAGGGAATAGATTTTGATGAAACTTTTGCACCAGTTGCTAGACTTGAAGCTATCAGAATTTTCTTAGCTTTTGCAGCTCATCATCAATTTAAAGTCTATCAAATGGATGTCAAAAGTGCATTTCTGAATGGCGATCTAGAAGAAGTTGTGTATGTGCATCAACCACCAGGGTTCATCAATGAAGAAAAACCACATTGGGTGTACAGACTGAACAAAGCCTTATATGGTCTGAGACAAGCACCCAGAGCCTGGTATGATACTCTTACTAAACATCTTCTTAAAAATGGTTTTAAACGAGGTGCTATTGATAAAACTTTATTCATATTGCATGATAAAAGTGATATCCTTTTAGTACAAGTTTATGTTGATGATATTGTGTTTGGTTCTACTAATGAAAAGATGTGTGAAAAATTTTCAAAAATCATGTCTTCTGAGTATGAAATGAGTATGATGGGAGAACTGACATATTTTCTGGGACTTCAAGTAAAACAAAATGAAGATGGTATTTTCATAAATCAAGAAAAATATGTCAGAGATTTACTAAAGAAATATCAATTTGATTCTGTCTCATCAAAAGATACTCCAATTTCTGCTCCATTAACTCTGGATTCTGATCCCATTGCAGAATCTGATCAGTCACCTGAACATGTTTCTGAACATCTCCGTTCAGAACCAGAAAGAAACAAGCAAAGCAACATTCCATTCTATCCCTCAGTTAGTTTCAAACTACCTTCTGAACTAACTATTGGATCAGATGTATATGCTGCTACACCCATGATATCAGATTCCACTGAGCAACATCAATCTGAAGAATTTCATGATGCAAGTCATGATATGCAGGAAGAAGAAGAAGCTGAAGATGTATTTTCTGAAGCTCCTCCAGAAGTTACTCAGAGAAATTCTTGCACTGATATCATTTCTCACCCTGGTCAATACACTAAGTGGACTAAAGCACATCCTATCGAGCAAATCATTGGGAATTCCACTAGTGGGGTTCAGACCAGAAGAGCCACAAGCGATCAATGCTTAAACGTCAGTTTCTTATCTCTAATTGAACCCAAGAAGATTGACGAGGCTATGAAGGACCCAAGCTGGGTTGAGGCCATGCAAGATGAGCTCAACCAGTTCAGAAGAAACGATGTATGGGAACTCGTTCCTTGTCCCAGTAACCTGAAGAAGGAACCAATTGGGACAAGATGGGTCTTCAGAAACAAGATGGACGAAGATGGTCACGTCATTAGAAACAAAGCTAGACTTGTTGCAAAGGGATATGCACAAGAAGAGGGAATAGATTTTGATGAAACTTTTGCACCAGTTGCTAGACTTGAAGCTATCAGAATTTTCTTAGCTTTTGCAGCTCATCATCAATTTAAAGTCTATCAAATGGATGTCAAAAGTGCATTTCTGAATGGCGATCTAGAAGAAGTTGTGTATGTGCATCAACCACCAGGGTTCATCAATGAAGAAAAACCACATTGGGTGTACAGACTGAACAAAGCCTTATATGGTCTGAGACAAGCACCCAGAGCCTGGTATGATACTCTTACTAAACATATTCTAAAAGGAGATATTGAATTGCACTTTATTCCCACTGATAAGCAACTCGCTGACGTTTTTACAAAACCTTTAGATGTCAAAACCTTTAAACATCTAATCAGTGAGTTGGGTATGTTAAATCCTTAGACTGGTAATCTTGTTATGAACGCCTCAGTGACACTGATCTGGTTCACCAGTCTGAGCGATCCATGTAATTTTTGCTCGCCTAGCTATCGAACGCCTTAGTGATACTATCTTGGCACTTATTAATTCATGGATCATCACTTCAGGGGGAATGTTAAACATTTTTCAAACTATAAAATAAACCTTCTTTCTGAGGGGGAACCTTTTGCTCAGAAAAATGTATTTAACTGCAAGTAGACCAGACATAATGTTTGCAACATGCCTTTGTGCTAGATTTCAGTCTGATCCCAGAGAAGCACATGCAAATGCTGTTAAAAGGATCTTCAGATACCTTAAGGGTGTCCCCAGATTGGGTCTTTGGTATCCCAAAGGCTCCAGTCTAGATCTAATGGGTTATTCAGATTCTGATCATGCAGGTTGCAAGATAGACAGGAAAAGTACCACTGGTGGGTGTCATTTCCTTGGTGGCAAATTAGTAAGCTGGACTAGTAAGAAGCAGACTGCAGTATCACTATCCACTGCAGAAGCTGAGTACATCTCTGCAGCGAGTTGTTGTGCTCAGATTCTATGGATGAAGAACCAGCTGACTGATTATGGTGTTACTTACACAAAGACTCCAATCTTTTGTGATAACACCAGTGCCATTGCCATATCTCACAATCCTGTAATGCACTCGAAAACCAAGCACATCGATCTCAGGTATCATTTCATTCGTGATCATATTCTGAAAGGAGATATTGAATTGCACTTTATTCCCACTGATAAGCAACTCGCTGACGTTTTTACAAAACCTTTAGATGTCAAAACCTTTAAACATCTAATCAGTGAGTTGGGTATGTTAAATCCTTAGACTGGTAATCTTGTTATGAACGCCTATGTGACACTGATCTGGTTCACCAGTCTGAGCGATCCATGTAATTTTTGCTCGCCTAGCTATCGAACGCCTTAGTGATACTATCTTGGCACTTATTAATTCATGGATCATCACTTCAGGGGGAATGTTAAACATTTTTCAAACTATAAAATAAACCTTCTTTCTGAGGGGGAACCTTTTGCTCAGAAAAATGTATTTAACTGAAGCACTTCAGAATATCAAAATATTTCAGTTGAATTTTAATGACTGAGATGGTTCAGATTTTTCTGAAACTGACCATGCTCAGAATTTGTTTTGTCATCACTGAAATACAAAAATCTTTTCAAGATATTTTTGATACTTGGCCAATTGTGTGTACACGTGGCATACTGCATACTAGGCCTTTAACCTAGCATTGGTCATGCTTATGTATCACACAAGTGGCGCCGTAAAAAGAGAAGAAAATGAGTACTTTTTATGAAAAAGTGTACAGGGTGGGGTCCCTCAAACGTCTCTGCATTAAATGCGGACGTGACCCCAGAAATTGTTTTAAATTGGAAAAATACTTTTTGTTCCATCTTAAATACAAATTCCTTATTCATTCTTTCATTTACTTCGTTTCATTTACTCTCTAATCATCAATCTCTCTCTTATTTACTCTCTAATCATAACTCTTCTTATTCATTCTTTCATTTACTTCGTTTCATTTACTCTCTAATCATCAATCTCTCTCTTATTTACTCTCTAAATTCATAACTCTTCATATTCCTTTTCACTTTTCTATCTTCACTTTCATTTTCAAATCTCAAATGGCTAAATCATCTTCATCTTCACATAAATCACTCATAACATTTGAATATATTCCATCAAGTGATGTGAAAACCTCTGCCATATGGCCTAAGAACTTCACTGCATCTCAAATCCGATTCAATATGAGCAACTTTTTGGCTCAATTGAATATACATACCACATCCTTAATGGGAAGAATCAACAAATTCTGGGAAGAATCCCCCTTCCATTATGCGATGACCGCCAATCCGCAAGCAATGTATCATCGATACTTGCTTGAATTCTGGTATTCAGCAGTGGTGAGTAAGGATGAACAATCTATATCCTTCACTCTAAATGAGGGCACAAAGAAGTGTGTCATCACCCTCGAGGGGTTCAGAACTTCCCTTCATCTGAACTACCTCAAACCTCCCCAGGTGTTCGAGAAAAGACTCAAAGGAGTCAATTTTAGGGAGGTTTTGGTCGCCACTGGCCATGGTGACATGGAGGATGAGAATGGTAACTTGAAGACCTCTGGACATATTTTCATGTCTGGTTTTGGTACATGTTGGAGGTTCTTCTGGACGCAAATAGTGGAGAGTCTTGGTGGCAACCATGGAGGGTTGGACCAACTCTCACTACCCCAAGTTGAAATGGGGTATTATATCTGGAATGGAGTGCAAGTAGACTTCGCTGAGATCCTCTTCTCTCAGTTGATTACAAAATTAAAGGGGAAGAGAAGTCTACATATTGCATTTCCAAGGTTTTTAAGCTTATGCTTCAAAGATATACTTGGTGATGCTTATGATGAAGCTGGACCAGAAGCTTCTGTGCCAGAATATAGCAGGGATTTCTCGAAGGCAACAATTACTGGAGATGAACCAGAACTCTCCTCTGCTATGATTCAGGTATTTTCTAAAACTGGTGCAGCCACACTAGCTGGCCCAGAAAGGACACTAAGTGGGCCACAAAAGAATGTGGGACCCGTTAGTGTGCCTACTATTGAAATCTCTAATTCTGGTGACGATGCAACTGCTGAAGCAGCTGTTGAACCAGAATCTGGTGAGGGTACTAGTGACCCAAACCAGGGCATATCTGACCAGATCGCACAAGTGAATGCTTTCTGGGATGACGATGAGCCACTTCAGGAGAATCTTGATTCTTTTGCTGCATTTGAGTTTGACGAGGGCTTATTGGAGGCGAATCTATCCGATTCTGAGCCAGCCCCCATCCTCGCAAACGCCCCACCTCCTCCCCCAGAAATCCAACAAATCAACGAACCTTATGTACCACCACCACCATCTCACCAAAATCCTATCTTCCCACCTGGCACCACACCCGCATATGTAACCGATCCTTCTTTCACACCTTCACTTCAATTTCTACACCCACAAATTTACCATGTACCACCACCACCATCTCACCAAAATCCTATCTTCCCACCTGGCACCACACCCGCATACGTAACCGATCCTTCTTTCACACCTTCACTTCAATTTCTACACCCACAAATTTACCATGTACCACCACCACCATCTCACCAAAATCCTATCTTCCCACCTGGCACCACACCCGCATACGTAACCGATCCTTCTTTCACACCTTCACTTCAATTTCTACACCCACAAATTTACCATGTACCACCACCACCATCTCACCAAAATCCTATCTTCCCACCTGGCACCACACCCGCATACGTAACCGATCCTTCTTTCACACCTTCACTTCAATTTCTACACCCACAAATTTACCATGTACCACCACCACCATCTCACCAAAATCCTATCTTCCCACCTGGCACCACACCCGCATACGTAACCGATCCTTCTTTCACACCTTCACTTCAATTTCTACACCCACAAATTTACCATGTACCACCACCACCATCTCACCAAAATCCTATCTTCCCACCTGGCACCACACCCGCATACGTAACCGATCCTTCTTTCACACCTTCACTTCAATTTCTACACCCACAAATTTACCATGTACCACCACCACCATCTCACCAAAATCCTATCTTCCCACCTGGCACCACACCCGCATACGTAACCGATCCTTCTTTCACACCTTCACTTCAATTTCTACACCCACAAATTTACCATGTACCACCACCACCATCTCACCAAAATCCTATCTTCCCACCTGGCACCACACCCGCATACGTAACCGATCCTTCTTTCACACCTTCACTTCAATTTCTACACCCACAAATTTACCATGTACCACCACCACCATCTCACCAAAATCCTATCTTCCCACCTGGCACCACACCCGCATACGTAACCGATCCTTCTTTCACACCTTCACTTCAATTTCTACACCCACAAATTTACCATGTACCACCACCACCATCTCACCAAAATCCTATCTTCCCACCTGGCACCACACCCGCATACGTAACCGATCCTTCTTTCACACCTTCACTTCAATTTCTACACCCACAAATTTACCATGTACCACCACCACCATCTCACCAAAATCCTATCTTCCCACCTGGCACCACACCCGCATACGTAACCGATCCTTCTTTCACACCTTCACTTCAATTTCTACACCCACAAATTTACCATGTACCACCACCACCATCTCACCAAAATCCTATCTTCCCACCTGGCACCACACCCGCATACGTAACCGATCCTTCTTTCACACCTTCACTTCAATTTCTACACCCACAAATTTACCATGTACCACCACCACCATCTCACCAAAATCCTATCTTCCCACCTGGCACCACACCCGCATACGTAACCGATCCTTCTTTCACACCTTCACTTCAATTTCTACACCCACAAATTTACCATGTACCACCACCACCATCTCACCAAAATCCTATCTTCCCACCTGGCACCACACCCGCATACGTAACCGATCCTTCTTTCACACCTTCACTTCAATTTCTACACCCACAAATTTACCATGTACCACCACCACCATCTCACCAAAATCCTATCTTCCCACCTGGCACCACACCCGCATACGTAACCGATCCTTCTTTCACACCTTCACTTCAATTTCTACACCCACAAATTTACCATGTACCACCACCACCATCTCACCAAAATCCTATCTTCCCACCTGGCACCACACCCGCATATGTAACCGATCCTTCTTTCACACCTTCACTTCAATTTCTACACCCACAAATTTAACCTTATGTACCACCACCACCATCTCACCAAAATCCTATCTTCCCACCTGGCACCACACCCGCATACGTAACCGATCCTTCTTTCACACCTTCACTGATAGCAAGAAGTTGGAGACTTTGCAGAAGCAAGTCTCTAACCAATTCATAATGTGGAGTGAAAACAAGGAAAGGGAAAGGGTTCAGCACCAAAGCATGGGAACCCTAGATCATATTGATGCTGCATCTCTGGGTCTATCACTTGAACGATTTCAGAAAATCAAACATGACCCAAGAGTGCAGAAGGCTGTGAAAGATATGCTTGATCATGAGTATGGGGTGAACTACTCTCCACTGGAACAAAAGCTGGACCATCTAACTTTCAAGATGTCCATTCAAGACTTAGTGAAAAATAGAGAAATGGAGATGGCCAGAAAGAAGAAGGAGATTCTGGATGGAGTTCAGTATGTGGAAAGGGAGTTGTTCAGGCCACCAACAAAGCCCAGAACTGGAACAAGGACTCCAAAGAAAACATGAGAAGGACCAGTATGATCATTACATGACTCATCG
Source organism: Erigeron breviscapus (assembly GCA_034093135.1). Taxonomy (NCBI): domain Eukaryota; kingdom Viridiplantae; phylum Streptophyta; class Magnoliopsida; order Asterales; family Asteraceae; genus Erigeron; species Erigeron breviscapus. Next base: position 223,618,794 of record CM067167.1, on the reverse strand, counting down.
ATCACATCAGGCCAGAATTGTTGATATTGATGTTATTAAGGCTGATGGATTGAAGCTGTTCGATTTGGTTGTGAAAAGAGAAGGAAGGGCTACTGAAGAATACTCCCAGGTTTCAGTTCATGAATTTGGCATATCTGAGCACAGGGAGATGATCCAAGTTCTTAAAGGAAAGCCTAAGTCTGCCTTGACTGGTGCATGGTTAGCAAGAATTCAGAACTCCTTCACTGAAGCTTCACTTCAGTTCAGATCTACGTATCAGAATACCATTCAGAATGAAGTCAAAGACTGAAGTCTGAAGAAGAGAATCATCTCAGAAGCGAGCATCAGAGTGATTCTACCAGATCGAAGACTGAAGCATCTCAGTGATAAAGTACTTACAACACTTTACACTGATTACGAGGAAGACTTTTACTTTACACCTTTATCCAGTTAATAGAATTATCTATTAATAAAAGGTACAAAGTATAGGTTAGGAACCTAGTACTATAAGTCACATCAAGTGACTTATATACGCTTCCTTGTGCAGCATGTAAGGAATTATGGTTTAATTCCTTAAATGCTCACAACCACATTTGTACGACATTGTCCATGTCATCATGAACTTTGTCTATAAATACAAAGTCTTCTCACAACTTGCAAAATGCTTGAACTATTGCATTGCAACTTGTGAGATATACTCTAAGCAAAACTTACGAGTATTTCCAAGTCATCTTGATCACTTGTATTTCGGGATTGTTTAGATATTTACACTTGGGTGTTTATCTTTGTTCCGCAACAATCCTTGTATTTGTTTATACATCAATAAATCAAATACATTAGAAAAACACAAGTAAAATTCTAAGACATCAATGATCTATAAGATGTACTTAAGAAATTTTTACAACTTAAACAAAAACTTGCATTTCAGACTTACAAACATGTATAGATAGAAGTCTGAGATGCATGCACTATTTCAGAACAAATAGGGGGAATTTGTTAGGTCGAGAATCGACCATGTATAATTTGTTCAGAAATAGCTTGAAGTTTAGTGAAGACATTACTTCAGAATTCTGAGATGCCTCAGAATTCAGAACTCCTTCACTGAAGCTTCACTTCAGTTCAGATCTACGTATCAGAATACCATTCAGAATGAAGTCAAAGACTGAAGTCTGAAGAAGAGAATCATCTCAGAAGCGAGCATCAGAGTGATTCTACCAGATCGAAGACTGAAGCATCTCAGTGATAAAGTACTTACAACACTTTACACTGATTACGAGGAAGACTTTTACTTTACACCTTTATCCAGTTAATAGAATTATCTATTAATAAAAGGTACAAAGTATAGGTTAGGAACCTAGTACTATAAGTCACATCAAGTGACTTATATACGCTTCCTTGTGCAGCATGTAAGGAATTATGGTTTAATTCCTTAAATGCTCACAACCACATTTGTACGACATTGTCCATGTCATCATGAACTTTGTCTATAAATACAAAGTCTTCTCACAACTTGCAAAATGCTTGAACTATTGCATTGCAACTTGTGAGATATACTCTAAGCAAAACTTACGAGTATTTCCAAGTCATCTTGATCACTTGTATTTCGGGATTGTTTAGATATTTACATTTGTAACTTCCATTTCAGTTTGTAATATATAAAGTTGCAATTGTGACAAATAAGTAGATGATAGGTTTAAGTTAGAAAAACACAAGTAAAATTCTAAGACATCAATGATCTATAAGATGTACTTAAGAAATTTTTACAACTTAAACAAAAACTTGCATTTCAGACTTACAAACATGTATAGATAGAAGTCTGAGATGCATGCACTATTTCAGAACAAATAGGGGGAATTTGTTAGGTCGAGAATCGACCATGTATAATTTGTTCAGAAATAGCTTGAAGTTTAGTGAAGACATTACTTCAGAATTCTGAGATGCCTCAGAATTCAGAACTCCTTCACTGAAGCTTCACTTCAGTTCAGATCTACGTATCAGAATACCATTCAGAATGAAGTCAAAGACTGAAGTCTGAAGAAGAGAATCATCTCAGAAGCGAGCATCAGAGTGATTCTACCAGATCGAAGACTGAAGCATCTCAGTGATAAAGTACTTACAACACTTTACACTGATTACGAGGAAGACTTTTACTTTACACCTTTATCCAGTTAATAGAATTATCTATTAATAAAAGGTACAAAGTATAGGTTAGGAACCTAGTACTATAAGTCACATCAAGTGACTTATATACGCTTCCTTGTGCAGCATGTAAGGAATTATGGTTTAATTCCTTAAATGCTCACAACCACATTTGTACGACATTGTCCATGTCATCATGAACTTTGTCTATAAATACAAAGTCTTCTCACAACTTGCAAAATGCTTGAACTATTGCATTGCAACTTGTGAGATATACTCTAAGCAAAACTTACGAGTATTTCCAAGTCATCTTGATCACTTGTATTTCGGGATTGTTTAGATATTTACACTTGGGTGTTTATCTTTGTTCCGCAACAATCCTTGTATTTGTTTATACATCAATAAATCAAATACATTAGAAAACAACGTGTCTCAATGCTACATACTTGATTATATTTATATATATCTTTATATAGTTTCTGCCATTTGTTCTTGCATTAATTCATATTGTCATTTGCTTCTTGTTATCCATATCTGGATCGTAAACTAAACTTGTCCATCAAGATTAGTTGTACTTGCCAGTCGGGTTTAGTCATTCGTCTTTATATTTGGGACTCACGCTCTGATACCAATTGTTAAACAGAAATTTAAGCTTAATTTGTGCAAAAATGGAGTTAGTGTGTGAAAAGGTGTAGTGTGTGTTTTGGAGGTTGAAGATGAAGATCAGAGAGAATTGAGGTTGAATTATTGTGATTAATTAAGGAAATGGGTGAAAAGCTTACAATTTTGGGTATGGAAAGGAGTATTTATACACTTGACTAACTTTCACTAATACTCCTTCCATTGTTAAAATAATTACATTTTAACACCATTTTTGGATTTCTAACAAAGATTTTGATTGTTTTTGCATGCTTATACTATATTGTTGTTTTTGATGCATTGATGAAGTTTGTTAAGTGTGCAGGTTACAGATATCAAATTTCATTTCTATTACGAAAGTGCGGTTTTGGACCGATTAAATCGTGATTTCTTTGATTACTAAAGTGTGGAATGCATCATGTAATATAATTTCTGGGAAAACACATTTACGTGAAACATTGGTATTCATGTAAATCATTTTATCATTGTATTATCAAGATCACAACCTAAGACTTATTGTGATAGGTTGGTGATATGATACATAATTTGTAAGGCATTATACATTGAATGTATTTCGATGTAAGTTTGCTTTAGTTAAAGTTAAACATCAATGAAAAATGATCGATTTTATGTCAAGATTATAATGTAAGATTAAATTTATACATTATTTTGATGACATGTTAGTATGGATGATTTGTGGTTAGATTACATATTCGAGCAGATACAAGTTTCAGGTAACGAGTATCTACAGGTTTATGTTTTCTGGAAATTTTGTAATTTTTCCTTGTTGAATTTTCTAGAAAAATTGACGAAATTTGAAGTGTGCAGCTCGTTCGTGTTTAATATTTAAGCTCGTGCGTGCAGAGGTCATCAGGCCTCGCACTGACGTCAGCATAAAGCCCACGAAGTGTGTCTTCGGCCCGGCCCATACAACCCACGAACTTAATATAAATAGGGTTTTTATTTTTACTTAATTACAATTATTCGAAAATTAACCCTATAATTTCACCACACGAACTTCCCTCTTCGCGCGCACTGTTCATCCGACCCCTTAATCGATCTTTTCATTATCTTTTTGTGTTAATTATCCAGAATTGTTGGTATAATCCTAATCTTGGATAGTTTATTGATGTTTTGACTTTGAAATTCATTGAATTTAAGTCGTTATAATGCCCAAATTTTGAATTTCCCTTCGCGTGAACAGTAATTTGGACGAACTGAATATTGAATCTTTAATTTCTGATGATTTAAGCTAAAATTGGACTTAAAATTGGATTAAGTGATGTTATTACACCTTCAATCTAACTAGAGTTCACATTTACATGTATTGAATCAAGATTAATTGAGATTTTTTATGTCACGGTCACTATTCACACGAAGAACATGATGCACACGAAGTTGCTCGTGTTCACATTTTTGATTTTGAAATCATGTTTCTGGGCATGAAATTCATTGAAACAAGTCCACGTTGATACTAATTTCTGATTTCAATTGACTTAGATATCATATGGAGATGTTTTTCTGAGTTTGCTTTGATCAGTTCGTGCTGACGTCACACGAACTCGTGCTGACGTCACCACGAAGAAGATCAGAAAATTTTTAATTTTTATTTTTTTTGTTTTTTTTATTTTTTTTCTTTTTTTTTTTTTTTTTTTTTTTTTTTTTTTTTTTTTTTTTTTTTTTTTTTTTTTTTTTTTTTTTTTTTTTTTTTTTTTTTTTTTTTTTTTTTTTTTTTTTTTTTTTTTTTTTTTTTTTTTTTTTTTTTTTTTTTTTTTTTTTTTTTTTTTTTTTTTTTTTTTTTTTTTTTTTTTTTTTTTTTTTTTTTTTTTTTTTTTTTTTTTTTTTTTTTTTTTTTTTTTTTTTTTTTTTTTTTTTTTTTTTTTTTTTTTTTTTTTTTTTTTTTTTTTTTTTTTTTTTTTTTTTTTTTTTTTTTTTTTTTTTTTTTTTTTTTTTTTTTTTTTTTTTTTTTTTTTTTTTTTTTTTTTTTTTTTTTTTTTTTTTTTTTTTTTTTTTTTTTTTTTTTTTTTTTTTTTTTTTTTTTTTTTTTTTTTTTTTTTTTTTTTTTTTTTTTTTTTTTTTTTTTTTTTTTTTTTTTTTTTTTTTTTTTTTTTTTTTTTTTTTTTTTTTTTTTTTTTTTTTTTTTTTTTTTTTTTTTTTTTTTTTTTTTTTTTTTTTTTTTTTTTTTTTTTTTTTTTTTTTTTTTTTTTTTTTTTTTTTTTTTTTTTTTTTTTTTTTTTTTTTTTTTTTTTTTTTTTTTTTTTTTTTTTTTTTTTTTTTTTTTTTTTTTTTTTTTTTTTTTTTTTTTTTTTTTTTTTTTTTTTTTTTTTTTTTTTTTTTTTTTTTTTTTTTTTTTTTTTTTTTTTTTTTTTTTTTTTTTTTTTTTTTTTTTTTTTTTTTTTTTTTTTTTTTTTTTTTTTTTTTTTTTTTTTTTTTTTTTTTTTTTTTTTTTTTTTTTTTTTTTTTTTTTTTTTTTTTTTTTTTTTTTTTTTTTTTTTATTTTTTTTTTTTAATTTTCTTTTTGTTTTCTTTTCGTTTTCTTTTTGATTTGTGCAGGTATGGCAAGACAAGGTGCTGCTGCTCGTGTTTTTGTTAAGGAGCATAATGCTGGTATTGATCTCAGCATTACTCAGCAAGGATGCACAGCGGAATTTCACGGTGTCTTACAGTATCTAGCAAGATCACGTATTCGTTTTGCATTGACTGAGAATCCTCCATTGGTCATAAGTCTTCTTACTCAGTTCTGGAACTCTGCAAGATTAGTGCAAGTTGGTGATCATACTTTAATTCGCACTACGGTTCAAGGACGTAACATTGAGTTTACTGCTGGAGACTTAAGGACTATTTTGGACTTAGGAAGCGTCAAAATGGAACAAGGTCCTACAGAGTTTGAAGAAAGCTTTGTTGACGGTGTTATTAGACGTATGGGGTATGTGAACGAGATCAAGCATCCATATCCTAAGAATCGCATTAGAAGGCAAATGGAGATTGCTTGCCTACTACTTGTTGAGATCTATAAGTCATCGGAGTGCAGGTCATGATCAGATGAATATACAGACTGCTTCACAGTTGGCTGCACTTGTATTGAACAAGCCATATAGCTTTTCTCAGTACATTTATGACAGTTTTGTTAGGCAGTTGAAAGCTTTTGGAAACGAAAAGAAATTCTTTTTATTTCCAAGGTTTGTTATGATAATCATTCGGCATAGAGCAGCTGATATACCTTTTGATGGTCCTATGTTTAATTTGGGTCGTCTTACACATCGAGTGTTTGATGATATGATGAAACATTTAAGGGGTAATGGTGTTCCGGCTGATGTTGATAATCCACCACTGTTCGGGCACTTGATTAATCCTGATTATGTAGCTCCAAGAGAAGGTTGGGAAGATGATGAACCCGTTGCTGCTGCTGCTAATGATGCTCAAGGACAAGATAATCCTCGGGAAGAGCAAGTTGATCAGTTCGATGGATTGAATGATGTTCCTTTGTTTACTGAGTTTGCTTTGATCAGTTCGTGCTGACGTCACACGAACTCGTGCTGACGTCACCACGAAGAAGATCAGAAAATTTTTTTTTTTTTTTCTTCATTTTCTTTTTTTTTTTTTTTTTTTTTTTTTTTTTTTTGTTTTTTTTTTTTTTTTTTTTTTTTTTTTTTTTTTTTTTTTTTTTTTTTTTTTTTTTTTTTTTTTTTTTTTTTTTTTTTTTTTTTTTTTTTTTTTTTTTTTTTTTTTTTTTTTTTTTTTTTTTTTTTGCTGCTAATGATGCTCAAGGACAAGATAATCCTCGGGAAGAGCAAGTTGATCAGTTCGATGGATTGAATGATGTTCCTTTGTTTACTGATGTTCCGGAAGATGATTCGGAGATGGAAGCTCTAGAAGAAGATATTGATGATCCGGCAAATCTTGTGATGCCGACTACTGGGGTTTCTAATTCTACCTCTGCTCCAGTAGATGTTGTTGGTCCTTCTGAACCACATATTGTTGTTGTTAATGCTGATGATGGTTCAAAAACTGAAGATGAAAATGAAGATAGGCCACTGAAGAGAAGAAGAAGACAAGGGAAAGGGATTGACGCTGTTGAGAAGATTCAAGCCCTTCAGCGACCTCAGTCAGAAATTGATAGGGAGTTTGTTGAGTATCATTCTGCTATGGAGATGTCTCACACATCCGGATCAGTTGATACACAATCAGTTGCTGCCTTAAGAGCTTCTGTTACTGAAGTTCCAGTTTCGGTGTCTACTACTTCAGTTGGTATATCTGTTGGAGAGAAAAGGCCGAGAACCAAGTTCACGATTCGTTTAGATGGTTCTCATGCTAGAATTGTCACTGAGGCTACGACTGTTACGACTACTAGAGTTCCAGAGTCGTCAGTTCGTCAGGAGCCAGAGCCGATAGTTCCTGCTCCTAGACCTCGTTCTACTCCTATTCAAGCGTTAGTTCCTGTTGCTACAGCTATGGATCGTCTGTTGTTACCATTGCAAAGACCGCAGATGCCTCCATCTGGAACTTTTCATGTTCGTATGCCTTCATTTGAGACTACGATGCCACCGCCTGCTTCTACATCGCACATTACTTCTACTTCAGATTCAGCTTTGCCAGTACAAGTTCAGCTGAGTCGTATTGTTTCAGAGAAGAAGTTGTTAGAGATGCGAGTTACAGTGTTGGAGAAACAGTTGAACCTCCAAGCTGTAAAACATCAGGAAGAGATGGACATTATGACAGCACTTGTTCATTCTCTTAGTGATAAAATTGACCGATTCTTGTCTCAAGGGGGAGATAAAGATGGTTGTAAGGATGATGAGCTAGCAAAGAAGCAAAGAGATGATGATCAAGATGATCAAGATCCAACTCAAGATCCAAATCGAAACCAACCAAAAGATGGTGAGACAGAGAATCAAGGTCAAGGACAAGATACTGATGCTGATGCTGTGATTAATTCAGAGACTGCAGATGTTCAGGGGGAGTCTCCAAGACAGAGAGAGTCAGAGATTGCTGGTACATCTGGTGCTAGTACATCTGGGACTCAGAAAGGAAAAGTTGTGATGGTTGCTGCTCCAGATGCAGATCCTGAAGATTCAGACAACTCGTCAGATGATGAAGATTCCAATTCAGGTAACTCTAATTCTAGTAAATGTCCTGATTATCATAATCCACGGAGTGTGAGATCAGAAGAAGATAGAATAGAATGGGAGATTGCAGAGAAATTTGGAAATGATCCTCATATTCGAGTTGAGGCAGAAGCTAAAGTATGGGAAAGTCATAACTTTGAGGTTGATCAGGCCAATATTGATCTTGATAGTGATCAATGGTTAGATACAGATCGTCATAGGAAAGAGAGAAAACGATTAATGATTTTAAATCGTTTACCGTTTGTCTCTGGTTCTAGTTCTGATGATCCTGAAGACTCAGATTATCAACCTTAATGTTATTAATTTTTGTTGGTTAAAATAGATAAAGATTATAAGATAAATATTGATGTAATTGTTACATTATATTTATGATATAATATTATTTATTTTATCATGTTTTATGTATTTATACTTATTTTTTATGTCTTGACTTATATATTTTATGTTCTTTTATCTTTGTATGTTTGAATATGTTAAATTGCAGTCTGTAGATGCAGATTTGTGTGACAATAGCAACATAGATTTGATTAACGTTTTTGTTCTTAAGAATATCTGTGTAATCGTTTAAATAATAAGTCATTAGGACTTACGTTTGTATTTAATGATTACGTTTGAACTTTAATATAAGATCATGTTATGTTTGTGTGTTATATAATTGTTTTGCAGGTACAAGAATGTAGAGCCAAGGTTTATAAGTGTCATAGAATACTTAAACGATGGCTGAATGTTATGTACTAAGCAAAATAAGCATCCAAGATACGCACTTGGTGCTGACGTCATCAGTACGTTGTGGTGTCCTCGTGCTGACGTCAGCACGAAGGCAAGCCGTATGATGGATCTGGGCTTAATCACTTCGTGTGAAGCCCAAGCCCACACGAACACAAACCCTAGTAGTATAAATACATGTAATTTTAAGCATTTCGCGACGGATTAAGAACTTAGAAGTCGAATTGTTGCTCGTGTGACCTCCTACACGAACTAGCACGTCGTGTGTGACCTTAGGTTGGTTAATTGTTGATTAATCGACGAAAGGCAGTAGCAATCTAGTTATCTCAAGAGGATTCCGCATTCTTGACATAACGAATCACGTCTTATTTACGATCCATTCAACGGTAGGGACTCACATTGGTGTACCTAACGATGAAGTCCCTTGTCCTTCCTCCTTCTTTTTGTTTAATATTGTGCACGGAGATGTGAGTTTTTCTATGCTTTTTCTGCATGCTGAATTGGGACCTGAATTTATTTTTGAGCACCTCAAAGCTGTCAATGCTGTTCTTGGATAGGCCATCAATCCATTCTCGTGCATCATCTGTCAGTGAGTAGGAGAATGCATGGCATGTGGTTGGCATATCCCATCTTTGAATCAGAGCTGCTCCGACAAACTTCTTTAGGAAGTCATCTGGGTCGCTTTTTCCATCGTAATACCCCAGATGTTGAGGGTAATTCATTTTCACAGGCAATGGATAGTTTTGTATGTTTACAGAAAATGGACTGTCAGTGTTTACCATGTGGAGATAGATCAACCGGTTCAGGATCCTCCCATTCATATGAATCGTAATCTGGACGAACTACATTCCTTTGGGGGCGTATGACCCCTTGATGGTGTCCTCTAAACCCACCCTGGTTCTGCTGAGATAGCAGGTTGTTTTCCAGACCTCTGTTGAAGCGGGTAGATGCCCTCCCCGTGTTCTCCGGAGGGCTGTTTTTTCAGCGTTCGTTGGTGCATTCCTTCCCCCTCCTATCCGTATCTCGGTCGTTCTTGTTGTGGGGGGTTGTGACTGCCTGAGTACGCCTTCTTTGCTGTGACTGCATCCTTTCGTTTGGCCTTCCAGGGGGGGTCTCCATCTCGATGTATTCATCTACCGAGTCCGAGTCATAGTCGTTTTCTAGATTTCTAGTAACGTTGTAGATCTGACCCGTTTCTCTTAGACAATGCATGATTGTATTTAGCACATCGTAATTAGCTTGCACGTACGCGTCGTTTATTTCGTGCTCTACTGATTTCGATGCTCTATTAATATCTCCAGGGGCCCGTGATGTTCCTTGATTGGGCGGAGTTGTGTTTGACACGTTCTGTCCCTGGCCCTGACTTTGGAGTGGTGTAAATACGAAGCTGCTTTGGCCCTGGGATGGCGCGATTATTGGTCTATTTACATCCTGGCTCTGAGGGGTCGTAGCAGATCAGTCTAGCCCTTGACCCTAGGGTGCGAATCTGTCTGGACCTTGACCCTGTGGTGCGGATCTGTCTAGACCTTGACCCTGGGGCGCGGATCTATCTAGACCTTGACCCTGTGGTGCGGATCTATCTAGACCTTGACCCTGCGGTGCGGATCTATCTAGACCTTGACCCTGCGGTGCGGATCTATCTAGACCTTGACCCTGGTGATGCGGATCTATCTGGACCTCTTTGTGTATTCGGTGTTCCACCTGCAGCCGCACTGTAACCACCTGTTGTAATAATAGGTGGATTGAAGTTTGACACAGGCGTGTCAAAGGAAAATTGTTCCTAAAAATTCAGTCCTCCGGGGGGTGTTCGAGATCCCCCCGTGTTAGGTGTTCTTGGTGAATAATTGATGTCTCTGTCGGCCATCATAGTTGATTATTCTGATCGTGGGTGGGCACAGTAGGAATTTGTTGTTTTTGAGGGATTAGTCCCACGTATGGCGCCAATTTGTTTGATCAAATAATCACACTATGGCACAACCGAAGGGGTGTATGGGTTTTGGAGATGGTTTAAAGGCGATTCCCTACTGGTAATAGGGCTACGGCCGCTTTACGCCTAATTAGTGTTTCTGATTTGTCATCGATCCTTAGGGTCGGTGTTGTAAGGTATTAGAGAAGATGATGTGCCGTATGGAATTCTCCTCTTTATATAGAGGGTAAAAAACTTGGAGAGGAGGGTAAGAGAATTAGGGTAAATCTCCTCCTCTCTTTAGGATATCTTCTATTTGTTTAGGAAGATTTTATGATAATATTATAATGAACCGTGTCCGAGGTATTCGGACTTAAACATTCTATTCTATTCGGATAACTATGGAAAGGGTCTATGTGTATCCGTCCTCTTAGCGTGTTTCTTCGGAGCTGGGTGTTATTACCCCGGGAGCTCCGGAGTGATTATGTTGAACGGAGGATGTGCTCCGTTCTGAGTATAATAAGTGATTTTTTACCTGTACGAAGGTGCCTTTGTATCTGCTTCGGGTACGGAGGTAAAGCTCCGTATAGGGTATATCATCAGGAAGCTTACAAAATATCGAGGTCAGGGGTTTTTCTCGCGCCATGAGGGCTTGAACTCGAGCCGTGAGGCACCTGTGCTGATCACGCCGTGATTTTGGCTCTTCACGTCATGATTCAGGTTAGTTTTGCGTCAGTTTTTCAAATGTCAATAACGTTTGAACCGTAAGTCCGTTTTCGACGATTCAAGTGGCCACGCAAGCGTAATTGAGTCTTCTTTCTAATGGTATAGGCCACTGGGTCTAAAACGTAACTTTAGAAAATAGAAAGTTTAATTAAAGCAACAGTGGTCAACTCCCGGAGAGTCTTGGTGAAACAAAACGTAATGATCTCACTTGGGTCGCATCAAAACTTTATAAAATGGACATAATAAAGCATTTATAGTAAGAATAGGTCAATATTAATAAGACCTTAACTTTTGGGAGGCTTTAGGATTAATGTGATACGTGTATGATAGGTTTCAGCTATTGTGGACGTCGGTTAGACTTTCTTTCGTCTTGGGATTGTCTTGCGCACGTCAGGTGAGTTTCATAGCCCTACTATATGTTTTATGCTTTGGGGGTGGAAAGATACTCTCTATGTGTTTATGTGTTATGCCGTAGATTTAGCTTATGTTAATTCTACGTGCATACGTTTTTGTGTTAGAACATGTCATAGGTAGACATGTAACGTGATTGATATCGATGTGGATGTAGTTGATCGTATAAGATTATTATAGCCTATACTAAAATGATCTTTTGATGTGAAATATGATATTGATGTGTGTATATGATTAGAGTTAGGTAGGTTTTTGGTATGCTTAATGGGTGTTGGTCGGGTGGAGGGAAAGCCGATGGTATCACCTGTATACAAACCCTGCCAATACCTAAAGGGCATATCGGAAACCTAGGTCCAACTGGTGATTTAGATAAACTGAAAAGTGTACTTCTTGTTAAATTATGAATATGTTCGTTATATGATCGTTTTATGTTCGTATCAAGGTTATATGATCATTTATTGATCAAATCAAGGTTATGTGATCATTTATTGATCCAATCAAGGTTATATGATCATTTATTGATCAAATCAAGGTTATGTGTTCATTTATTGATACAATCAAGGTTGTATGATCGTTTTATGTTCGTATCAAGGTTATATGATCATTTATTGATCAAATCAAGGTTATGTGATCATTTATTGATCCAATCAAGATTATGTGATCATTTATTGATCAATCAAGGTTATATGATCATTTATTGATCAAATCAAGGTTATGTGATCATTTATTGATCCAATCAAGGTTGTATGATCGTTTTATGTTCGTATCAAGGTTATATGATCATTTATTGATCGAATCAATATTATGTGATCATTTATTGATCAAATCAAGATTATGTGATCATTTATTGATCCAATCAAGGTTGTATGATCGTTTTATGTTCGTATCAAGGTTATATGATCATTTATGTTCGTTGTTGTAAATCGTTGATCGTATGAACATGTTATGTGATCCTACGAACTCACCAACCGAGTGTTGACGTTTTTGAGTATCTTTTCAGGCATAAGAGAAATCGCTTGCAAGCTAGGAGTTGATGCATATAGATGGACCTAAGGATCGTTTGATTTCATTCTAGATCTTTAGACTCGGGCACGATGCCTCGGTTTGTTTCCCTTTTATGGGAATTGTATGTTGTATTTTGACTCGTGTATGACAACTTGTAGCCTTGTATGATCATCATGTAGTTTCTCTGTATAATATCCATTTGCAAGCTCGCTTCAGTTGAATCTCACGTTTCCGCCACTGGTGGGATGTTACAACTGGAGAATGTGGCGAGGTGACATGGCAAACAAAGTCAACGGTCAAACAAAAAAACGCACAAAACTGGTGACACAAAACCGGATGGTGGTTTTGATGACCGAAATAGTTCAAATTTACACACAGTAGTATTATATTAAAGGGAGATTTTCGTTTATATATATTTGAGTAACTAGACTAATCATTCATCACCATATATTCGATTAATGTACTGATACCTTACTCGGATATTGCATTTTTTCATGAACCACGCTTTATATCTAAAAAAATGGATACCATATTTCATTAATGACGATGTACCCCTTCGAGTCACCATACGAAGGATATGCAGCACGAAGCACCCTCACGAAGGGCACAAGCCCGGAGGTGCTTAAACCGATCGAATAGCTAAAGGATTAACACAAATCCTTTCCAAAGATAAA
>CM067167.1:223559903-223604463 GCA_034093135.1 Erigeron breviscapus | reverse complement strand
GTCTGACAGCTTGCTCATGTAGATAGTCCCCTTTCTGGATAGCTGCCCATGCTCATCCAATATATCTGTATGCCCAATTAATCTGCATACTTCCCTTGTATTTATACCAGAGGGAAGCTCAATAGGCAGCTCATTCTGTTCAAATAGTATATTAGGTAGAGATGTTTAAATTAGTGAATAAAGAAGAGGGGTAATTTAGGTAGTTCAAAATTGTAATTTGAGATTTAGAAAAAGGGGCTCTCTATTATATAGGAGTAAAGATAAAGATAAAGATAAAAAGAACACTTCATATATATAAAACTATCAGATGTAGACTTTATAGAATTGTTGTCGGCTGAAAATTTTAGTAATTAACAGATAATGAAACAACATAATTATACCAAAAGTGAACAGAGTTTCAGTTTCCAAGGGGATGACCTCACATCATATGTTCAATGGGATGTTTGTTTCCAGAACTCGATGGGCTTCCGATGCTGAAAAGAATAACTTCGGTAAAACTTGATAGTATAACACATCAGGTAATGAACCCATAGCATCAATCATTTTCCATGTATGAAACTCTATGTGTATGTGTATGTGTGTGGGTGTGTGCGTGCACGTATCAAATGATTGAAAAATAGGTTGGAGATGCATTAATAATCTGATGTTACCTGGGATATTGGCATCTTTGTTCTCACTGCCTCGATTAATGAGAAATCTATATCTGCAACCACAATTCCTGTCGATGTTCTATCTGAAAACACATATTTCAAATTCTAAATCAGATTCTAAATATGTGAAAATGGTATTCATTGAGTAAGATCAAATGACAATATTCGCCGCTAATATACATCAGATGACATTGGTCACCTCTAATAGAAAAACAAATAATTTCTAATATAAACAGAACTCCACGACAAAAAGCTTTTTAAATTAGTATCAAAAATAAATAAATCTTACCTGGTAGACGACCAATTACAGTACCCCATGGGTCAATTATCAATGTATCACCAAAGCTCTCTCTTTTCTCACTATGTTTCCCACCTTGCGCAGCAGCAATAACCTGATCCAACAGCAGGAAATTTGTTATTACCAACATGTTCAATGGCATAAACTAAAGAAAGTATCCCCAACCCACACACGCACAAACAGAACAGCAATAACTATTTATCACCTACATAGTGCATATTAGAGGCGGTAATATGGGTATCGGTCATTTTCAAAGCAAATCAAAGTGAACCAGGTCAAAATGAATGCGCTTTTTAAAACATCCACAGATAATGGATGCATTAACTATGTATACAAGAGCAATATTATAAATAAAATAAATAAATAAAAAGATTGTATGCATTAAAAATTGACTTCGAGTGATTTTCAATCAATATATTTTAATTTATCTCGAAGTAAAATACAACCCAAATCAACCCATTGATAAGTGAATGGGTCAACGCTTCCACCTTTATTGCACATGAAAATCATAAAACATGAAACTGATAGGAAATGACAGTAGCAATTCATACATAACATTGTGTCTCTATGGCACGGGCACGAAGAAGAACCTCCCAGTGTGCCTCACCAGTTACTTTTGTAAATGCAGCAGGAACCAACAGAACCTGCATACCATATTAGAGGCATGTAAACAATTCTTAATCCAAATGTAAAGGCTTCAATTGACAGGTGGCGTCATAATCAATAAGTCAAAAAAGTTTAGAACGGGTTGGGTAAGGTTGGATCAAAACAACTTTTTCCATCCATTGATATGCATGATCAATATGTCAAAAAATGTAACAATACATTCATTATCTAAAACAAAGTGACTTGGAGGCTTAACTAAAAAAGAAAAAATCCACTTCAGGCTCCTTTTAACACGTTTACTCCTTTCTTTTTAACCAAAAGAATTTATTAGACTCCTCATGGATTAAAAATAACCAAAATTGAACAATTCAAAAATAAATCGGTCAAAACAGACACCTCCGTTGAAAGCTATATAGATTGAGGAATTGCTTGAACCTCTGCTCCATGGTGGAAGCGTAGCTGTTGATAGACCTCAGGGAATCTCAAATCATAGCATACTGTCAGACCCAAACGTCCAAATGGGCTATCCAAAGCAACTATCTCTTTCCCTACAAACCTTTGAGTTAGAAACACGAGTGGCGCATTTACAACTCTACAAAGTCAGAAATATCAACAGCTGATTACTAGAATTCTACCCAAAACATACTCCCTTCTTCCCAAGGTAATTGCTACAATCTACCCTTTTTGACTAGTTTCACCTCAAAATTAGTTCTTTATGCATCACTGACCATTACAGGGTCTATTATAGATATTATACTAGTAGTAAAATGTTATTATTGAGCTATGTGTCAAGTCTTGCATTGCATTTTTCACAGAACTAAGAGACTGATTGATAATAAGAGTAAATGAGCCACATACCTGCTTCTGTAAAGCTGCTCTCTTTATAAACTGCACCTCCGGGAACATCCACATCGAACCTTCACATATCAACAAAAAAAACCTCTAAATGGGGATTTGAGCAACTGCAACTAACACTTATGCAGTGAATCCTAATTAATAGCTTCCTATAAACAAAAGATATGAACTGCAAATGTCACACATCTCACAAATGCATCTTCTTGTAAGTGCTTCTAATGTTTCCAGCATCATCAATCAAAACATGAGAGTTACACAAGTGTGCATCATCAGGCCCCCTTTCTTGGAATCCTCCAAGGGACAGCCACATGCTCGACTCCCTGTAACACGTCAAAACATTAAATTCTAACCTTTTAGGATTTGTACGAACAAATCCTAAACATGGTAGTCAAAGATGGCAATATGGACTGGTCAGGTCAAAGCAGGTTCAAGTTTGAAACGCTCATCTTTACTACAGTTTAAAAAGTTTCTGATAGGATTGGGTTAACCCACAAACACTTTTGTCCAACTTTAATATTTTTATGATAAACAGTTAATTCATTAACTATAATCTCTATACCAACATTCTTACAATAATAACAATATAAATCATTAAATAAAAACAATTTATAGGGTTTTATACATTACATATAGAATGTGGGAAACTTTGGACCAGTTAGACCCCATTACCCTCTTATCTGAACTTTTTATACGACTCATTTGACTCCTGACAAATCAGCACATTCATAGGTAGATGGGTCAATATAGAGCCAACTTTATTGGTAAATGCTAGCATGATCAACTGATGTAATGACGTGTGAATGGAAAATAAAATTGGTCTATCTCTTAAGCTTTTACCTAGCAAGAGCACAATACCCTTTCATAATTGGTCCATCCAATGGCTCCGCAATTGTAAGGCTTTCTCCGTCTTTTGCACCAACAAATGAAAAATTTTCAGGGAAGCAAAGAAGTTTCGCCCCAGCTGAGGCAGCTTCCTACAAACCATGACTTATAAGGAAACACTTAGAAAATGGAATACACCAAAAAGGGATCCACTTCTACAGTTCTACACTTATAATTTTTATCAAACAAGGTAAATTTTTTAAGATCGACTGTGACAAACACATTGTTACTCACATATATTAACCAGAAAGCTAAAACTAAAACTCGAAAACCCGATAATTATGCTCAAACAATTTCCGATATCCAACATCGTTCTATGTGGGGGTGAGCTCAGTATCGTACCAAGAAATCCCCATATTGAAACTTCTAGAAAACCAACACTGTACCGTCTGTAGGTACCATACGGACAGTCCGACACAGGACCGCAGCTAGTCTAAGCACGGCGAACCAATAAAGAGGTGCACTTCCATTGGATTTCGTCTCTGTGGAACTGCAAGTGAAGGTGGTGCCAAAGCTCATAAAAAAAGAAAAAATCACAAACAAATATTCAATCCAATTCCATCGCACACACTAAAACATGTACTTCCAAGATTTACAAAAATCTTTAATTGCATTTTCCTTCCAACACTTAATTATATCAAACTTGGGATTGAAGTTCAACTTTGACTCATTAAAGTACCTAATTAACTTGGTTACGTTGCAACCGAGCTACCATCTTTGGGCAAGTAAATATTCCATGAACAAGTTGTCTTTCCATGACATTTAAAATCTTTTTATTACATATTCTTTCGGATCTCAAATTAGATTTGACCTTTTCAAACCTTTCTTGGTAGGTTTGAAACAACTCTCCTAACCTACTCTGAACATCTAACACCATCTCTGCCACTTTCTTCTCAATAAGTTGTTTAGACATAGAATTATCCTCGGTTATTTCATTCCGGATCATCTTTTTAAAACAATTTACATTTTCACAGTGGGATCCAAGATAACAACAAAATACATAAAGTCGTTAAGCTTATTGAACTTCCCGCAAACTTATTGTATCTCTCTCGCGTTAACTTAATCGTTAAACAAAATCAAGGTGTCCTACTATGAGGGAGCTACCCTGGAGCTGCAACCGAATAAAGCTCGAGATCGAGCCCAATCCTTAGATTCAAGCTCAAAATACTTAACAAGCAAGCTTTTAATGGCTCATCTAGAGTGGTTATAGAGCTTTGCGAGCTCATGTACATAATCAAGCTTTTAAAGCTCATGCTGTCAAGTTGAAAATTTTTTGTTGAAGTATTTGAGATATCTGAATTTTAGTTACTAAAATCTACTTCTAATATCTATATGAATTATGTTAATGTTAGAGCTGGGTTTAAGAATGTTGGTGTTGCAATTTTTAGATTATAATATTTTTGGATTTATAACGTTGACTTTTAACTTATGTTATTTGATATTCTTTTACCTTGGGTATATTATCGATATTTTCAACCGAGCTCAAGCCATATTTGAACCATAATCGAGCCGGCGTGTTGAAAGCTCAACGAGCTATCGAGCCGAGCCTACTCAAATGTCATAGAAAGAAATACTTCTTCGCAAAATATTTACACGTCAAAAAAGTAGGTCGATTTCAATGAAAACCGAGTAAATTGGGTATCTCAATGAGCCCAAGATGAATTTTCATCCCGGTTTGACATCTTAAATGGTGGAAGATAAAATGCACTTGGGAATATTTTTAAATGTTTCAACTTTTTCGTTTTCAATGGAATTATGAAAGTATTATATTTGTAGTGTGTGCAATGTTTGGATTGAAAATCTGTTTGTGAAACAAAAGATTATATTTACCAGCTATGATGATGCGCCACGCCTAATATAGGAGCATCGCACTTCCATTAACGCAGCGAAACATGGACAATATGTCAAGGCACTAGTGCACCACACTTAAACTTTTAGTCTTGTGCTATCCGCCTAGGTTCACTATGGATACATATACATACGGTTTGCTATCCGGTAATGAAAGTATCCGAATTTCTAGGTGGGGCACCTGTTCGGTAATTGGATACTGAGCTCATTCCTAGAGTCAACTAACTATATCTTCCAGATTCTTAAATATTCAATACATATTATTATATATGCAAACGCAAATTGTATATCAAAAACATTACTACGGCTATTTAGGTCTTCATCCTTTGACACAAATCGACCAACATTTCTTACAAAAGCTGGAACCATACACCTCAAAAGATTAAATTTAAAAAAAAAAAATTAAGAAAACTTATGAGTATTTCAACTGTTATCATGTTATTCCAAAGCTTCAGTAATTGCCTTAAAGGGTCAAATTTACAAATTTTTTTTAATTTATATTCGAAGGATACAAGAAAAGAGGGAGGGGGCACCTTAACAAGGCGTGAACAAGTGACGTAATTAGAAGCAAGATCGTTGATAGATGTCATCTGAGCGGCGGCCACACGGACGGAGTTCGCTGCCATCGTCGCCAGCCACAGATATCGTCGGTGATCCCAAAATGAGTTGGAATACGTACTGAACCTCAGTTTTAAGTTTGTTTTGATTGATTTGCAAAATTTAGTTAATGTTTAGTAGTGGAAAATATAGGTCAAAAATACATAACTAGCATGGTCAAAATTGGTATATCATGTGTTCTTTTCTTTTGTCATTATCATGTTTAATTATTTTCTTGGTCTTTTATATAACTTATTGATTTCATAGATCGTATAGTCCAAATTTTCACCAAATTATTACTTTAAGAAATGATGAACTTAAAGTTCTTTTAAAATCAAGACAAGTTTGAGATAAACCGTATATAAAACTATTGAATATTTATTTAAGATAAATATAAGTCATATTATCTTCTTTATTAAAAGAAATCAAAATGAATAGTGTCACTTACATGGCCGGCACCCATATATTTTTTTAATTGATTCGTTTTGATTCCTAATGGAAGTGGCCACATGGCCGGCACCCATATATTTTTTTAATTGATTCGTTTTGATTTCTGTCGTTATTGGATTGCTTGATATATCCACATATTTGGAATGTCAAAATTTTTAGTTGAACATGTCTATGATAGACTGATTTTGGATTTTTTTAACAATTATATCTATGATAGAGTGGTTTTGGTATATTTTACTTTTTATTTTGTGGTTGTTGCTTTTTTCCCACGTTTTTAAAAACACATCAACTACAAACACAATACCGTTGATAAGTGAGTCCTTCCAACACGCGATATTGTAAACTTTTGTCTTTAGAGACCAAGGGTTCGATTGATACTCCTTTCAAAGCTGGATGTCTTTTTCAACCTTATGTAGATTTTGGAAACAACCTCTCTATCTTAGGTTTGGTAACGTTGTCTAAATCACAACCTCCCCATACACGTCGTAAATGATATTGGGACTCTTAATCCATGAAGACGGCCTTGAGAGTTACTTACTTATATTTCAAACTTTGGAACAATCTTCATGTGTGTCTTTTGGATTTATAAATAACAAAACAAGATTGTGTAAAACACAATAATTGAAGCTCCACAATCATTAAACCTCCTAGTTAAAAAAGAAAAAGGAGACACTACATACATATAACTTATACGTATTAACAATGGCATAACATGTTCATGTTTAAGAATTTAATAGTCTTGGTGGCCAAGTTAGATAATTACTATAATTAGACATAGTATATCTATATTTATTATTGTATCATTATTTTGACCGGAATCATAGATATGAAACTGTGATGCTTACTTAATCAGTGGCGTATCCAGGATTCTAAATTAGGTAGGTCCTAATCCCTGGCTTATTTAATCGAAAAAGTGAGTGTATTTTTTGGTCGGGTCGGTTTGGGCTGACGATAACGTGAATTACGCAAATCTTGAAAATAAGACGCAATTTAAAATTTATATATACTATTAAAGTGCATCGAATTAAACACAAAAGTTTAGTTATATATAAAGATGTTTTTGAGATGCTATTCAACAAATATAGTATATTAGTTATAAATAATAAACTTGTGTATTTGTTATTGAAATTAAATGCTTTTTATTTTATTTAAAAAAAAATAAAAAGAAACTATAACCCTTCAAAAATTCTATTTAAATTTATGAAGAATATTTCATATATATTTAGAAAAGTCGAACATCATGAAACATTTTCTATGAAGATTAATTCTATTCCAACTTCAAATATTTTTCTTCCGTCAATTAAAAAGTATATGACTGAAAATGAATAAGGTCAAAGACTAAGGGTTCAACATGAAGTTTAATTAAACTTAAAGGTTGCAAGAGAAATAGGATAAAAGGAAGTCAGAGATTCCCTTTGACCCTTTATCATCTCTTTCTCCCCTTCTCTGTCACCTCTTTCACAAAATATTTAACCAAAACCTCCATTAAAGCTTGAGACCTATCTTTTATCTTCAACAACTAATTTAATGGTTAGACTATCATTTTATCATAAAGATTAATCCATATTCATTCAACATATAAGGTAGGTCCTTAAAAAAAATAACATATCTCCTAGAAATACATATCATATAAGATCTATATATATATGTTTTTTCAAAATTTAGGTAGGTCAACTAATTTTTTACATATCCTAATTTTAAATATATTTGTAAATTTATATTAATATATATTTTAATATAAACATATATTTTAAACCATATATATTGCTTAATACAAATATACATAGGAAATAAGAGTATAGAAATCTTACAATAAGAGGAGTATGCACAGCAGAGATGGAGAGTATACACAGCGGATATTATTATTATATGTTATTAATATATATATATATTTTTTTTTATTTTGGAGCGGATATATTATGAAGAACAAGGAAAATATTAAAGGATTGAGAATTTATCTAAGGAGAATAGGAGAGTAATTTAGTGAGCCATAAAAATTGAGAGAAAACTTATTATTATTATGAATTCTCGGGTGTGTTTTTACAAATGAAATAAGATGCCGTTTTATAGGCAAACTAAAGTAACTCTATACAAAATATCTATTCTAAATGAACGGCCAAAAATAAAAGTTACAAAAGACTAATAAAATAAGTTAGTGGAAACAACTTTTTCTTCCACCATTTACAAGAAAACAAAAAAGAAAAAGTTAGTGGAAAAAGTCTTCCATTATTTTTTGTTTTTGTATAACGTGTCCATCAATATGTCCATCATCCTTTGTCTTTGTCTTCCATGTCCTTTTCTTGAATTATTTGTGTAATATGTCATGGATGACATATGTCTTCTAGAAACCTTATCTCTTAGAAGTCTCGATGAGTGCTGTCTATGGATGGTGGTGATCCGGGATCCGAATCCATTCTATATGATATTTTTGAATTTTCTTCATTACGTATGTGTTGTAACTGTAAAGAGTCTCCTTCCCCAACGAAAGGGAGAAGCATGTTCCAGTTTTTGTGTGCCCAGATTTGTAAATAATGTCCTTCGGCTAATAGTGTGAAACTATACCACATTGTAACTGGCACTTCTGGCGTTTTTTGATAATTTTCTATGATTATTTTAGGGTCTTGTTGTTCTATGAAGTTTGTGAAATTGATGTTTCGTGTAGTTGCAAGACCTTTTAGATAACTTTGACCCCAGGGTGTATGACTTACAAAGATTCTTTTTCTAGCAGGTCTGTATGTGTAATCATCGGCATATGGGAAGGATGATATTATTTTGCAACCTATCGATCCTTGTTGATAATTGTGTGTTGAAATATTTCCTGCTACCATGATGAATTTTTCACCCAATCTGTCTAATAATCTTTCTGTTTTTGGGTTAAGGCGGAACTCCAAATAATCAATCATACCATTATGATAGAATTGAAGTACTTCTTCATCTGTCATGTCTGTCTTCATTAAGTTGATTTGTAAGAGTAGTGGTCCTAGACCATCTTCGTCTTCTCTTTGTACTACTCTTGTATCTGTTTGTGGATCTTCTTTGAAGGCCATGTTGCACAATTTTTGTTGTAATTCAAGTAGTTGTATAGGAAATTCTGTACATATTTTTTGTGAAATAATATTTTCTAATTCTGGAATATGAGCAATGACAGGTTCTAAACAGTGCCTCCACGGAGTGTCAAGCATTCTTGCTTTGAACATATCATAATTCCTGTTTATGTATATGTTTTCTTTTTTCTCGAGTTGTTGTGTAAGATGTATATTTTTTGCCTCGAGTAATTGCATTTTTTGTTTTAATAAGCAAGATTCTATTTTGTCTTGTATAGAATTTGTATCTTTTCCTTGCTTTTCCAATTGTTGTTGTAATTGAGCAATCAATTCTTCTTGAGCTTTTATAATTTGCTCAGGATTTGTTTTTGCCATGTCTAAAAATGTTTTAACCTCTTCAGGTTCTATATAAAAATTGTTTATACCAAATTGTTCTCTTGCTGTTTTCAAAGCTTCAGCAAAACATGTATAGCCTTTAAAAATTGGATTGGGACATTGGATATATTTAGCAACAGTTTCCCATTTATTAAATATTCCAATTTTTAGTCCCCTAAAAATAATATAATGTGTAAATTTTGGTTTTTGAATATGTTTTTCAGGATTTTGTAAACTTTGTTCTTGAAAATAAATGCTTAAAGCATTTAAAACCTGTAGTTTGAAATTTGAAGCTTGTGGCAAGGTTTGAATATGCCATAAATTGTCTAACAAACACTGTTGTTTTTCTGTCAATTTAGTACCCATAGGGGCTCTAAACTTTGTTTTTAGATCATTACACTTTTCCAAAGCATAATCTCCAAATTTTATAAGAGTTTTTTGTATATGATGTGATGTCAAAGCAGCTCCTTGTGTAAAATGTTTATTTTTTGGTAATCGAACCTGCTGCGGTCTTTGATTGTATACGTGTGCATTGTATAACTGTGTAGTATTTTCAAAGTCTTGTGTATCTTGATAATGTAATCCTGCCATTATAGCTTGACTCATTATCCTTTCTGTTTTTTCTTCTTCAGATGATATACTCATTGATGAAGATTGTTGTGTAAACTGTAATGGTTGTATAAGCTTTCCTTTATCCTTTCGTCTTTCCATCTGCATAAAATAACTTGTTAATGTTTCTTGATAGCATATCTGCTATCCCATTATTATGTCCTTTAATATGTTCAAACTGTATAATATAACCATTTCCTTGTATAGTATTTTGTAAATTAACCCATCTTGTTCTATTTACTTTTTTACTTTGTTCGTTTTTAATAAACTTTACTATAGCTTCACAGTCTGTTCGAACTGTAAATTCTTTTTGTAAAAAGATTTTGAATTTTTCTAATGCATAAATTAATGCTTGTATTTCGAAATCTATGCTTGTCCAATTGTTTTTATTTTGAAAATTACCACTGGCATAAGCACATATTTTTTCTTCATTTTTAGGACTATATTTATTTGGTTTAGAAAGAAGAACAGCTCCCCATCCTTCTTTACATCCATCTGTTTCAATAATAATATAATCAGTAAGAAGTGGTAATTCTAATGGTTTAATATTTTTAACCGATTCTTTAATTTGTTTAACAATTTTAATATCTTCTGTATTAAAATGTCTTTGTCCATTTTTTGTAGTTTTACTGTATAAAGGTCCAACTAATTTTGACAAATTTGGAATAAATTTTCTTGCATAATTTACCAATCCTAAAAATGCTTGTATTTGTTTTAAATTTTCACATTTTTCTGGAAAATCTAAAATTTTTGTTGAAATATGTTTTTGTAATTCTATTTTTCCATCTCCAATTTCTAGTCCAAGAAAAGAAATTTTTCTTTTAAATAGCTCCATTTTTCTTTTAGAGACTACTATACCATTGTCTTTAATTTCTTTAAATACCTGTTGCAAGTGTCTTTCGTGTTCCTGCAAATCTTTGCTAGCTATTAGTATATCATCAATATATACTAAGCAGAAATTATATTTGAGAAATATATTGTCCATAAATCTTTGAAATATTGAAGGAGCGTTCTTTAATCCAAAACTAAGAACATTCCATTCAAATTGTCCTTCTGAACATGTAAAGGCTGTCCATTGTTTAAATCTTTCTTCTAATTTTAATTGATTATATCCTGATTTTAAATCAAATTTTGAAAATATCTTTTTCTTTTGTATTAAATTTAGTAAACTATCTTTATTTGGAAGATTATATCCATCATCTATTGTATTATCATTTAATCGTTTATAATTGTATACTATTCTAGCTTTTCCTCTTTTTATTTCACTATGATTTCTTACTATAAATGCTGCTGATCTATGAGGACTAACTGATTTTTTAATTAATCCTTGTTTTATCATTTCAGGTATTTGTTGCTGAAATTCTTTTTTGTCTAGAGGGCTATATTCAATGTTTGCAGTTCTTATTGTAATATCTGGATTTTTAAGCTCAAATTTACATATGTATTTTACTTTTGATTTTGTAATATCTTCTCCTATAAATCCTTGTTTTTCTAATTCTAATATTATAGGATAGTTTATACTTTTTGTAATGTTTATTCCTTTTTCAAATTCATGAGCAAGAAATTGTGTAAGTAATTTTATACTTTCATTTTCTATAAGATTTTGTCTTTTTGTTTGTTTAAAAAAATCTAAGTTTCCTTGTCCACCACGCTTCTGCGCAACTTCTGATGTTGTATTATAACGTAGTGTTGGGAATGTATAAACTTGTTTACTAAGTGTTATAAAATTTTTTGTGAGTGTAACTGCACCATTTATGCCAAATAAAAAATTTAATCCTATGACAAAGTCTTTTGATTTAATATAGGATGGATTTATATTAATTTGTGGCATTTCATATTTAATACTATAATTTTTAGAGAAATCAAGAAACTGTATTCCTATTGGTTCTACATAGTGAGTTATATGTATTAGTCTATCTTCGACTGTTCTACTTCTCCTTAGATAAACTCTTAATCCTTTAATATTTTTCTTGTTCTTCATAATATATCCGCTCCAAAATAAAAAAAATATATATATATATATATAATAATATAATAATATATAAAATAAAAAATATATAATAATATATATATATATATATAATAATAATATCCGCTGTGTATACTCTCCATCTCTGCTGTGCATACTCCTCTTATTGTAAGATTTCTATACTCTTATTTCCTATGTATATTTGTATTAAGCAATATATATGGTTTAAAATATATGTTTATATTAAAATATATATTAATATAAATTTACAAATGTATTTAAAATTAGGATATGTAAAAAATTAGTTGTTGTACTATAAAAAATTAGTTGTGTTATGTAATTAGTTGTGTTATTGTGTTATGTTTATGTACCCCCTCTATAAGGTGTGGGTTTTTTATTTATAGTAATAACTGGATGTTCAATACTTAAATTACTTATAGCCTCTGTTATTTTATCTATATCACTTTGTATATGTTTATCTAATGTTTTGTCTGTTTTATATTTTCTTAATTCTTTTAATTCTTTAATTATTTGGTTATTTTGTTCTTGTATATAATCTTGATTTATATTATATTTTTTAAATTCTTCAATAATTCATAATAATAATAAGTTTTCTCTCAATTTTTATGGCTAACTAAATTACTCTCCTATTCTCCTTAGATAAACTCTTAATCCTTTAATATTTTCCTTGTTCTTCATAATATATCCGCTCCAAAATAAAAAAAAAATATATATATATAAATAATATCCGCTGTGTATACTCTCCAATTCTGCTGTGCATACTCCTCTGATTGTAAGATTTCTATATTCTTATTTCCTATGTATATTTGTATTAAGCAATATATATGGTTCCTATTCTCCTTAGATAAACTCTTAATCCTTTAATATTTTCCTTGTTCTTCATAATATATCTGTAACATCCGTGAATTTTGACCCGTTGACTTTTGTGTAATTTGACTAACAAACTTGTTGAATAGAATTGGGTTAATGCTTACGGAAAGATTTTGGTGTTTAAAGGGTTAACGTTTAGCTATTTGTCGGATTTAGCGGAGCGGGTGCCTACCCATTTGGACTATAGGCCGGCCCCCCCCCCATTTGACCAATCATTTTCCAAAAATCATTTTCTTTCTTTCTTTCTTTCCTTCCAATCTCTTTTCTTCACACAAAAATCAACTATTTCATAATCAAATTCTGGATAATCAAAGGTGTTTCAAACTAGATTAACTCAAGAAATTGCATCATCTTCATCATTTATATATCATATCAAAAGATTAGAGTTCAAGAACAAGAAAATCTTCATTTTTAGTCAAATTCGGATTTGAGCAATTGTGGAAGAAAATTGTGAGTCCCAAATATAAAGACGAATGACTAAACCCGACTGGCAAGTACAACTAATCTTGATGGACAAGTTTAGTTTACGATCCAGATATGGATAACAAGAAACAAATGACAATATGAATTAATGCAAGAATAAATGGCAGAAACTATATAAAGATATATATAAATATAATCAAGTATGTAGCATTGAGACACGTTGTTTTCTAATGTATTTGATTTATTGATGTATAAACAAATACAAGGATTGTTGCGGAACAAAGATAAACACCCAAGTGCAAATATCTAAACAATCCCGAAATACAAGTGATCAAGATGACTTGGAAATACTCGTAAGTTTGCTTAGAGTATATCTCACAAGTTGCAATGCAATAGTTTCAAGCATTTTGCAAGTTATGAGAAGACTTAGTATTTATAGACAAAGTCTATGATGACATGGACAATGTCGTACAAATGTGGTTGTGAGCATTTAAGGAATTAAGTCATAATTCCTTACATGCTGCACTAGGAAGAGTATATAAGTCACTTGATGTGACTTATAGTACTAGGTTCCATACCTATACTTTGTACCTTTTATTAATAGATAATTCTATTAACTGGATAAAGGTGTAAAGTAAAAGTCTTCCTCGTAATCAGTGTAAAGTGTTGTAAGTACTTTATCACTGAGATGCTTCAGTCTTCGATCTGGTAGAATCACTCTGATGCTCGCTTCTGAGATGATTCTCTTCTTCAGACTTCAGTCTTTGACTTCATTCTGAATGGTATTCTGATACGTAGATCTGAACTGAAGTGAAGCTTCAGTGAAGGAGTTCTGAATTCTGAGGCATCTCAGAATTCTGAAGTAATGTCTTCACTGAACTTCAAGCTATTTCTGAACAAATTATACATGGTCGATTCTCGACCTAACAAATTCCCCCTATTTGTTCTGAAATAGTGCATGCATCTCAGACTTCTATCTATACATGTTTGTAAGTCTGAAATGCAAGTTTTTGTTTAAGTTGTAAAAATTTCTTAAGTACATCTTATAGATCATTGATGTCTCAGAATTTTACTTGTGTTTTTCTAACTTAAACTTATCATCTACTTATTTGTCACAATTTGCAACTTATATATTACACACTGAAATGAAAGTTACAAATGTGAATATTTACAAGTACATGATAATTCTGAATAGAAAACTACTTCTTGGCAGGCCTTGAACCAGAAGGTGCCTCAGTAGGTTTTCTCTTCAGTGGAGACTGATCCCTTTTGCCAAATAGCCTTGCTTCAATTTCTACCTTGGCTTGCATCTTTTGCTGAATTCTTGCTAACCATGCACCAGTCAAGGCAGACTTAGGCTTTCCTTTCAGAATCTGGATCATCTCCCTATGCTCAGATATGCCAAACTCATGAACTGAAACCTGAGTGTATTCTTCAGTAGCCCTTCCTTCTCTTTTCACAACCAAATCGAACAGCTTCAATCCATCAGCCTTAATAACTTCAATATCAACAATTCTGGCCTGATGTGATCGATGAGTCATGTAATGATCATATTGGTCCTTCTCATGTTTTCTTTGGAGCTCAGCAGCATCATCAGAAATTGGTTTGATTGAAGTATGGACAACATCACGAGAATCTTTCTTTGTAGTTTTTGTTCCAGTTTTGGGCTTAGTTGGAGGTCTGAACAACTCCTTCTCCACATACTGAACTCCAGCCAGAATCTCCTTCTTCTTTCTGGCCATCTCCATTTCTCTATTTTTCACTAAGTCTTGAATGGACATCTTGAAAGTTAGATGGTCCAGCTTTTGTTCCAGTGGAGAGTAGTTCACCCCATACTCATAATCAAGCATATCTTTAACAGCCTTCTGCACTCTTGGGTCATGTTTGATTTTCTGAAATCGTTCAAGTGATAGACCAAGAGATGCAGCATCAATGTGATCCAGGGTTCCCATACTTTGGTGTTGAACCCTTTCCCTTTCTTTATTCTCACTCCACATTATAAACTGGTTAGAGACTTGCTTCTGCAGAGTCTCCAACTTCTTGCTGTCAGCATTTGGATCATGAAGTGGATAACCTTGTTCGTCAACATCTTCACCAACAACCAGACCAGAACTTTTATCAGTTTTCTTTGTAGGTTCTGCCAAAGCTTTTCCCTTATCTTTCCTTCCAACTTCAGATTCTGGTTTCTGAACATGTTCCCCCTGAACTGAGGCACTACCAAAAGGTACCTCAGCTTGCTTCTTGGTTGCATGAATCATTTCTTGTGTACTGGCCAGCAACCCAAGAGGCACACCACTTCCCCCTTTGGAAATCTCTGCAGGCATTTTAGCATAAAGATCCAGAGTATTTTTAAGTGCCTGCAAAGGTTTCCAACTTTGTTGCTCTAGGCACTCACAAATGCCTTTAGCCATTGTGGCAAACTGAGCCTTTAGCCTGAATGAAGAGCTAAGGTTCAGTGCCTCTTGATCTTTCAAGTCTTTAAGCATCTTTCTATCTTCATCAGTGAAGGATGCAGGGGGAGGAGGAGCAGTGACAGGTTCCTTCTTCAGAAGAGTTAAGATTTCCTCCAATTGTTTTGACTGATTTTGAACTGCACCTTCAAGCATGGAAACTGAGCTTTTTACTTCATTAACGGCTCTTTCCACTTTATCATTTGTATTTTGGGTCAGTTCAGCAATCATCAACCTAACTTCTTCTCCAACTTTCTGAGCAACAGAATCTGAAATCTGAGCAGCTAAGTTCTGAGAGAGCTCAGACTTCAAATTTTCCACAACATTAGCACTGATAGAAGCCCCAAGTTCATTTTCATTAACACTTGGCTTCTGAACCAGCTCATGGACTTCACTTCCCACTGCCATAACCTCTTGTTTCAACAATTCAACCCCAGATGTCAAGTTCGCAACTACAGAAGCTTGCACATCTCTCTTAGTCAATCTGAAGGCTTCTCTGATTGCAGAGCTCACCTTATTGCATGTCATCACCAGTTCATTCAACTTTCCAACCACTAGTCCTTCATTCCCAGCTACTTTGGTCAGCTCAGTTCCAAGGAACATCTGAGCACCTTTCATATCAGCCAAGGAGCTAGTGTTGGCAGTTAGAGATTTAGATAAGTCCTCCACCCTACGAATAAGGCCTTGGACTTCGGTTTGGGTTTTCTCTAACTGGGCTTCCACATTGAAAGGAGGTGGGTGTTGTGCAGAAGCAGGAGCCACAAAGGGTAAACTACCCAGCCCTTTTAACACTTTGTTCATCTGAACATCGGTTGGACTCTCAGATTCCGTCTCAGAATCTAGGTCATGTTCAGAAGGGACATCATAATTGATTGGTGGTGGTACATGGTGAATTTGTGGGTGTAGAAATTGAAGTGAAGGTGTGAAAGAAGGATCGGTTACATATGCGGGTGTGGTGCCAGGTGGAAAGATAGGATTTTGGTGAGATGGTGGTGGTGGTACATAAGGTTCATTGATTTGTTGGATTTCTGGGGGAGGAGGTGGGGCGTTTGCGAGGATGGGGGCTGGCTCAGAATCGGATTGATTCGCCTCCAATAAGCCCTCGTCAAACTCAAATTCAGCAAGAGAATCAAGATTCTCCTGAAGTGGCTCATCGTCATCCAGAAAGCATTCACTTGTGCGATCTGGTCAGATATGCCCTGGTTTGGGTCACTAGTACCCTCACCAGATTCTGGTTCAACAGCTGCTTCAGCAGTTGCATCGTCACCAGAATTAGAGATTTCAATAGTAGGCACACTAACGGGTCCCACATTCTTTTGTGGCCCACTTAGTGTCCTTTCTGGGCCAGCTAGTGTGGCTGTACCAGTTTTAGAAAATACCTGAATCATAGCAGAGGAGAGTTCTGGTTCATCTCCAGTAATTGTTGCCTTCGAGAAATCCCTGCTATATTCTGGTACTGATGCATCATACCCAGCTTGATCATAAGCATCACCAAGTATATCTTTGAAGCATAAGCTTAAAAACCTTGGAAATGCAATATGTAGACTTCTCTTCCCCTTTAATTTTGTAATCAACTGAGAGAAGAGGATCTCAGCGAAGTCTACTTGCACTCCATTCCAGATATAATACCCATTTCAACTTGGGGTAGTGAGAGTTGGTCCAACCCTCCATGGTTGCCACCAAGACTCTCCACTATTTGAGTCCAGAAGAACCTCCAACATGTACCAAAACCAGACATGAAAATATGTCCAGAGGTCTTCAAGTTACCATTTTCATCCTCCATGTCACCATGACCAGTGGCGACCAAAACCTCCCTAAAATTAACTCCTTTGAGTCTTTTCTCAAACACCTGGGGAGGTTTGAGGTAGTCCAGATGAAGGGAAGTTCTGAACCCCTCGAGGGTGATGACACACTTCTTTGTGCCCTCATTTAGAGTGAAGGATATAGATTGTTCATCCTTACTCACCACTGCTGAATACCAGAATTCAAGCAAGTATCGATGATACATTGCCTGCGGATTGGCGGTCATCGCATAATGGAAGAGGGATTGCTCCCAAAATTTGTTGATTCTTCCCATTAAGGATTTGGTATGTATATTCAATTGAGCCAAAAAGTTGCTCATATTGAATCGGATTTGGGATGCAGTGAAGGTCTTAGGCCATATGGCAGAAGTTTTCACATCACTTGATGGATTATATTCAAATGTTATGAGTGATTTATGTGAAGATGAAGATGATTTAGCCATTTGAGATTTGAAAATGAAAGTGAAGAAAGAAGGTGAAAAGGGAATATGAAGAGTTATGAATTTAGAGAGTAAATAAGAGAGAGATTGATGATTAGAGAGTAAATGAAACGAAGTAAATGAAAGAATGAATAAGGAATTTGTATTTAAGATGGAACAAAAAGCATTTTTCCAATTTAAAACAATTTCTGGGGTCACGTCCGCATTTAATGCAGAGACGTTTGAGGGACCCCACCCTGTACACTTTTTCATAAAAAGTACTCATTTTCTTCTCTTTTTACGGCGCCACTTGTATGATACATAAGCATGACCAATGCTAGGTTAAAACCTAGTATGCAGTATGCCACGTGTACACACAATTGGCCAAGTATCAAAAATATCTTGAAAAGATTTTTGTATTTCAGTGATGACAAAACAAATTCTGAGCATGGTCAGTTTCAGAAAAATCTGAACCATCTCAGTCATTAAAATTCAACTGAAATATTTTGATATTCTGAAGTGCTTCAGTTAAATACATTTTTCTGAGCAAAAAGGTTCCCCCTCAGAAAGAAGGTTTATTTTATAGTTTGAAAAATGTTTAACATTCCCCCTGAAGTGATGATCCATGAATTAATAAGTGCCAAGATAGTATCACTAAGGCGTTCGATAGCTAGGCGAGCAAAATTACATGGATCGCTCAGACTGGTGAACCAGATCAGTGTCACTGAGGCGTTCATAACAAGATTACCAGTCTAAGGATTTAACATACCCAACTCACTGACTAGATGTTTAAAGGTTTTGACATCTAAAGGTTTTGTAAAAACGTCAGCGAGTTGCTTATCAGTGGGAATAAAGGGCAATTCAATATCTCCTTTCAGAATATGATCACGAATGAAATGATACCTGAGATCGATGTGCTTGGTTTTCGAGTGCATTACAGGGTTGTGAGATATGGCAATGGCACTGGTGTTATCACAAAAGATTGGGGTCTTTGTGTAAGTAACACCATAATCAGTCAGCTGGTTCTTCATCCATAGAATCTGAGCACAAAAACTCGCTGCAGAGATGTACTCAGCTTCTGCAGTGGATAGTGATACTGCAGTCTGCTTCTTACTAGTCCAGCTTACTAATTTGCCACCAAGGAAATGACACCCACCAGTGGTACTTTTCCTGTCTATCTTGCAACCTGCATGATCAGAATCTGAATAACCCATTAAATCTAGACTGGAGCCTTTGGGATACCAAAGACCCAATCTGGGGACACCCTTAAGGTATCTGAAGATCCTTTTAACAGCATTTGCATGTGCTTCTCTGGGATCAGACTGAAATCTAGCACAAAGGCATGTTGCAAACATTATGTCTGGTCTACTTGCAGTTAAATACATCAGTGAACCAACCATACCACGATATTTTGTTTGGTCCACTGGTTTTCCATGTGGATCAGAATCCAAAGTTAGTGGAGCAGAAATTGGAGTATCTTTTGATGAGACAGAATCAAATTGATATTTCTTTAGTAAATCTCTGACATATTTTCTTGATTTATGAAAATACCATCTTCATTTTGTTTCTTGAAGTCCCAGAAAATATGTCAGTTCTCCCATCATACTCATTTCATACTCAGAAGACATGATTTTTGAAAATTTTTCACACATCTTTTCATTAGTAGAACCAAACACAATATCATCAACATAAATTTGTACTAAAAGGATATCACTTTTATCATGCAATATGAATAAAGTTTTATCAATTGCACCTCGTTTAAAACCATTTTTAAGAAGATGTTTAGTAAGTGTATCATACCAGGCTCTGGGTGATTGTCTCAGACCATATAAGGCTTTGTTCAGTCTGTACACCCAATGTGGTTTTCTTCATTGATGAACCCTGGTGGTTGATGCACATACACAACTTCTTCTAGATCGCCATTCAGAAATGCACTTTTCACATCCATTTGATAGACTTTAAATTGATGATGAGCTGCAAAAGCTAAGAAAATTCTAATAGCTTCAGTCTAGCAACTGGTGCAAAAGTTTCATCAAAATCGATTCCCTCTTCTTGTGCATATCCCTTTGCAACAAGTCTTGCTTTGTTTCTAATGACGTGACCATCTTCGTCCATCTTGTTTCTGAAGACCCATCTTGTCCCAATTGGTTCCTTCTTCAAGTTACTGGGACAAGGAACGAGTTCCCATACATCGTTTCTTCTGAACTGGTTGAGCTCATCTTGCATGGCTTCAACCCAGCTTGGGTCCTTCATAGCCTCGTCAATCTTCTTGGGTTCAATTAGAGATAAGAAACTGACGTTTAAGCATTGATCGCTTGTGGCTCTTCTGGTCTGAACCCCACTAGGAATTCCCAATGATTTGCTCGATAGGATGTGCTTTAGTCCACTTAGTGTATTGACCAGGATGAATAATGATATCAGTGCAAGAACTTCTCTGAGTAACTTCAGGAGGAGCTTCAGAAAATACATCTTCAGCTTCTTCTTCTTCCTGCAGATCATGACTTGCATCATGAAATTCTTCAGATTAAGGTTGCTCAGTGGAGTCTGATATCATTGGAGTAGCAGCATATACATCTGATCCAATAGTTAGTTCAGAAGGTAGTTTGAAACTAACTGGAGGATAGAATGGAATGTTGCTTTGCTTGTTTCTTTCTGGTTCTGAACGGAGATGTTCAGAAACATGTTCAGGTGACTGATCAGTTTCAGAAATAGGATCAGAATCACCAAAACTTATTGGACTTTCTGAGGGTGGTACAGGGATGGAATTCTTAAAGATTGCAGAATTGGATTCATCAAAGGTAACATGTATTGACTCATCAACCTTTTCAAGTCTCTTGTTAAAGACTCTAAAGGCTTTGCGATTAGATGAATACCCTAGGAAGTACCCTTCATCAGCTTTTGCATCGAATTTTCCAAGCTGATTAGAGTTATTCAGAATGTATACTGGACACCCAAATACATGGAAGTATCCAATATTAGGCTTTCTGTTTTTGAGCACTTCATAGGAGGTCTTCTTATGTCTCTTGACATAGATAGATCTGTTCTGAGTGTAGCAAGCAGTTGCAACAGCTTCAGCCCAGAAATTCTTAGGAAGACCAGATTCATTCAGCATACTTCGAGCAGCTTCAATCAGCGTACGATTCTTTCTTTCTACAACACCATTCTGCTCTGGTGTGTGTGCTGAGGAGAAGTTCTGAGATATGCCAGTTTCAGTGCAGAAGGACTCCAGAGTGGCATTTCTATTCAGTGCCATTGTCACTTCTGAGCTGACAAACTTTTCGCTTGTATTTGAGCTCAATTTGTTTGATGAGAGCAATGATTTCAGCAGCAGCTTCACTCTTAGACTTGAGGAAAATCACCCAGCAATATCTTGAATATTCATCTACAACGACAAGGGTGTACTTCTTTCCTGCTCTGGTCTGAACGTTCACTGGTCCAAAAAGGTCCATGTGAAGCAAGTGAAGAGGTTCAGTTATACTAAAGCTTTGCTTAGTTTTGAATGAAGCTCTTTTCTGCTTGCCCATTTCACAACCTGGACATGGCTTGTCTTTGTTGAAAGACATAGAGGGTATCCCATCAACAAGTTGTTTTCTTGACAACTTATTAATGTTTTTGAAGTTCAGATGGGATAATCTCTTGTGCCACAACCAGTTTGTGTCTTCATCAGCCTTTGTGTAGAAACATTGTTCAGAGATAGATGGATTCATATCAATGACATAAATGTTTCCCTTCCTTGGTGCAACCAATACTACCTTTCCATCTCTGTTGAATATGGTGCCTTGTGAAATATCAAATAGAACCTTGAAGCCATCATCACATAGTTGACTGACACTGATCAGGTTATATTTCAAACCATTCACATATGCAACACGTGTGAATTTGACTTGACCATTATTCACAACACCATATCCCTCAGTTTTTCCATTTCCATCATTTCCAAAAACGATTGAGGGCCCTTCTTGCACCCTATATTCCTCCAGCAGGGTTTGATAACCAGTCATGGTTCGGCCAGCAGCACTGTCCAGAAACCATATGTTCTTCTTTCGGTCTCCCTGCACACAAACAAAGATTAGTTCTTTTTGGGAACCCATCTTTGGATGGGTTCACTAGACTCTCCCTTAGCAGTCTCAGATTTCTTTGGTATATGTGGAACTGAAGGGTCAAATGGGATTTCAGTCATTATCTCAGTTGACACAAAAGTTGTTGGTTTGATGGGGTGCTCAACCTTCTTCTTCTCAGATTTTTGCTTGATTTGCTTAGAAAAAGGTTTTGCATTTTGTTTAGGTTGAAGAGGTGTGGTTTCAACATTTTTTAAACGTGCATTACAACTCTGCACTTGTCTAGCCAATAGTTGAAATTGACTTTCTAACCTTAACAAAATAGATTCATCATTAGACACCTGAGCCTTACCAGAATCTGAGGTAGAGGGCTCAGTGGGGGAGAAAGATTTCTTCTTCTTTAGTCCTTTTGGAACCTTAGATGAAGTCTGAGGAGATGGCTTTTTGGTTTTAGCCTTCTTTTCTGAACCAGTTGTCTGAGCTGTTTCAGAATTTTCCTCAGATTGTTCCTTGACCTTATTAGTCACAATTTTTTGTTTGCCAACTTTAGGAAAAGTAATTTCCGGTTTCATTTCTTTTGGAAGTGCATCTAAATCAGTGATTATAGATGCCATGTGAAGATCACCAGCTAAAAAAAAAAAAAAAAAAAAAAAAAAAAAAAAAAAAAAAAAAAAAAAAAAAAAAAAAAAAAAAAAAAAAAAAAAAAAAAAAAAAAAAAAAAAAAAAAAAAAAAAAAAAAAAAAAAAAAAAAAAAAAAAAAAAAAAAAAAAAAAAAAAAAAAAAAAAAAAAAAAAAAAAAAAAAAAAAAAAAAAAAAAAAAAAAAAAAAAAAAAAAAAAAAAAAAAAAAAAAAAAAAAAAAAAAAAAAAAAAAAAAAAAAAAAAAAAAAAAAAAAAAAAAAAAAAAAAAAAAAAAAAAAAAAAAAAAAAAAAAAAAAAAAAAAAAAAAAAAAAAAAAAAAAAAAAAAAAAAAAAAAAAAAAAAAAAAAAAAAAAAAAAAAAAAAAAAAAAAAAAAAAAAAAAAAAAAAAAAAAAAAAAAAAAAAAAAAAAAAAAAAAAAAAAAAAAAAAAAAAAAAAAAAAAAAAAAAAAAAAAAAAAAAAAAAAAAAAAAAAAAAAAAAAAAAAAAAAAAAAAAAAAAAAAAAAAAAAAAAAAAAAAAAAAAAAAAAAAAAAAAAAAAAAAAAAAAAAAAAAAAAAAAAAAAAAAAAAAAAAAAAAAAAAAAAAAAAAAAAAAAAAAAAAAAAA
Source organism: Erigeron breviscapus (assembly GCA_034093135.1). Taxonomy (NCBI): domain Eukaryota; kingdom Viridiplantae; phylum Streptophyta; class Magnoliopsida; order Asterales; family Asteraceae; genus Erigeron; species Erigeron breviscapus. The sequence continues at coordinate 223,580,993 of CM067167.1, read as the reverse complement.
AAAAAAAAAAAAAAAAAAAAAAAAAAAAAAAAAAAAAAAAAAAAAAAAAAAAAAAAAAAAAAAAAAAAAAAAAAAAAAAAAAAAAAAAAAAAAAAAAAAAAAAAAAAAAAAAAAAAAAAAAAAAAAAAAAAAAAAAAAAAAAAAAAAAAAAAAAAAAAAAAAAAAAAAAAAAAAAAAAAAAAAAAAAAAAAAAAAAAAAAAAAAAAAAAAAAAAAAAAAAAAAAAAAAAAAAAAAAAAAAAAAAAAAAAAAAAAAAAAAAAAAAAAAAAAAAAAAAAAAAAAAAAAAAAAAAAAAAAAAAAAAAAAAAAAAAAAAAAAAAAAAAAAAAAAAAAAAAAAAAAAAAAAAAAAAAAAAAAAAAAAAAAAAAAAAAAAAAAAAAAAAAAAAAAAAAAAAAAAAAAAAAAAAAAAAAAAAAAAAAAAAAAAAAAAAAAAAAAAAAAAAAAAAAAAAAAAAAAAAAAAAAAAAAAAAAAAAAAAAAAAAAAAAAAAAAAAAAAAAAAAAAAAAAAAAAAAAAAAAAAAAAAAAAAAAAAAAAAAAAAAAAAAAAAAAAAAAAAAAAAAAAAAAAAAAAAAAAAAAAAAAAAAAAAAAAAAAAAAAAAAAAAAAAAAAAAAAAAAAAAAAAAAAAAAAAAAAAAAAAAAAAAAAAAAAAAAAAAAAAAAAAAAAAAAAAAAAAAAAAAAAAAAAAAAAAAAAAAAAAAAAAAAAAAAAAAAAAAAAAAAAAAAAAAAAAAAAAAAAAAAAAAAAAAAAAAAAAAAAAAAAAAAAAAAAAAAAAAAAAAAAAAAAAAAAAAAAAAAAAAAAAAAAAAAAAAAAAAAAAAAAAAAAAAAAAAAAAAAAAAAAAAAAAAAAAAAAAAAAAAAAAAAAAAAAAAAAAAAAAAAAAAAAAAAAAAAAAAAAAAAAAAAAAAAAAAAAAAAAAAAAAAAAAAAAAAAAAAAAAAAAAAAAAAAAAAAAAAAAAAAAAAAAAAAAAAAAAAAAAAAAAAAAAAAAAAAAAAAAAAAAAAAAAAAAAAAAAAAAAAAAAAAAAAAAAAAAAAAAAAAAAAAAAAAAAAAAAAAAAAAAAAAAAAAAAAAAAAAAAAAAAAAAAAAAAAAAAAAAAAAAAAAAAAAAAAAAAAAAAAAAAAAAAAAAAAAAAAAAAAAAAAAAAAAAAAAAAAAAAAAAAAAAAAAAAAAAAAAAAAAAAAAAAAAAAAAAAAAAAAAAAAAAAAAAAAAAAAAAAAAAAAAAAAAAAAAAAAAAAAAAAAAAAAAAAAAAAAAAAAAAAAAAAAAAAAAAAAAAAAAAAAAAAAAAAAAAAAAAAAAAAAAAAAAAAAAAAAAAAAAAAAAAAAAAAAAAAAAAAAAAATCAGTGATTATAGATGCCATGTAAAGATCACCAGATTCATATGCTGTTTTTTGATTTGCAAAAGTGTTTTTAATTGCAGCATCTGGTTTTGGTGCACTCATCCAAGATTTGATTATTTTTTGTTCTTTTTCAAGGATGGTTTTTAGTTCTTCTTTTTCCAACTCTAAAGTGGCAACCATTGATTGATAACTTTTTAGGGCCAGATGAACATCTTTCAGTTCTTTTAATCTGGCCTGACTGGCGTTCAGTTCAGAAGTATTATTTTCAAACATTTTAGGCTTTCTGAACGCACTGTCTCAACAAAAGAGATGTCAGCCTTTAAAAGAACCAAAAGGTCCAGTTTGTGTTCCTCATCTTCTTCATAGCCAAAATTACTGACCTTTTTCATCACTATATCCACCCAGCGGCCAGATTCAACATCAGATTTGACCAAATGACCTTGGTCTTCTTGTGCCATGAAACACATATCCCTAACTTCCTCCTCATCATCAGATGATTCATCAGAGTCTTCCCACTTTTCAGTCTTGGCAATCATGCAACTGTTGCTCGAGTTGTCTTGTGCCAAAAGAGCCATATGAGCCTTCAACTTCTTGTATTTGGCCTTGTAGCTGTCATCAGACTTCTGAAAAATAGAATGGTTAGGAGCAGATTGTGATGATGAAGGTTGACTAGATCTGCATTCCTTCATGAAATGTCCTTTCTTGCCGCATTTAAAGCATTCAAGATTGGACTTATCAATAGAAGAGCTGGAAGCAAAGGGTTTGCCAGATCGATTTGATTTGGCCTTAAAACGATTGAACGTTTTAGCCAGCATGGCAACCAGATCATCATTGTCATCCTCATCACAATCATACATCAATAGGAGAAAACAGAAAATGATACGTGGACAGAGACGGAGCTGGTGGCGGGGTTAGACGAATTAGGGAGACCAGAATCAAAGACGGGGAGAAGAGAACGTCGTGAAGAACGGGACCAAGAGAGAACAAAAAAAACAAAGTCCGGGGGGCAATGAAATAGACACCTAAGGGGCCAAGAGGTGGAAGGGAATAGTGCATGACTAAGCAATGAAGTGAGGGCGGATTGAGGTAAGGAAGGAGGAAACGCTGTAAAAGGAAATGGGGGGAGGGTAAAAGAAAACAAAAGGCAAACCGGGATGGAACACGCGCTAGGGGCAAAAAATGCTGCCAGCAAGGATAAGTAAATAGAACAGATAAAAACGACGCGAATCGGGGAGAGTAGCGAGCACAAAAAAGAGGCGAATGGAACGAGGGCCACAAGAGATGCAACGTAAGAAAGTGGCGACAAAATCAAATTTGAATGGCGGCATGGAGAGCACGAATAAAGGAGTGAGGAATCGTGAAATGAGAGAAGAGGGGGAGCGTGGGGGAGGAGTTAAGAAGAAAATAAGAACAAAGAAACAGAGGAAGGACTAAAACAAGATAGAAAAAGAGAAGAGAGAAATTGAAGAGAAGAAAGCGGAAACGTTTAAGCAAGAGAGAAGCGAAAAGGACGGCGGTGGACGGAAGAAACGTGAGGAGAACGGTAGGGTAAAACTGGTTCAGGCCCACACAGGTCATGCGAGAGGGGAAAAAAATGATTGTGAAAAGGTTAAGAAGGGAGAACGGCAGGATGAGGAGTGGGGGGGGGAGGGTCCGTTGAGAGGATTAGACTTGTCAATAGGGAAGCAAGAATGCGATCGATTTGATTTGGCCTTAAAACGATTGAACATTTTAGCCAGCATGGCAACCAGATCATCATTGTCATCCTCATCACAATCATGAGTGACATTAGCAGAGACACCAGTTTTTAACATTTGAGAACCATCTTCTTCATTGAGTCAAAAATATCACTCTCAGAAGATAGTAGAGCAGTGCTTTGTGGTTCAGAATACTGAACCGTACCAGAACTTGTCGAAACATGGTTCTTGGCATCCTGCTCAGCCAAAGCTCTTTCAGCTTTGTTCTCTTCAGTATACCTAAATGCCCCATAAAGGGAAGCAAGAGTATGACTGTGTAATGTTTTGCCTTGTCTCAAGACCAAGATTAGATTTTCCCATTTTGAAGGTAAAATGTCACAAAACTTTTCTAACAAGATTTCTTTGTCTTTGGTTACACCTAGGGCTTTCAGTTGGTTTACCAGATTTGTAAACCTAATGTAAGTTTGGGTTAAAGACTCCCCAGGTATAGCAAAGAAAGACTCATATCTTTTGTTTAAAGCAACTTTTCTTGTGACAATTGTCTCATTAGTGCCTTCAAACTGTGTCATTAGTTCCTCCCACATTAATTTGGAGTTTTCAAGTAAAACAAGAGTGGGCATAAGGGTTTCAGGAACTGCATATAAAATCATATTTTGTAGCTTAGTGTCAAGGTCTACAAGTCTATGATCTTCCTCAGACCAATGATCCTTCTCCTTAGGTGACTGCCTAGGAGTCCCATCGGCATTTCTGACAACAGTAGAAGCATTCATAGGGACAAAGGGACCTTCTTTTAGAATGTCTGGTAAATGTCTCTCAACACCAGCAATATATTTTAACATGCATGCTTTCCACGTTTGAAAGTTTTCACTGTTCCCATCAAACTTGGGAACAGGATTATTTGGAAAGTGTACATGTACGTTATGTGAGGGTATATTGTTGTTGATGACAGGGGGTGGGGTAGCATTATTAGGGTCAGGTCCTTGTTCAAAGTCAGTCATCTTAGCAGATCAAAGGTTAAAGAATTGTAGTAATTCAACCTTGCTGCTCTGATACCAATTGTGAGTCCCAAATTATAAAGACGAATGACTAAACCCGACTGGCAAGTACAACTAATCTTGATGGACAAGTTTAGTTTACGATCCAGATATGGATAACAAGAAACAAATGACAATAAGAATTAATGCAAGAATAAATGGCAGAAACTATATAAAGATATATATAAATATAATCAAGTATGTAGCATTGAGACACGTTGTTTTCTAATGTATTTGATTTATTGATGTATAAACAAATACAAGGATTGTTGCGGAACAAAGATAAACACCCAAGTGTAAATATCTAAACAATCCCGAAATACAAGTGATCAAGATGACTTGGAAATACTCGTAAGTTTGCTTAGAGTATATCTCACAAGTTGCAATGCAATTTCAAGCTTTTTGCAAGTTGTGAGAAGACTTAGTATTTATAGACCAAGTCCATGATGACATGGACAAGATCGTACAAATGTGGTTGTGAGCATTTAAGGAATTAAGCCATAATTCCTTACATGCTGCACTAGGAAGAGTATATAAGTCACTTGATGTGACTTATAGTACTAGGTTCCTAACCTATACTTTGTACCTTTTATTAATAGATAATTCTATTAACTGGATAAAGGTGTAAAGTAAAGTCTTCCTCGTAATCAGTGTAAAGTGTTGTAAGTACTTTATCACTGAGATGCTTCAGTCTTCGATCTGGTAGATCACTCTGATGCTCGCTTCTGAGATGATTCTCTTCTTCAGACTTCAGTCTTTGACTTCATTCTGAATGGTATTCTGATACGTAGATCTGAACTGAAGTGAAGCTTCAGTGAGGAGTTCTGAATTCTGAGGCATCTCAGAATTCTGAAGTAATGTCTTCACTAAACTTCAAGCTATTTCTGAACAAATTATACATGGTCGATTCTCGACTAACAAATTGTAAGTTAAAACTACCTCATATCAGTCATTTTATGTTGATAAACATGTTTCTAGTAAAACCCAAACGTTTTGTGCCTTGAATCGAGTCAAAAAAATCGGATTAGAATCCCAGTTTCAAGCCGCTGTACAGTAAACGCGCGTTAGGGTTTAAACGCGTGTAGGGTTTCTAAACGCGCGTTAGGGTTTAAACGCGTGTAAGGTTCTAAACGCGTGTAAGGTTCTAACGCGTGTAGGGTTTCTAAACGCGCGTTAGGGTTTAAACGCGTGTAGGGTTTCTAAACGCGCGTTAGGGTTTAAACGCGTGTAGGGTTTCTAAACGCGTGTTGGGGTTCTAAACGCGTGTTAGGGTTCATAAACTCGTGTTACTATTCCTGCTTTACGCGTCAGTTTTCAAACGTCAGTAACTTTTGAACCGTGAGTCCGTTTTAGTCGTATGGCCTATCGTTGGAATCGTAAGGGAGTCTAGTTCTTGTAGTAACACTCTTTTTATATGAATCTTTGGTCATTTCTAAAAAGGTCGAGTCGAATGAGTTCTCCTCTTACACGTTAATGTTGGAAAGGCGTTTAGGGTTTGTGACTTGACCTAATTGTGCTAAAACAGCTTGTTTATGATTGTAGAGTTGACATTATGATATATTGATGTATAATTATAGGTTGTGGACGTGTGGACCGTAATACTCGCCTGTAATCTTGTACTCTCTTTATCGATCAAGGTGAGTTTCGTATCTCCCTACCCGCTTGGGATTCGGGCTGAAAAGTGTAAACCTGGCGTGTTTACTTGTATTTATTGATGCATTGTTTGTTTGACTTGATTGTTGGATTGATGTGACGTATCTGTTCGTTGATTGACTTGGGTTGTGTTTTCGTTAAGTATTACTTATACATTAGGATAGACGTATATACATGGAAGTCGGTTATGCTTCCTTTGGGTTTTAGATGTGGTGGGAAGGCTGCGGGTGACCCTATACATAAGCATCTGGGACTTGAAGAAAGTAGAATCCTCTAAAGTATATGTACGTATAGTTGGTTTATATTGTGATTAGTGGCTCATGTTTTGTTGATTATTGATCGTTGGCTTTTGGTTATCATACATTGACTTCTGGGTTATGTTTGACGATTATTGATGGATGACTCAGGTTTGACGAATATTGATTATTGAATCATATTCATCGCATATCGATTGTTGGCTTACGATTATGCATTTACATTTGATTGTAAGCATTGCATACTTTGTTGTTGGACCCTCGGCAGGGGATTTGCCGGCATCCTGGTGCATAGATGTATGCACCCATTTTGGATGTAGTCATGACCCCGAGTATATAGACATATATAACTCGATGATTTTGAGATACAGCCTTGTTCATGTCGATGACAGAAGGGTATCGTTGCATTTGTGACCGGCGTTCACGCATAGGATAAGCATGTCGACTTATTCATGCATTTGGCATTTGCATTGTTTCATATATCATTTGTGCATTCTCATTACACATTGTTGTCTTGTGTGATCTTGTTGTTGGACGATATTGTATTGCTTAGAGGCTCGCTGTAAGTCATGCCTAGCCTCTACTCATTTATTGTGATTATTGACGTGGTTTCTTTATGGACCATTACTACGAACTCACCAACCTTGTGTTGACTATGCTTAGTACACTTTTCAGGTAATCAGGTTCTCCCAGGACGTGGAGTTTAGTTGCTTGCTTGCTGTAAACTCGGCCTCTGGACTTTATGGATCAAGGATTCATCGGCCTTCCTTTTGCATTATACTTAGGATCGTTTGCCATCTTTGGGATGTATTATGTTAACTTCGATGGCTATTTGCTCCTGTTGTATTTTGTTACTTGTTTTGCTATGTTTGGATTCACCGAATCTCTAATTGCATTTAGATTGTTCTATTGTAATTCCACCGGGTGCTATGTGTTTTCCGTGACATTTCGAGCTCCGGCTTGGGGTGTTACATAGTCCAAAAAATAAAAAAATATATATATATAAATAATATCCGCTGTGTATACTCTCCAATTCTGCTGTGCATACTCCTCTGATTGTAAGATTTCTATATTCTTATTTCCTATGTATATTTGTATTAAGCAATATATATGGTTTAAAATATATGTTTATATTAAAATATATATTAATATAAATTTACAAATATATGGTTTAAAATATATGTTTATATTAAAATATATATTAATATAAATTTACAAATGTATTTAAAATTAGGATATGTAAAAAATTAGTTGTTGTACTATAAAAAATTGTTTGTTTGTGTTATGTACCCCCCTCTATAATGGTATCAGAGCAAAGGCTTTCTTAAAATCTAAAAGACTAGGACAAGCTTCATTTATAGGGCAAAGTGTTATAAGTCCCGCTTTTTAGTTGAAGAACTCTCTTAGGTGAAGATTATGGGAAAAAATTTGTTTTGATAAAATTTTAGAGATATGTTAATTAGACTTTTGTATATATTAGTCCATGTATAATTAATATGAATTTTATTTTTATAAAAATTGCGGATATAAGAAAATCTTAAAAGGAAAAATTAAGGAGAGAGTAAGTCTAAGGAGAAATGGAATTTTTATAATCATTGATAAATTCAAAAAACTTGAGTTTTTAAATCTAGAATTTACTGAGAAAAACCTTTTTAATAAAAACATAATTACCGATAATTATAATTTTATTTGTAGAATTAAAGAAGATTTTAAACATAGTCTTCATACAGAAAATATACACTTAAACGCGTTAACAGATTTAGTTATAAATTTAGGAATTAATCTACAAAAAGAAACAGTAAGTAATAAACAAACTTTAGAAAAAATTATTGAAGAATTTAAAAAATATAATATAAATCAAGATTATATACAAGAACAAAATAACCAAATAATTAAAGAATTAAAAGAATTAAGAAAATATAAAACAGACAAAACATTAGATAAACATATACAAAGTGATATAGATAAAATAACAGAAGCTATAAGTAATTTAAGTATTGAACATCCAGTTATTACTATAAATAAAAAACCCACACCTTATAAACATTGGCAACCTAGAAAATGAGTTATTTAGGAAGAAGTAGAACACTACAAGAAGCACGTAATTCTACAAGTAATATACAAGATAATACTGAACACATATTCATGAACATAGAAATAAATGAAAACGAAGATGACACTATACCAATATATGATACAGACGATGATACAATAAATATAGAATTTTTAAAATTTGAAGAAGATAACATGGATTATACATTATTAGAAGATGAAGAAGATGAAGACACAGTATTTCAAATCGAAGGAACTAATAAAACACTAGAACAAATAATAGATAGAAAATTTACAGAATTAAATATACAAGAAGAAGTAGATGATATGATAATTGAATGCATGACAGAATTAGGTATGACCTATGAAGAAAGCTATAATAAATTACAAGAATATTATAATTTACCATTAATAGAAAGTATTATACAAAGAAAAACTATGTTATCAGACTTTTATAACAAGAACAAGTTTTTATGGATCAAGACATGACACGAAGAAATGTTAGACCACGAATAGAATTTAGTAGTACTGGTAGTAGTGGTACAACACATGAAACTCTAGGAAGAGAACCATGGGCACAACCATCTATAGAATATCAACAAGAATCAACCTTACGAGGACGAGGAGGTAGATTGCCTATAGGACAAGTATACAGTGGAAATATGTTACTATTAGAACAACAAAAACCACAATTATGGGTGATGAAATCTTAACATGGGAACAAAATGTAGTTCGAATGTGGGAAACAACTAAAAGAGATAATATGGACATGTTTTCATATTTGGAAACTACACTAGGACCAATAGCCCTAGGTATTTGGCAAAGTAAAAAAATACAAGATGCTACAGAAATAAATAATTTAAAGGCATTAGGAGATAACCCATATAATTTTACATCACAAATTAGAACTCTTATTTTAGGAGTAGACCCAGCAAAAAATAATAGTTTAATACAAGATACAGCTATTAGAAATTTGGAACAATTAAGTATTGCTAACATGAAATACATTAATGAATTTACATTAGATTTTACAAGATTACTATCACAAACAGGAAAAGCTATGGATGATAATTTATGTGATAAATATTTTATTAAACTACCTGGAGATTTAGGTAAAAGTATACATGAAGCATGGAAACAAAATCATGGAGAAAACATAAATCTTGGAATTGGTCCGAGAATAACTTTTACATTTAGTATATTAGAAGAAAAATGTAAAGAAGTAGCTCTACAAGAACAGTTAAAAAGAAATGCATACGCATTTTGTAAAACAGCTATATATACACCACAAGCTTATGGATTCTATGATAAAAAGAAAAACATAAGAAAAAGTACAACATATAATAAAAATTATAAACCAAATTATAATAAAAACAAATATGTTAAGAAACCACAAACAAGAAAATAAAAAAAAAAAAAAAAAAAAAAAAAAAAAAAAAAAAAAAAAAAAAAAAAAAAAAAAAAAAAAAAAAAAAAAAAAAAAAAAAAAAAAAAAAAAAAAAAAAAAAAAAAAAAAAAAAAAAAAAAAAAAAAAAAAAAAAAAAAAAAAAAAAAAAAAAAAAAAAAAAAAAAAAAAAAAAAAAAAAAAAAAAAAAAAAAAAAAAAAAAAAAAAAAAAAAAAAAAAAAAAAAAAAAAAAAAAAAAAAAAAAAAAAAAAAAAAAAAAAAAAAAAAAAAAAAAAAAAAAAAAAAAAAAAAAAAAAAAAAAAAAAAAAAAAAAAAAAAAAAAAAAAAAAAAAAAAAAAAAAAAAAAAAAAAAAAAAAAAAAAAAAAAAAAAAAAAAAAAAAAAAAAAAAAAAAAAAAAAAAAAAAAAAAAAAAAAAAAAAAAAAAAAAAAAAAAAAAAAAAAAAAAAAAAAAAAAAAAAAAAAAAAAAAAAAAAAAAAAAAAAAAAAAAAAAAAAAAAAAAAAAAAAAAAAAAAAAAAAAAAAAAAAAAAAAAAAAAAAAAAAAAAAAAAAAAAAAAAAAAAAAAAAAAAAAAAAAAAAAAAAAAAAAAAAAAAAAAAAAAAAAAAAAAAAAAAAAAAAAAAAAAAAAAAAAAAAAAAAAAAAAAAAAAAAAAAAAAAAAAAAAAAAAAAAAAAAAAAAAAAAAAAAAAAAAAAAAAAAAAAAAAAAAAAAAAAAAAAAAAAAAAAAAAAAAAAAAAAAAAAAAAAAAAAAAAAAAAAAAAAAAAAAAAAAAAAAAAAAAAAAAAAAAAAAAAAAAAAAAAAAAAAAAAAAAAAAAAAAAAAAAAAAAAAAAAAAAAAAAAAAAAAAAAAAAAAAAAAAAAAAAAAAAAAAAAAAAAAAAAAAAAAAAAAAAAAAAAAAAAAAAAAAAAAAAAAAAAAAAAAAAAAAAAAAAAAAAAAAAAAAAAAAAAAAAAAAAAAAAAAAAAAAAAAAAAAAAAAAAAAAAAAAAAAAAAAAAAAAAAAAAAAAAAAAAAAAAAAAAAAAAAAAAAAAAAAAAAAAAAAAAAAAAAAAAAAAAAAAAAAAAAAAAAAAAAAAAAAAAAAAAAAAAAAAAAAAAAAAAAAAAAAAAAAAAAAAAAAAAAAAAAAAAAAAAAAAAAAAAAAAAAAAAAAAAAAAAAAAAAAAAAAAAAAAAAAAAAAAAAAAAAAAAAAAAAAAAAAAAAAAAAAAAAAAAAAAAAAAAAAAAAAAAAAAAAAAAAAAAAAAAAAAAAAAAAAAAAAAAAAAAAAAAAAAAAAAAAAAAAAAAAAAAAAAAAAAAGATCACAAATATATGTTTTAAAAATTTGTTATATATGTATTAAAAAACTATATGATATAGATATAAATATTGGTACATCTAAACAAAGTAATATAATAAATGAAAATAGTTTAATAGAAAAAATAGATAAATTAGACTTGACAATAGAAATACATGATTTAAAAATAACAAATTTAAATAATAAAGTAAATGAACTAGAAGATTTAGTAAAAACTAAATGTCCCAAATATAAAGACGAATGACTAAACCCGACTGGCAAGTACAACTAATCTTGATGGACAAGTTTAGTTTACGATCCAGATATGGATAACAAGAAACAAATGACAATATGAATTAATGCAAGAACAAATGGCAGAAACTATATAAAGATATATGTAAATATAATCAAGTATGTAGCATTGAGACACGTTGTTTTCTAATGTATTTGATTTATTGATATATAAACAAATACAAGGATTGTTGCGGAACAAAGATAAACACCCAAGTGTAAATATCTAAACAATCCCGAAATACAAGTGATCAAGATGACTTGGAAATACTCGTAAGTTTTGCTTAGAGTATATCTCACAAGTTGCAATGCAATAGTTCTGGCTGTTTGCAAGTTGTGAGAAGACTTTGTATTTATAGACAAAGTTCATGATGACATGGACAATGTCGTACAAATGTGGTTGTGAGCATTTAAGGAATTAACCATAATTCCTTACATGCTGCACATGGAAGCGTATATAAGTCACTTGATGTGACTTATAGTACTAGGTTCCTAACCTATACTTTGTACCTTTTATTAATAGATAATTCTATTAACTGGATAAAGGTGTAAAGTAAAAGTCTTCCTCGTAATCAGTGTAAAGTGTTGTAAGTACTTTATCACTGAGATGCTTCAGTCTTCGATCTGGTAGAATCACTCTGATGCTCGCTTCTGAGATGATTCTCTTCTTCAGACTTCAGTCTTTGACTTCATTCTGAATGGTATTCTGATACGTAGATCTGAACTGAAGTGAAGCTTCAGTGAAGGAGTTCTGAATTCTGAGGCATCTCAGAATTCTGAAGTAATGTCTTCACTAAACTTCAAGCTATTTCTGAACAAATTATACATGGTCGATTCTCGACCTAACAAATTCCCCCTATTTGTTCTGAAATAGTGCATGCATCTCAGACTTCTATCTATACATGTTTGTAAGTCTGAAATGCAAGTTTTTGTTTAAGTTGTAAAAATTTCTTAAGTACATCTTATAGATCATTGATGTCTCAGAATTTTACTTGTGTTTTTCTAACTTAAACCTATCATCTACTTATTTGTCACAATTGCAACTTTATATATTACAAACTGAAATGGAAGTTACAAATGTAAATATTTACAAGTACATGATATTCTGAATAGAAAACTACTTCTTGGCAGGCCTTGAACCAGAAGGTGCCTCAGTAGGTTTTCTCTTCAGTGGAGCCTGATCCCTTTTTCCAAATAGCCTTGCTTCAATCTCCACCTTGGCTTGCATCTTCTGCTGAATTCTTGCTAACCATGCACCAGTCAAGGCAGACTTAGGCTTTCCTTTAAGAACTTGGATCATCTCCCTGTGCTCAGATATGCCAAACTCATGAACTGAAACCTGGGAGTATTCTTCAGTGGCCCTTCCTTCTCTCTTCACAACCAAATCGAACAGCTTCAATCCATCAGCCTTAACAACATCAATATCAACAATTCTGGCCTGATGTGATCGATGAGTCATGTAATGATCATACTGGTCCTTCTCATGTTTTCTTTGGAGCTCAGCAGCATCATCAGAAATTGGTTTGATCGAAGTATGGACAACATCACGAGAATCTTTCTTTGGAGTCCTTGTTCCAGTTCTGGGCTTTGTTGGTGGCCTGAACAACTCCCTCTCTACATACTGAACTCCAGCCAGAATCTCCTTCTTCTTTCTGGCCATCTCCATTTCTCTATTTTTCACTAAGTCTTGGATGGACATTTTGAAGGTTAGATGATCCAGCTTTTGTTCCAGTGGAGAGTAGTTCACCCCATACTCATAGTCAAGCATATCTTTCACAGCCTTCTGCACTCTTGGGTCATGTTTGATTTTCTGAAATCGTTCAAGTGATAGACCCAGAGATGCAGCATCAATATGATCTAGGGTTCCCATGCTTTGATGCTGAACCCTTTCCCTCTCCTTGTTCTCACTCCACATTATGAATTGGTTAGAGACTTGCTTTTGCAAAGTCTCCAACTTCTTGCTGTCAGCATTAGGATCGTGGAGTGGATAACCTTGTTCATCCACATTCTCTCCAAACCAACCAGTACCCTTCTTGGTTCCTCTACTTCCTTGGCCTTGCCCTTTCCTTTATCTTTCTTTTCAACCAGAAGTCTGAACTTGTTCCCCCTGAACTGAGGCACTTTCAGAAGGTACCTCAGCTTGCTTCTTGGTTGCATGAATCATTTCTTGTGTACTGCCAGCAACCCAAGAGGCACACCACTTCCCCCTTTGGAAATCTCTGCAGGCATTTTAGCATAAAGGTCCAGAGTTGTTTTAAGTGCCTGCAAAGGTTTCCAACTTTGTTGCTCTAGACACTCACATATGCCTTTAGCCATTGTGGCAAACTGAGCCTTTAGCCTGAAAGAAGAGCTAAGGTTCAGTGCCTCTTGATCTTTTAAGTCTCTGAGCATCTTTCTATCATCTTCAGTGAATGATGCAGGGGGAGGGGGGGGGGGGGGGGGGGGGGGGGGGGGGGGGGGGGGGGGGGGGGGGGGGGGGGGGGGGGGGGGGGGGGGGGGGGGGGGGGGGGGGGGGGGGGGGGGGGGGGGGGGGGGGGGGGGGGGGGGGGGGGGGGGGGGGGGGGGGGGGGGGGGGGGGGGGGGGGGGGGGGGGGGGGGGGGGGGGGGGGGGGGGGGGGGGGGGGGGGGGGGGGGGGGGGGGGGGGGGGGGGGGGGGGGGGGGGGGGGGGGGGGGGGGGGGGGGGGGGGGGGGGGGGGGGGGGGGGGGGGGGGGGGGGGGGGGGGGGGGGGGGGGGGGGGGGGGGGGGGGGGGGGGGGGGGGGGGGGGGGGGGGGGGGGGGGGGGGGGGGGGGGGGGGGGGGGGGGGGGGGGGGGGGGGGGGGGGGGGGGGGGGGGGGGGGGGGGGGGGGGGGGGGGGGGGGGGGGGGGGGGGGGGGGGGGGGGGGGGGGGGGGGGGGGGGGGGGGGGGGGGGGGGGGGGGGGGGGGGGGGGGGGGGGGGGGGGGGGGGGGGGGGGGGGGGGGGGGGGGGGGGGGGGGGGGGGGGGGGGGGGGGGGGGGGGGGGGGGGGGGGGGGGGGGGGGGGGGGGGGGGGGGGGGGGGGGGGGGGGGGGGGGGGGGGGGGGGGGGGGGGGGGGGGGGGGGGGGGGGGGGGGGGGGGGGGGGGGGGGGGGGGGGGGGGGGGGGGGGGGGGGGGGGGGGGGGGGGGGGGGGGGGGGGGGGGGGGGGGGGGGGGGGGGGGGGGGGGGGGGGGGGGGGGGGGGGGGGGGGGGGGGGGGGGGGGGGGGGGGGGGGGGGGGGGGGGGGGGGGGGGGGGGGGGGGGGGGGGGGGGGGGGGGGGGGGGGGGGGGGGGGGGGGGGGGGGGGGGGGGGGGGGGGGGGGGGGGGGGGGGGGGGGGGGGGGGGGGGGGGGGGGGGGGGGGGGGGGGGGGGGGGGGGGGGGGGGGGGGGGGGGGGGGGGGGGGGGGGGGGGGGGGGGGGGGGGGGGGGGGGGGGGGGGGGGGGGGGGGGGGGGGGGGGGGGGGGGGGGGGGGGGGGGGGGGGGGGGGGGGGGGGGGGGGGGGGGGGGGGGGGGGGGGGGGGGGGGGGGGGGGGGGGGGGGGGGGGGGGGGGGGGGGGGGGGGGGGGGGGGGGGGGGGGGGGGGGGGGGGGGGGGGGGGGGGGGGGGGGGGGGGGGGGGGGGGGGGGGGGGGGGGGGGGGGGGGGGGGGGGGGGGGGGGGGGGGGGGGGGGGGGGGGGGGGGGGGGGGGGGGGGGGGGGGGGGGGGGGGGGGGGGGGGGGGGGGGGGGGGGGGGGGGGGGGGGGGGGGGGGGGGGGGGGGGGGGGGGGGGGGGGGGGGGGGGGGGGGGGGGGGGGGGGGGGGGGGGGGGGGGGGGGGGGGGGGGGGGGGGGGGGGGGGGGGGGGGGGGGGGGGGGGGGGGGGGGGGGGGGGGGGGGGGGGGGGGGGGGGGGGGGGGGGGGGGGGGGGGGGGGGGGGGGGGGGGGGGGGGGGGGGGGGGGGGGGGGGGGGGGGGGGGGGGGGGGGGGGGGGGGGGGGGGGGGGGGGGGGGGGGGGGGGGGGGGGGGGGGGGGGGGGGGGGGGGGGGGGGGGGGGGGGGGGGGGGGGGGGGGGGGGGGGGGGGGGGGGGGGGGGGGGGGGGGGGGGGGGGGGGGGGGGGGGGGGGGGGGGGGGGGGGGGGGGGGGGGGGGGGGGGGGGGGGGGGGGGGGGGGGGGGGGGGGGGGGGGGGGGGGGGGGGGGGGGGGGGGGGGGGGGGGGGGGGGGGGGGGGGGGGGGGGGGGGGGGGGGGGGGGGGGGGGGGGGGGGGGGGGGGGGGGGGGGGGGGGGGGGGGGGGGGGGGGGGGGGGGGGGGGGGGGGGGGGGGGGGGGGGGGGGGGGGGGGGGGGGGGGGGGGGGGGGGGGGGGGGGGGGGGGGGGGGGGGGGGGGGGGGGGGGGGGGGGGGGGGGGGGTGAAGGATGCAGGGGGAGGAGGAGCAGTGACAGGTTCCTTCTTTAGAATAGATAAAATTTCTTCCAACTGCTTAGACTGATTCTGAACTGCACCTTCAAGTATGGAAACTGAGCTTTTTACTTCATTAACAGCTCTTTCCACTTTATCATTAGTATTCTTGGTCAGTTCAGCAATCATCAACCTAACTTCTTCACCAACCTTCTGAGATACAGACTCTGAAATCTGAGCAGCAATATTCTGAGATAGCTCAGATTTCAGATCTTCCACTATACTTGCACTGACAGAAGCCCCAAGTTCTTTTTCATTAATGCTTGGCTTCTGAACCAGCTCATGTACTTCATTACCAACAGCCATGACCTCTTGCTTCAACAATTCAACCCCAGATGTCAAGTTCGCAACTACAGAAGCTTGCACATCTCTCTTAGTCAATCTGAAGGCTTCTCTGATTGCAGAGCTCACCTTGTTGCATGTCATCACCAGCTCATTCAATTTCCCAACCACTAGCCCTTCATTCCCTGCAACTTTGGTCAGCTCAGTTCCGAGGAACATCTGAGCACCTTTCATGTCAGCCAATGAGCTAGTGTTGGCAGTTAGAGAACTGGTTAAGTCCTCCACCCTACGAATAAGGCCTTGGACTTCGGTTTGGTTTCTCTCTAACTGTGCTTCTATATTGAAAGGAGGTGGGGGTTGTGCAGAAGCAGGAGCCACAAAAGGTAAATTGCCCAGCCCTTGTAAAACTTTGTTCATTTGTACATCTGTAGGCTTCTCTGATTGCAGAGCTCACCTTATTGCATGTCATCACCAGCTCATTCAATTTCCCAACCACTAGCCCTTCATTCCCTGCAACTTTGGTCAGCTCAGTTCCGAGGAACATCTGAGCACCTTTCATGTCAGCCATGACCTCTTGCTTCAACAATTCAACCCCAGATGTCAAGTTCGCAACTACAGAAGCTTGCACATCTCTCTTAGTCAATCTGAAGGCTTCTCTGATTGCAGAGCTCACCTTGTTGCATGTCATCACCAGCTCATTCAATTTCCCAACCACTAGCCCTTCATTCCCTGCAACTTTGGTCAGCTCAGTTCCGAGGAACATCTGAGCACCTTTCATGTCAGCCATGACCTCTTGCTTCAACAATTCAACCCCAGATGTCAAGTTCGCAACTACAGAAGCTTGCACATCTCTCTTAGTCAATCTGAAGGCTTCTCTGATTGCAGAGCTCACCTTATTGCATGTCATCACCAGCTCATTCAATTTCCCAACCACTAGCCCTTCATTCCCTGCAACTTTGGTCAGCTCAGTTCCGAGGAACATCTGAGCACCTTTCATGTCAGCCAATGAGCTAGTGTTGGCAGTTAGAGAACTGGTTAAGTCCTCCACCCTACGAATAAGGCCTTGGACTTCGGTTTGGTTTCTCTCTAACTGTGCTTCTATATTGAAAGGAGGTGGGGGTTGTGCAGAAGCAGGAGCCACAAAAGGTAAATTGCCCAGCCCTTGTAAAACTTTGTTCATTTGTACATCTGTAGGACTCTCAGATTCAGTCTCAGAATCGAGATCCTTTTCTGAAGGGGCATCATAATTTATTGGTGGTGGTACATGGTGAATTTGTGGGTGTAGAAAGTGAAGTGAAGGTGTGAAAGAAGGATCGGTTACATATGCGGGATTGGTGCCAGGTGGGAAGATAGGATTTTGGTGAGATGGTGGTGGTGGTACATAAGGTTCATCGATTTGGATTTCTGGGGGAGGAGGTGGGGCGTTTGCGAGGCTGGGGGCTGGCTCAGAATCGGATTGATTCGCCTCCAGTAAGCCCTCGTCAAACTCAAATTCGGCAAGAGAATCAAGATTCTCCTGAAGTGGCTCATCGTCATCCCAGAAAGCATTCACTTGTGCGATCTGGTCAGATATGCCCTGGTTTGGGTCACTAGTACCCTCACCAGATTCTGGTTCAACAGCTGCTTCAGCAGTTGCATCGTCACCAGAATTGGAAATTTCAATAGTAGGCACACTAACGGGTCCCACATTCTTTTGTGGCCCACTTAGTGTCCTTTCTGGGCCAGCTAGTGTGGCTGCACCAGTTTTAGAGAATACCTGAATCATAGCAGAGGAGATTTCTGGTTCATCTCCAGTAATTGTTGCCTTCGAGAAATCCCTGCTATATTCTGGTACAGAAGCTTCTGGTCCAGCTTCATCATAAGCATTACCAAGTATATCTTTGAAGCATAAGCTTAAAAACCTTGGAAATGCAATATGTAGACTTCTCTTCCCCTTTAATTTTGTAATCAACTGAGAGAAGAGGATCTCAGCGAAGTCTACTTGCATTCCATTCCAGATATAATACCCCATTTCAACTTGGGGTAGTGAGAGTTGGTCCAACCCTCCATGGTTGCCACCCAGACTCTCCACTATTTGCGTCCAGAAGAACCTCCAACATGTACCAAAACCAGACAAGAAAATATGTCCAGAGGTCTTCAAGTTACCATTATCATCCTCCATGTCACCATGGCCAGTGGCGACCAAAACCTCCCTAAAGTTGACTCCTTTGAGTCTTTTCTCAAACACCTGGGGAGGTTTGAGGTAGTTCAGACGAAGGGAAGTTCTGAACCCCTCGAGGGTGATGACACATTTCTTTGTGCCCTCATTTAGAGTGAAGGATATAGATTGTTCATCCTTACTCACCACTGCTGAATACCAGAATTCAAGCAAGTATCGATGATACATTGCTTGCGGATTTGCGGTCATCGCGTAATGGAAGAGGGATTGCTCCCAGAAGTTGTTGATTCTTCCCATTAACGATTTGGTATGTATATTCAATTGAGCCAAAAAGTTGCTCATATTGAATCGGATTTGAGATGCAGTGAAGTTCTTAGGCCATA
The DNA here is from genome assembly GCA_034093135.1 of Erigeron breviscapus. Classification (NCBI taxonomy): domain Eukaryota; kingdom Viridiplantae; phylum Streptophyta; class Magnoliopsida; order Asterales; family Asteraceae; genus Erigeron; species Erigeron breviscapus. The sequence continues at coordinate 223,562,732 of CM067167.1, read as the reverse complement.
TGGCAGAAGTTTTCACATCACTTGATGGATTATATTCAAATGTTATGAGTGATTTATGTGAAGATGAAGATGATTTAGCCATTTGAGATTTGAAAATGAAAGTGAAGAAAGAAAAGTGAAAAGGGAATATGAAGAGTTATGAATTTAGAGAGTAAATAAGAGAGAGATTGATGATTAGAGAGTAAATGAAACGAAGTAAATGAAAGAATGAATAAGGAATTGGTATTTAAGGTGGAACAAAAAGGATTTTTCCAATTTAAAACAATTTCTGGGGTCACGTCCGCATTTAATGCAGAGACGTTTGAGGGACCCCACCCAGTACACTTTTTCATAAAAAGTACTCATTTTCTACTCTTTTTACGGCGCCACTTGTGCGATACATAAGCATGACCACAAATAAGTTAAAAACCTAGTATGTAGTATGCCACGTGTACACACAATTGGCCAAGTATCAAAAATATCTTGAAAAGATTTTTGTATTTCAGTGATGACAAAACAAATTCTGAGCATGGTCAGTTTCAGAAAAATCTGAACCATCTCAGTCATTAAAATTCAACTGAAATATTTTGATATTCTGAAGTGCTTCAGTTAAATACATTTTTCTGAGCAAAAGGTTCCCCCTCAGAAAGAAGGTTTATTTTATATTTTGAAAAATGTTTAACATTCCCCCTGAAGTGATGATCCATGAATTAATAAGTGCCAAGATAGTATCACTAAGGCGTTCGATAGCTAGGCGAGCAAAAATTACATGGATCGCTCAGACTAGTGAACCAGATCAGTGTCACTGAGGCGTTCATAATAAGATTACCAGTCTAAGGATTTAACATACCCAACTCACTGATTAGATGTTTAAAAGTTTTGACATCTAAGGGTTTTGTGAAAACATCAGCGAGTTGCTTATCAGTGGGAATAAAGTGCAATTCAATATCTCCTTTCAGAATATGATCACGAATGAAATGATACCTGAGATCGATGTGCTTGGTTTTCGAGTGCATTACAGGATTGTGAGATATGGCAATGGCACTGGTGTTATCACAAAAGATTGGAGTCTTTGTGTAAGTAACACCATAATCAGTCAGCTGGTTCTTCATCCATAGAATCTGAGCACAACAACTCGCTGCAGAGATGTACTCAGCTTCTGCAGTGGATAGTGATACTGCAGTCTGCTTCTTACTAGTCCAGCTTACTAATTTGCCACCAAGGAAATGACACCCACCAGTGGTACTTTTCCTGTCTATCTTGCAACCTGCATGATCAGAATCTGAATAACCCATTAGATCTAGACTGGAGCCTTTGGGATACCAAAGACCCAATCTGGGGACACCCTTAAGGTATCTGAAGACCCTTTTAACAGCATTTGCATGTGCTTCTCTGGGATCAGATTGAAATCTAGCACAAAGGCATGTTGCAAACATTATGTCTGGTCTACTTGCAGTTAAATACATCAGTGAACCAACCATACCTCGATATTTTGTTTGGTCCACTGGTTTTCCATGTGGATCAGAATCCAAAGTTAGTGGAGCAGAAATTGGAGTATCTTTTGATGAGACTGAATCAAATTGATATTTCTTTAGTAAATCTCTGACATATTTTTCTTGGTTAATGAAAATACCATCTTCATTTTGTTTTACTTGAAGTCCTAGAAAATATGTCAGTTCTCCCATCATACTCATTTCATACTCAGAAGACATGATTTTTGAAAAGTTTTTACACATCTTCTCATTAGTAGAACCAAACACAATATCATCAACATAAATTTGTACTAAAAGGATATCACTTTTATCATGCAATATGAATAAAGTTTTATCAATAGCACCTCGTTTAAAACCATTTTTAAGAAGATGTTTAGTAAGAGTATCATACCAGGCTCTGGGTGCTTGTCTCAGACCATATAAGGCTTTGTTCAGTCTGCACACCCAATGTGGTTTTTCTTCATTGATGAACCCTGGTGGTTGATGCACGTACACAACTTCTTCTAGATCGCCATTCAGAAATGCACTTTTGACATCCATTTGATAGACTTTAAATTGATGATGAGCTGCAAAAGCTAAGAAAATTCTGATAGCTTCAAGTCTAGCAACTGGTGCAAAGTTTCATCAAAATCTATTCCCTCTTCTTGTGCATATCCCTTTGCAACAAGTCTAGCTTTGTTTCTAATGACGTGACCATCTTCGTCCATCTTGTTTCTGAAGACCCATATTGTCCCAATTGGTTCCTTCTTCAGGTTACTGGGACAAGGAACGAGTTCCCATACATCGTTTCTTTTAAACTGGTTGAGCTCATCTTGCATGGCTTCAACCCAGCTTGGGTCCTTCATAGCCTCGTCAATCTTCTTGGGTTCAATGAGAGATAAGAAACTGACGTTTAAGCATTGATCGCTTGTGGCTCTTCTGGTCTGAACCCCACTAGTGGAACTCCCAATGATTTGCTCGATAGGATGTGCTTTAGTCCACTTAGTGTATTGACCAGGGTGAGAAATGATATCAGTGCAAGAATTTCTCTGAGTAACTTCTGGAGGAGCTTCAGAAAATACATCTGCAGCTTCTTCTTCTTCCTGCATATCATGACTTGCATCATGAAATTCTTCAGATTGATGTTGCTCAGTGGAATCTGATATCATGGGTGTAGCAGCATATACATCTGATCCAATAGTTAGTTCAGAAGGTAGTTTGAAACTAACTGGAGGATAAAATGGAATGTTGCTTTGCTTGTTTCTTTCTGGTTCTGAACGGAGATGTTCAGAAACATGTTCAGGTGACTGATCAGATTCTGCAATAGGATCAGAATCACCAAAACTGATTGGACTTTCTGAGGGTGGCTCAGAAATGG
>CM067167.1:223529312-223558903 GCA_034093135.1 Erigeron breviscapus | reverse complement strand
AAAAAAAAAAAAAAAAAAAAAAAAAAAAAAAAAAAAAAAAAAAAAAAAAAAAAAAAAAAAAAAAAAAAAAAAAAAAAAAAAAAAAAAAAAAAAAAAAAAAAAAAAAAAAAAAAAAAAAAAAAAAAAAAAAAAAAAAAAAAAAAAAAAAAAAAAAAAAAAAAAAAAAAAAAAAAAAAAAAAAAAAAAAAAAAAAAAAAAAAAAAAAAAAAAAAAAAAAAAAAAAAAAAAAAAAAAAAAAAAAAAAAAAAAAAAAAAAAAAAAAAAAAAAAAAAAAAAAAAAAAAAAAAAAAAAAAAAAAAAAAAAAAAAAAAAAAAAAAAAAAAAAAAAAAAAAAAAAAAAAAAAAAAAAAAAAAAAAAAAAAAAAAAAAAAAAAAAAAAAAAAAAAAAAAAAAAAACAAATCTGGCGCATACCAGTGTGAGTCCCTCGATAGCTCTGGATCGCTCTCGAGATCGTCTATGGTTATGTCGTGAGTGCGGAATCCTCACGAGATAACTGTTTGATTAGTTATCATATGTGAGTCCCTCGATAGCTCTGGATCGCTCTCGAGATCGTCTATGGTTATGTCGTGAGTGCGGAATCCTCACGAGATAACTGTTTGATTAGTTATCTATATTATTGCTAATTATAAGTGTATAATCAGCCTTAATTATGCTATATTCGTTTGCTAATGATTGCCAACGAACTTAGATGATTGGTGTGTGTGTTAATCGACTGGTTCACTCAATTTAGGTTTTCAGTCGTTTATATATGTTCCAATTGATATTGGGCTTGCTGGGCTTTGTTCCTACGAACTTAGCAGCCCAGCCCTTAGAACGAAGATAATCTTCGTTCGTTCCTAACGAAGATCATCTTCGTTAGTACTAAAACCATCAACATCTTATGCTTAGTTATTTTCCTAGTACTTTATGTACAAGAACCTAACATATATTATGATTGTACTTGTATGACATACATAACAACCATCATATATAAACATATATAAAACACCAAAACATGTAATCAATCATTACTAAAACACGAAGTCCATAATCTATTAATTACATATAAATGAATAAGACATAATCAAATCTAAGTTGCTGTTGTCACATCAACATGCATCAACAAACTCCCCCTTGACAGCAGCATCTTCGATTTCTTTAGTCTTCAAAAATCTTGTCATCCATCAAATAACAATCGCTTGCTATTTGCGTGAATGTTCTCATGTAAGCAGACCTTCAGAATTTTACGATATCGACTTTCTTCATCCTTCCAAAATGGCAAAAATGAGCACTCAGTATCGTATAACCTTCTTAGATCATTTCTTGAGAAGTTGACCAACTGCATTGGATCATATAATCTTCTCAACAAAATCTTCTTCTGTGAGTCTGCATACATTTTGGCTTCACCAGAAATGCGATCAATCTCCCAATTATCCATTTTATCTAGGCATCTTGTGGCCATTTCTTGGCAGGGACCTTGATCATACATTTGATATCACGTTGAATATACTCAACGCTTCTATCTGGTTTCACCACCTTCTTCTTCTTTCTCGGTTTGATATGAAACTTCGGCTCATCTGAGTCTTTCATACTCGATCTCATCTTAAAATCTTCACGAAGCTTCTTACCAATGACATCAGCAAGACCATACTCGCTTGGATTGATAATCCAAGTATTTCCAAGTTCATGTAGGTCTTCTTCACATAAACTTCTAAAATGTCTCTCACTCCATGCTAAATACTGACAACCTTCTGGTCTTTTGAGAACGAACAGCTTCAGTTCTTCATCATAAAACCAACTCCAGATAATTGTCTTGTATTTTGCAGCATCTTTGTCCGAGATATGAGTCCAATACACAGAGGGTCTCAGAGTATCCCTAGTGACTATAAATTCACCAACTCTCTGACCAGGTACAATTCTATCAATCACCTGTGATGGATCATCATCTCTGAGAGGCACTGGAAACTCATTTGGATTAAATGGTCTTGTCAAATTAATCTCATAAGGAAAAGGAACCAATGCATCTTGAACCTTAGCATATACTACAAAGTTTAAAACTTTAGTATTGCTACTAAATGGAGCTTGTAGCATTAGAATCAGAATCAGAATCAGAATCAGAATCAGAATCAGAATCAGAATCAGAATCAGAATCAGAATCAGAATCAGAATCAGAATCAGAATCAGAATCAGAATCAGAATCAGAATCAGAATCAGAATCAGAATCAGAATCAGAATCAGAATCAGAATCAGAATCAGAATCAGAATCAGAATCAGAATCAGAATCAGAATCAGAATCAGAATCAGAATCAGAATCAGAATCAGAATCAGAATCAGAATCAGAATCAGAATCAGAATCAGAATCAGAATCAGAATCAGAATCAGAATCAGAATCAGAATCAGAATCAGAATCAGAATCAGAATCAGAATCAGAATCAGAATCAGAATCAGAATCAGAATCAGAATCAGAATCAGAATCAGAATCAGAATCAGAATCAGAATCAGAATCAGAATCAGAATCAGAATCAGAATCAGAATCAGAATCAGAATCAGAATCAGAATCAGAATCAGAATCAGAATCAGAATCAGAATCAGAATCAGAATCAGAATCAGAATCAGAATCAGTCATAACTTATTACATGCAACCTAAAATACAATTCATCTAATCATTATTAACATCATAAGTTGAATCAGAATCAGAATCAGATTCCAAAGCAGTTGGCTTTTGAATCTGTAATTCTTTTTCTCTTTCAGTAACTGCTTCTTGTTGTTTATCTAACAAGACATCAAATACATCATGAAATGCGTTTTCTTCAGAATAATAGTCATGTCCAAATTTTGCTTCAACTTCACGCTTTAATCGTTCAGTTTCAGCTTCAACTTGATCATCACTTAAATAATCTATTGATTTTGAAGAATTACCTGAGCTGTCAAGTGCTTCAATGATCTCAGCATCTCGAGGAGCACTTGATTCTCCAGCACCAGATGTACCAACCTCAGTATTATCTCCCCCTATCTCCCCCTGAACTTCAACACCCTTTCCTTTGTCAAGAACTGGGCGAGAATCAGATCGATCACCAGCATTATCAGCATCATCATCATCTTGACGTCTTGGCACTGATAATCTGCATATCTCTTCAGGCACATCTCCCCCTTGATTCTTGACCCAATTGACAAGAAAGGTCAGAGCAGTTCGGACATCCGAGAGATCAGACTCTAACGTGTGAACATGAGTCTCTAAATCCTCAATACGTCGAACCAGAGGAGAATCCTCAGAAGGAGCTGGTACTGTACGTGCACGCTTAACTCTTTGATAAGTAAGAGTAGCATCCATTGGTCTTTTAGAACCATCCTAAGTAAAACATAATAATCCTGCAAAGTTACCTTATCATGAACAAAATTTACCTTATCATGAACAAAATTTACCTTATCATGAACAAAATTTACCTTATCATGAACAAAATTTACCTTATCATGAACAAAATTTACCTTATCATGAACAAAATTTACCTTATCATGAACAAAATTTACCTTATCATGAACAAAATTTACCTTATCATGAACAAAATTTACCTTATCATGAACAAAATTTACCTTATCATGAACAAAATTTACCTTATCATGAACAATTTGAGCCTTATCAGAACAAAATTTACCTTATCATGAACAAAATTTACCTTATCATGAACAAAATTTACCTTATCATGAACAAATTTACCTTATCATGAACAAAATTTACCTTATCATGAACAAAATTTACCTTATCATGAACAAAATTTACCTTATCATGAACAAAATTTACCTTATCATGAACAAAATTTACCTTATCATGAACAAAATTTACCTTATCATGAACAAAATTACTTATCATGAACAAAATTTACCTTATCATGAACAAAATTTACCTTATCATGAACAAAATTTACCTTATCATGAACAAAATTTACCTTATCATGAACAAAATTTACCTTATCATGAACAAAATTTACCTTATCATGAACAAAATTTACCTTATCATGAACAAAATTTACCTTATCATGAACAAAATTTACCTTATCATGAACAAAATTTACCTTATCATGAACAAAATTTACCTTATCATGAACAAAATTTACCTTATCATGAACAAAATTTACCTTATCATGAACAAAATTTACCTTATCATGAACAAAATTTACCTTATCATGAACAAAATTTACCTTATCATGAACAAAATTTACCTTATCATGAACAAAATTTACCTTATCATGAACAAAATTTACCTTATCATGAACAAAATTTACCTTATCATGAACAAAATTTACCTTATCATGAACAAAATTTACCTTATCATGAACAAAATTTACCTTATCATGAACAAAATTTACCTTATCATGAACAAAATTTACCTTATCATGAACAAAATTTACCTTATCATGAACAAAATTTACCTTATCATGAACAAAATTTACCTTATCATGAACAAAATTTACCTTATCATGAACAAAATTTACCTTATCATGAACAAAATTTACCTTATCATGAACAAAATTTACCTTATCATGAACAAAATTTACCTTATCATGAACAAAATTTACCTTATCATGAACAAAATTTACCTTATCATGAACAAAATTTACCTTATCATGAACAAAATTTACCTTATCATGAACAAAATTTACCTTATCATGAACAAAATTTACCTTATCATGAACAAATTACCGTTATCATGAACAAAATTTACCTTATCATGAACAAAATTTACCTTATCATGAACAAAATTTACCTTATCATGAACAAAATTTACCTTATCATGAACAAAATTTACCTTATCATGAACAAAATTTACCTTATCATGAACAAAATTTACCTTATCATGAACAAAATTTAATGTTCAAAATTTACCTTATCATGAACAAAATTTACCTTATCATGAACAGATTGAGCCGTATCAGAAACTAATCGACATATAATGTTCAAAATTTACCTTATCATGAACAAAATTTACCTTATCATGAGCCATATCAGAGACTATCGGAGAAGCATGACATGCCTTGCTTCGACGTTCTCTACGTAGCTCACTAGATACACCTTCTTGAGATAAGTGATAAGAATGATCACTTGCAGAAGCTTCATCATTTTCAGACTCAACCGAAACATCATGAACCGCTTTCGTTCGATTTTCATTCCCAGAATCAGCCGCAACACTATCATATTCTTCTGTATCTGCTTCAACACCATCATCACCACCATCATTCCCACTATCAGAATCATCATCAGAACTGTCATCTGAACTGTCATCTGAACTCTCTTCATCTTCATGATCAGAGTTGTCTTCATCATCCACTAACATATCGTCCTCAAAACGAGAGCGATAATTTGGATTAATCAGATGACCAAACAGTGGTGGATCAGTCAGACCAGCCACATTGCCTGTGTTAGCTGCCAAATCAGCATATAAACGTAATGGCCAAGCATGAGGTACATAACGAGGACCTTGATCAAATATCAAGTTAGGACAAAAGTGCCTAACGATTGCCATAACAAAACGTGGATATAAAAGAAACCTATTCCTCGGTTTAGCATTAATCTGACCAATAAACTCATGATAGAAGAATGTTGAAAACGGATAAGGACGATTATAGACCAAAGCAATCATTTGTGAAGAAAGCTGAGCAGAAAGTTGATCAAACCCCGCCTTACGATTACTCAGACTTACTAACAAAGCGTAAGCAAGGTATCTCCAGCGTCCTTGAAAACCACTCTTATCAAATGGAAGCTTTATCTGTCCAGCAAACCCCATTCTTTGAAAGCACCTACGAATAAAATCAAACTCATACGCTAATTCTACTGCTTCGTCTGATTCCTCACCCAAGTGTAGAATTTCACGAAGTATCGCAGCATTAAAATCAAAGGTAATTCCTGCAACAGTTGCTCGAATAATGCTACTACCATCAACCATTACTTGATGAGCAGTCCTCCAGAAATCATCAATGTACTGCCTAACTAATCGTGGTGAATCACAGAATGCAAAAGACAGTCTTGAACGAGCAATAAAGGTAAACATTTCATGATAGCGTTCTGAATTATGCTGATCGGGATCCAGATCTAAGGCCAAGTTGTGTTTCTTAAAGAACTGGCGAGGAGCAAGAGCCATTTCTGCAAAACAAATCATAATATAAAAACAGTTATTAGTACAAGAGATGAATTGCAGGTTAAATAAACTTAATCACTAATTTCATAAGTTAAACTGTTCGAAATTAGTCGTTAAGTTCGTAAATGAAGAATGAACGAATTTAGACTTTAAATTCGTTAGTTATGACTGAACGAAGATAATGGTCATCTTCGTTTAAAACCAAGTGAAACGAATTTGATGTGACAAAATCCAAACGAAGTTAGCCACTATCTTCGTGAGTACAATTCCAAACGAAGTTAGCCACTATCTTCGTGAGTACAATTCCAAACGAAGTTAGCCACTATCTTCGTGAGTACAATTCCAAACGAAGTTAGCCACTATCTTCGTGAGTACAATTCCAAACGAAGTTAGCCACTATCTTCGTGAGTACAATTCCAAACGAAGTTAGCCACTATCTTCGTGAGTACAATTCCAAACGAAGTTAGCCACTATCTTCGTGAGTACAATTCCAAACGAAGTTAGCCACTATCTTCGTGAGTACAATTCCAAACGAAGTTAGCCACTATCTTCGTGAGTACAATTCCAAACGAAGTTAGCCACTATCTTCGTGAGTACAATTCCAAACGAAGTTAGCCACTATCTTCGTGAGTACAATTCCAAACGAAGTTAGCCACTATCTTCGTGAGTACAATTCCAAACGAAGTTAGCCACTATCTTCGTGAGTACAATTCCAAACGAAGTTAGCCACTATCTTCGTGAGTACAATTCCAAACGAAGTTAGCCACTATCTTCGTGAGTACAATTCCAAACGAAGTTAGCCACTATCTTCGTGAGTACAATTCCAAACGAAGTTAGCCACTATCTTCGTGAGTACAATTCCAAACGAAGTTAGCCACTATCTTCGTGAGTACAATTCCAAACGAAGTTAGCCACTATCTTCGTGAGTACAATTCCAAACGAAGTTAGCCACTATCTTCGTGAGTACAATTCCAAACGAAGTTAGCCACTATCTTCGTGAGTACAATTCCAAACGAAGTTAGCCACTATCTTCGTGAGTACAATTCCAAACGAAGTTAGCCACTATCTTCGTGAGTACAATTCCAAACGAAGTTAGCCACTATCTTCGTGAGTACAATTCCAAACGAAGTTAGCCACTATCTTCGTGAGTACAATTCCAAACGAAGTTAGCCACTATCTTCGTGAGTACAATTCCAAACGAAGTTAGCCACTATCTTCGTGAGTACAATTCCAAACGAAGTTAGCCACTATCTTCGTGAGTACAATTCCAAACGAAGTTAGCCACTATCTTCGTGAGTACAATTCCAAACGAAGTTAGCCACTATCTTCGTGAGTACAATTCCAAACGAAGTTAGCCACTATCTTCGTGAGTACAATTCCAAACGAAGTTAGCCACTATCTTCGTGAGTACAATTCCAAACGAAGTTAGCCACTATCTTCGTGAGTACAATTCCAAACGAAGTTAGCCACTATCTTCGTGAGTACAATTCCAAACGAAGTTAGCCACTATCTTCGTGAGTACAATTCCAAACGAAGTTAGCCACTATCTTCGTGAGTACAATTCCAAACGAAGTTAGCCACTATCTTCGTGAGTACAATTCCAAACGAAGTTAGCCACTATCTTCGTGAGTACAATTCCAAACGAAGTTAGCCACTATCTTCGTGAGTACAATTCCAAACGAAGTTAGCCACTATCTTCGTGAGTACAATTCCAAACGAAGTTAGCCACTATCTTCGTGAGTACAATTCCAAACGAAGTTAGCCACTATCTTCGTGAGTACAATTCCAAACGAAGTTAGCCACTATCTTCGTGAGTACAATTCCAAACGAAGTTAGCCACTATCTTCGTGAGTACAATTCCAAACGAAGTTAGCCACTATCTTCGTGAGTACAATTCCAAACGAAGTTAGCCACTATCTTCGTGAGTACAATTCCAAACGAAGTTAGCCACTATCTTCGTGAGTACAATTTGGTACTTAGGAAAAATTCTGCAAGATTCGTCATCACAATATTTTCAACAATGCAACCCCTTTGACCTAAACCTGTACATAGCAATAACTTGTTAAAAACAACTTGTTAAAAACAACTTGTTCATGCCTTGTATCAAAAAGAACCACCATCTAAACTCATCATTTATAATGTAAGTATTTTACAAACATTACAATCTTGAATAGAAACAAAACCCCATGATCTAAAATCAACCATTAACAAACCTGAAAATAATCAATCGTCATACAAACAGAGTTACCAACCATGACCATGAGACGGAGAAAAGTTCACTAATCACTGAGTTGCTTGACGGCAAACCATCTTGAAACACTTAAGTCCCATACCAGATGCCGTCTACAAAACTAACAAACAATGAGTAGTCCAAAATTCAATGAAGAACTTTATAAAATTTCCGGAGTCATGTCATAAGTCAAGATAGAAAATTCAAAATAACAAGTATCACATTGATTATTTTCACTAAATACATGAATTGTTAAAGTAAATAACTACTCCAAAAACACGTTCATGTATTATTCCTTCACGTGCTCATATCTGCAACACACCTATTGTCACTACACACCAAGGATCGTATCTCCATGATATCATCCGTATGAATAACAATGTATTTGCAGAAAACAGCACTCCAACTTAATCTTCTTAACCTGAATACTGCACACTTGACAAAAACTCATTAACGCATTGAGAACAAAACATAGTAATGCAGAAACATAGTAATGCAGAAAATTCAAGCTAAAATCATACAAAAACAGGGTTAACAAATACGAAATAACAATGAATCTAACAAAAGATCAAGGGAGGTCATTTCATCGTCAAACCCTAAAATGTCACCAAGTTATAAATTAAATTCTTAACTTGTACCAACTGAAAATTTGTGAGATTTCAAATAACTTTGACTTTTCACAAAACACTTAAAATATCATTTCTATTATCCCGCCAAATTGAAGACACCAATTTCAAATGCGCACATCACAGTAAAGAGCTCGAAATGGAAAACCACAAGGAGACTCCTACCTTCGAAGAAAATCCAAAGGCCTATGAGAGGGACACACCCAGAAAAACCAGTAGAATTCGCAGTGGCAAGACAACAAAAGATCATTTTCTAAACTTAAACAAATTAATGTTCATATCAGAAAATCTTCTTTTTAAACAAACCACACAACCTCATAAAGAATTCTCATGAATGAATTCAGTAAAACATATACTCAGAATTTCAAATAGAATCTCTCGTGCAATAAGAACTTATAAAAATACTATTTTGACTCAATAAAAAGAAAAGATCATTTTCTAAACTTAAACAAATTAATGTCCATATCAGAAAATCTTCTTTTTAAACAAACCACACAACCTCATAAAGAATTCTCATGAATGAATTCAGTAAACATATACTCAGAATTTCAAATAGAATCTCTCGTGCAATAAGAACTTATGAAAATACTATTTTGACTCAATAAAAAGAAAAATAACTCAGAATAAAAATAACAGAATAATAAACTAAGCTATACACTAATTAACTTGAATTTATTCATCATTTATTCATTATTTACATGATGCTTGGTTACTGCTGACTAGATCAGTTTAGCAATTACATAAGCCTGTGGGTGAGAAATAATTCTCTTATTATTAGTTATGAACAGTGACCCAACAACGATTACCGGTATGTTTGTCCTCTTAAACACTCGGTACTTCCAGTCTCCTTTTTGGTTTGTGGCACTTTCGTATTACTTGAGCCAAGGACAGTCACCATGTAACTTAGTAAGTTACTCATGCCACAATTATAGGTTTGCGAACTTATGTGACCCACAGTCAAGCATACACTTAAAATCGACAGAGCATTAAAGTCCTTAACCAGATGTGTTTATAAGCGTTACAACTTTGAAAGTCACCATGGTTAATGATCTTACGATCAAGGGTCAGAACAAACACTTTTGATGCTTAGTGCATGATTCGAATTGGCTATTCTTCATTGCTTCTTTGAGATTAACTTCATTGATGTGCAACAATTTGATACTTCAAAAATATTTGATGATACTTCTTGACTATTCTTCATGATTTCTTGATTCTTCGGTATTTTGTTTTAGCCAATCGAGATCATGATGGTTTTAATAGTTGCTTTAGAAGCTAAAACCCATTTTGTTCTGTTTAGATTGACATACACGAATGCATGCGAATCCCCCCTATGGTTTACAAACACATCCAATCGCAAACCAAATGCTAAATCTTTCTCAAGTTTTAAGGATGGCACAATTCACTTGAAAAGTCCATATTCAAGGCCATATGCTGACGTGTTTCCCACAAGAACATTGTATAAATTAAGTTCAGATTGAAGGAAACCTTGGTACTTTGTGCCTACCGATATATCCTTAATTGTAATCACTGAACTGAGCAGTTATATTACGATTAAACAAGCTTAAAAGCTAAAGTATCGTCACGTCTAATCATTTAGTGCAGTGACCGTACTTCATTTATTATATTTTTGGATTTTCAGACACTAGATATATACAAACTTATACTAAAACAACTCTTTTTGTATTTTAATGACTCTATCTATGTACGACTTAAACTACAAAGACTCGAAAAAATTTTAAGTTCTTTGAGAGAAACTACTCGGCATTCTTCATACCATTGAGTTGATATAACAACTCATGACGAGGTCTATCAAAAGCTTTAGTATAAAGATCAGCAAGGTTATCATCAGTAACAACCTTTTCTAAATGAATAAGCTTTTTCTCAAAACAGTCACGCAAAAAATGATGCTTTATATCAATGTGCTTGGTGACTTTAAAGTTTTTCGGATTCTTAGTAATATCTATGGCAGACTTATTATCAATACAAATAGGAGAGTCAGAGATATCCATACCATAGTCGCGCAATTGTTGCTGTATCCAAAGTACCTGAGAACAGCATTGACCAGCAGCTATGTACTCTGCTTCACAGGTAGACTGTGCAACAGATGTCTGCTTTTTGCACTGCCACGATATAATTCTCCCCCCTAAAAGTTGACATCCACCTGACGTTGATTTCCTATCCGAACTGCAGCCACCATAATCCGAATCAGTATAAGCTTTGAATTCAAAGGAACCATGCATGGGATACCAAAGCCCTAGACGAGGCTTGGCCTTCACATAACGAAGAATCCTTTTCGCAGCTTTCATATGTGACTCTTTCGGATTAGCCTGATATCTAGCACACATGCAAACAGCAAAGGTAATGTCTGGACGTGAAGCCGTCAGATACATCAAGGAACCAATAATAGCCCGATATTGAGTTGCATCGACTTCTGGATCATTAGGCTTATCAGGACACAGCCCATGATTAGTCTGAATGGGAGTAATTGCATCTTTAGCATCGGTCATTCGAAACCTTGTGAGAAGATCCTGAACATACTTGCTCTGATGAATAAAGAACCCATCCTTCAGTTGATCCACCTGTAATCCAAGGAAGAAAGTTAATTCCCCCATAGCACTCATTTCGAACTTAGCCTTCATGCTCTGCTCAAACTCCTTGCACATGGTCTTATCAGATGAACCAAAAATGATATCATCAACGTAAACCTGTACAAGCAAGTAGTCCTTCCCTTTCCATTTGATGAACAACGTGCTGTCAATAGAACCTCGAGTAAAACCATTTTCATGCAAATGAGTAGACAGTTTTTCATACCATGATCGAGGAGCCTGATGTAAACCATATAGAGCCTTATCAAGACGATATACTCTATTGGGAAAATCTGGATCCTCAAACCCCTGAGGTTGATCTACATACACTTCTTCTCTAATTTCGCCATACAAAAAGGCACTCTTTACGTCAAGTTGATACACCTTTATACCTTGATAGCTAGCAAATGCCAGAAATAATCGAATAGCTTCTAGTCTAGCTACAGGTGCAAAAGTCTCATCGTAATCAAAACCTTCTTGTTGCTCAAATCCTCTAACTACCAACCGAGCCTTATTGCGAGTGACAACACCTTTGTCATCCTTTTTACAACGAAAAACCCATCGCGTAGATAAAGGAGATTCACCATGAGGTAAGTCAACTAACTTCCATACATCAAGCTTCCGAAACTGAGCCAATTCTTCTTGCATCGCCTCAACCCATGACGGATCTTTAAGAGCCATACCAACATTCTTAGGCTCAACCTGAGAGATGAAGCAATAGTACAAGTACCAAGTAATCGCCCCAGTATCCTTAACCTCAGCAAACATACTTGACATCTTCAATCGGAACACCTGTAAAAGAAACAGGACCACGAAAAGAAGTGAAAACACCATCATAATCAAAGTTATTAGCAGGACCAATGTGCACAGCAGGTTTATGACTGACAATTACGACATTTGTACCAAAATCGACTTTGCCAGTTTTCTGATTGTACACACGCCGAATCGGTGTACTTGGCACATAACCTAAAAAGAATCCCTCCTCAGATTTAGCATCAAATTTCCCTTGAGGAAGAACTTTCAGAAAAGTACACGGAACACCAAACGGCTCAACATTCTGCAAATTGGGCTTTTTGTTGTGCAACAGCTCATAACAAGTCTTCTTAATCGGAACACCTGTAAAAGAAACAGGACCACGAAAAGAAGTGAAAACACCATCATAATCAAAGTTATTAGCAGGACCAATGTGCACAGCAGGTTTATGACTGACAATTACGACATTTGTACCAAAATCGACTTTGCCAGTTTTCTGATTGTACACACGCCGAATCGGTGTACTTGGCACATAACCTAAAAAGAATCCCTCCTCAGATTTAGCATCAAATTTCCCTTGAGGAAGAACTTTCAGAAAAGTACACGGAACACCAAACGGCTCAACATTCTGCAAATTGGGCTTTTTGTTGTGCAACAGCTCATAACAAGTCTTCTTAAACCGTTTAACTGTTAAAACCCGATTCAAAATGTGGCAAGCTGTATTCACCGCCTCTCCCCAGAAAGTAATAGGAAGCCCTGAATCAGCAAGCATCGTCCTGGCTGTTTCTATCAATGTCCTGTTCTTCCTTTCAGCTACTCCATTCTGTTGTGGCTCATAAGGTGCACTGAATTGATGTTGAATTCCTTTTGTCAAGCAAAATGCAGTAATCGTATGATTCTTGAACTCAGTGCCATTGTCACTCCTGATTCTCTTAACTTTAATCTCATGGACATTCTCGACTTGTTTAATGAAATCCATAAATCGAGCAGCAGTCTCATCCTTGGTCTTCAAAAAGAATACCCATGAGAATCTTGAGTAATCATCAGTGATCACCAAACAATAATACATCCCTCCAATGCTTCTGATGTTCACAGGACCAAAGAGATCCATATGAAGTAACTCAAATGGTTTGGATATAGAATTTTGCACCTTTGATTTATGGGGATTCTTATGTTGTTTCCCTTTCAAACAAGGTACACATTTATCTTCCATCCCAAATTTCTTTACCGGAACACCTTCAACTAATTCAAGACTGATAAGTTCATTCATCTTCCGAAAGTTGATATGTCCCATTCTTCGATGCCATAGGAGAGATTCCGACTCATTGGCCTTGCTCAACAAACAAAGGGACTCCTTTGGATTATCAACACCTAAAACTAAACCATAGATGTCTCTCTTCCTAGGAGCTCTGAGCATAATCCATTCTTCAGGAATAACAAAACCCGGCTTCAAGATGAATGCCTCCTTTTCTGTGAAATGAACATTGTTGCCCTTGTCACAGATCTGTGAGACACTCATAAGATTATGAGTAAGTTGTTCCACATAGTTTACTCGTTCTAGAGTAAGTTGTCCATTGACGACATCTCCTTGACCGGTGATGTTACCGCCCTTGGATCCAGCAAAACTAACATATGACCCATGTATATCAACATAATTGGACAAGAGCTTCTTGTCCCCTGTCATGTGCCTGGAGCATCCACTGTCAAGGTACCACAAATGAATTGGTTTCCTAGGAACTCCCTGCACATAAAATGAGATAAGTTAGTTTTCGAGTGGGACCCAAACCTTCATTGGTTTGGGTCGTCCCTTCTCATCCTTGAGAAGAAGTTCAGTCCAATATCCATTGCTAGAAGCCTTGGATGGAACACGTTTCTCCTCTTGTCTTCTCACTGGAGAAGTCTTCGGACCTCTCGTTGGAGAAGTTCTAGGAGAATGGGGGCCAAAAGAAGGTCGAACACTTGAATGAACCCGGTCATAAAATGAATTACAACTTTGAGACTGACTCGAACTCCCAGAGGGGGTTGTGAATCTATCTTCTCTAGGTGATATACTCCTAGATTCAGGAGATACTTTCCTTTTCTGAGTTGAATTCCTATGAACATTTCCTGTAAAACCTTTTGGTGAAGATTCTCTTCGTTGAGGTATAGTAAAAGGTTTTGGAGAAGATTGAACTTTAGTCTCATTAACCATTTTATCATTACCCAACCCTCTTTTTCCTTCCGAGGTTGAAGCCTTTGAAGGAGAACCTGATCTCCGAGGTCTATTAGGACAAACACTGTAAACATGACCTTTTTCATGACACGCAAAACAAGAAAGGACCTTGACCTTTTTCTTTGTATCTACCTTTTTATCGGTACCTACAGAATCAATTTTAGTCCTAGTGTCCACTGTCTTACTTGTTTTTCTAGTATCATCAGAGTCACGTTTAATTGGTGAATTCCTAGACTTTCTAGCATCATCCATCTCATCCTTACCTATTGAAGACTTCTTAAGTACAGGCATAAGGATTTGCTTCAAAGTCCTAGTAGCTATTTCATCAACAGCTGATCTATCCTCAGATTTTCTAGGTTTAGTCTGCCTAGCCAAAGGAGTGAGACGTGACTGACTTAATTTCTTCATGTCCTCAACAGTCACATCCCAGACTTTATCAATTCTTTTAGGGTCAATTGATTCTAAAGGGAATTCTAATTCAGTGTATACCCTATGACTCTTGTGAAGAGTAAAGTGTGTAACACTATCTTTTTGACCAAAAGAATTAGACTTATTCTGAACAATACCTTTCAATTTCTGTTCCTTTTTAGGTTGAGAAGAACCTCCTACAGACTCTTTTGTTTCCTTAGACAGCTTGACTTCTGGAATTGAGTCTTTTGGTTTACTAGCTTCAGTACTAGATTGAAGTAAAACTTCAGGAATGTTGGGTTCAACGGAGGTATAATTGTTGTTGAAAGGTGGAGGAACATCTTTATAAGAGATCTTAACTGGGTCTAGACTCTTAGTAGAAGAAACCTCAAATTTGTTCATATGCATTAACAGTTCAGAATGCCTAGCAGAATCTAATTTAGCATTTAAGTCCAAAATCTCTATCTTAGCATCAGCTAGTTCTTTTTCAATAGAGGCACACTTCTTTGCTAACAACGAGTAAGCTTCACCACCTACTCTTTCTACAGCTACTGACTGTTTGACTTTGTCCTTCATTGCACTTAGATCAGACTCTAAGGACTTAATCTTTTCCTTGAAAAATCTTTCTTTATCATTGACTGTTTTTTTTCATATCCATTGGCATGGACTTGTAACCAGCAGCAGAAGATGTAATGTTACCGAACTTTAAACTTCCAGTCTTTACACCTTCAGCAGTCTTCTTACCTTTGTTCCCAGCATCCGAAGCAATGAAACCAACAAAATCATCTCCATCAGTATTCTCTGTTGTACCAGAACTACCAACTCCCGAAAAGAATGCATTTACATCAGCTGTTGGGTTCTTCATGGTGGCATGATACAGAGAAGGATCTTGAGTGTAATTATCTTGGAGGTCCTTTGCCTTTTCTTTCATCACTCTGTTCCTAAGAGTAGATATAACTCCATCTATACGCAAGGATGCATAATCATCTCTTTCTTGTAGTCCATGACAAAACTCTTTATAGGCCTTCGGTAAACCATCCAAGAATTTATCCACAATTTCACTTGGAGAATACTTAAGATCAAAATACGCTAACTCTGCAAGCAGATGTTGATATCTCAGAATAAGATCTTCAACCTGTTCGTTCTTGGTAGCGTTGAAACAGTCAAATTGTTTCTTAAGCATTTTGATTCTGTTTTTCTTCAGTAGTGGATCTCCTTCACAATGTGCTTCAATAGCATCGAACAGCTGCTTTGAAGTTTTGTATTCTTGTTTGGGAAACAAATGCACTAACTCTTGTGGAATGCACATCCGAAGAGTCGAAAGAGCCTTTACTTCGATTGCATATGCAGTCTTTTCTTCTCCTTTTAATTCTGCCATCTTGTATGTCGAAGTAACGCCATTGACTGTAAGAGTAGGCCACTCATATCCTTCCGTAATCATAATCCACATATTCAAGTCTTCTCTTTGAATAAAATCCTCGAATCGACCTCTCCACGCCCAGAAATCAGCTAATGAGACTAACTTCGGTGGAGAATTAGTCCTTCCGACTAGATGATCATGATAAACCAGAGAATTCAGATATTGTGCAACAGCACTGTTGACAGACGATGTGGAAGCCATGAGCTAATATAGCAAAAACCTTAAGGAACGAATTTAAGATTAAATTCGTTTGGCTAAGTTCGTTGAGGAAAACGAACTTAACAGCAGTTTTGGGTTTTCGAATGTCACAGAAGAATAAAAATCAAACAGACGATCTGAAACCTTCGATTGGATATCGAATAGGCTCTGATACCACTTGTGAGTCCCTCGATAGCTCTGGATCGCTCTCGAGATCGTCTATGGTTATGTCGTGAGTGCGGAATCCTCACGAGATAACTGTTTGATTAGTTATCTAGATTATTGCTAATTAACAAGATTGTAATCAGCCTTAATTACACTATATTCGTTTGCTAATGATTGCCAACGAACTTAGATGATTGGTGTGTGTGTTAATCGACTGGTTCAACTCAATTTAGGTTTTCCAATCGTTTATATATGTTCCAATTGATATTGGGCTTGCTGGGCTTTGTTCTTACGAACTTAGCAGCCCAGCCCTTAGAACGAAGATAATCTTCGTTCGTTCCTAACGAAGATCATCTTCGTTAGTACTAAAACCATCAACATCTTATGCTTAGTTATTTTCCTAGTACTTTATGTACAAGAACCTAACATATATTACGTTTGTTCTTGTATATCATACATAACAAACATCATATATAAACATATATAACACCTAAATATGTAATCAATCATTACTAAAACACGAAGTCCATAATCTATTAATTACATATAAATGAATAAGACATAATCAAATCTCAGTTGCTGTTGTCACATCAACATGCATCAAAGCTAGGGGTGATCAAGAAGAACCGGAAGATGAAGCGGTTCATAATGAAAATGAGAACGAAAATGAAAATGAAAATGAAGATGTGAATGTGAATGGCGGTGAGAATGGAGGAGAAGGTTTTGTTCAACAAAAGGTTATGATGCTTACCAACAAGGGTGCTTGTTTAAAGACTTCAAGCTTTGTGGAGCTCCGGAATTTAGTGGAGAAGGTGGTGCCACGGGTTGTTTAGAATGGTTGGAGAGAATTGAATCAATCATTGCTCGGAGTGGTTGCGCTTATCACCAACGAATTTCTTATGCCACCGGTATGTTGAAGGGTGATGCCCTTGAATGGTGGAATGAGGAGGTTGATGAATTGGGGATCGATGGGGCTAACAACCTACTTTGGGGAGACTTCAAAGAGATGATAATTGCTAAGTATTGCCCGGCACATGAAATGAGAAACTTGCAAGTGGAATTTTCTAAACTTGCCATGAAGGGAGGAGACTATGAGGGTTACACTCGCCGTTTTGGCCAACTCTCTAGGCTCATTCCCCATTATGTGAGGCCCGAAAATGTGAAGGTTGAGAAGTATGTTGCGGGATTGCCTCATGAAGTGAGAATGCTTGTTTCTCACCCCACCATGCCATTGACATACAAAGAAGCAACCACCCGCACCGCTAGTGTGACATTGGAACTTATAAGGGGTGGTAAGTTGAGCAAAAATGATAACAAAAGGAAAGATGTGGCCGAGTCAAGCGGCACCAAGAAAGATGATAGGCGTGATAATTAGCGCCATGGTCGTGGTGGAAAGGTTTATGCGGCGGTTGTGCCGGTGGCGGGTCCTCCATTAGGTGGTTATGCCAGGGCTAGTCCTTTATGCACTAGGTGTAATCGTCACCAGCAGCCCGCCATGAGATGTGATGTTTGCTTCAATTTCAACCAACCGGGTCACACCTCCAAATTTTGTCCTAATAACTGTCGAGTTGCTCCATTGAACGTTGCTCCTCTAAATGCGAGACGTCCCCCGATAGTTCCGGGTACTTGTTATGAATATGGTAGCCAAGATCACTATTGTAACCGGTGCCCTAATCTTATTGGCCAAAAAGTTCAAGTGATCGTGCATCCTAACCAATTGCAAATTGCCGGTCCAAATCAAAACCGTGGAAATCAAGGCCAACAACAACATCAAGCTCCACAACAACTTGTTCCCCGTGGAAGAGCTTTTGCCGTGAATGCGGCCGAGGCTCGTGTTGATCCAAACGTCGTGGCAGGTACCTTTCTTCTCAACAATCAATATGCCACCGTATTATTTGACTCGGGTGCCGATTTTAGTCTTGTTTCCAATGATTTCATACCGTTGATTGATGCTAGCCTTAGTCCTTTGTTGTATTACTTTGAACTTGAAATGGTAAACGGTGGGTTAACTAAAATTGATCAAGTTGTTCGTGATTGTACCTTAGAGTTATGTGACCACCCGTTCTTGATAGACTTGATTCCTTTTGATATCGGTAGCTTTGATGTGATTGTGGGAATGGATTGGATGTCGGAAATGAACGCGGTTATAGATTGTGGTAGTCGGGTGGTGAGAATTCCGTTAGATGATGGTGGTGAGTTAGTAGTTCAAGGCGAGACAACCGAACCGTGGGAAGGAAAGATCTATAATGTTAACGTCACAAAAGTCGAACTAAAAGCCGTGCCCGTGGTTAATAGGTTCATGGATGTATTCCCGGATGACCTACCGGGTTTGCCTCCATCTCGTGAACTCGATTTTCGTATTGATCTCATCCCAAATGCTTCTCCCGTGGCCAAAGCACCCTATCGCTTAGCCATAACCGAAATGCAAGAGTTGGCCGCCCAACTCAAAGAACTCCAAGAAAAGGGTTTCATCCGCCCTAGTCACTCACCGTGGGGTACACCGGTCCTATTTGTCAAAAAGGAAGACGGCTCCTTCCGTATGTGTATAGATTATAGAGAATTAAACAAACTCACGGTGAAAAATCGTTATCCTCTTCCAAGGATTGATGATTTATTTGACCAACTCCAAGGTGCTCGTTTCTTTTCCAAAATTGATTTGCGGTCGGGTTACCACCAACTACGTGTCCATGAAGATGATATTCCCAAGACGGCCTTTCGTACACGTTATGGGCACTTTGAATTCACGGTTATGCCTTTCGGGTTGACAATGCACCGGCGGTGTTCATGGACTTGATGAACCGGGTGTGTTCTCCCTACTTGGATGAGTTTGTCATTGTCTTCATTGATGACATTCTTATCTACTCTAAAACTAAAGAAGATCACGCCGAACATTTGAAGAAAGTCTTAGAGTTACTTCGGAAAGAGAAATTGTATGCCAAGTTCTCCAAATGTGAATTTTGGCTTGAAGAGGTCCACTTTCTTGGTCACGTGGTGAGCAAGGAAGGAATTCATGTGGATCCAAGTAAAATTGAAGCGGTGAAAAATTGGAGACGACCCGAGACGCCAACCGAGATTCGTCAATTTCTTGGTTTGGCGGGTTATTATAGACGATTCATTGAAAATTTCTCTAAGATTTCCCAACCTTTGACCTTGTTGACTCAACAGGAAAGAAGGTTTGATTGGGGCGAAAAACAAGAACAAGCATTCCAATTGTTGAAGGACAAGTTGTGTGATGCGCCCATTTTAAGCTTGCCCGATGGAGCCGATGATTTTGTTGTTTATTGTGATGCGTCCGGGCAAGGATTGGGTTGTGTCTTAATGCAACAGGGTAAGGTGATTGCTTATGCATCTAGGCAATTGAAGGTGCATGAGAAGAACTACCCGACTCATGATTTGGAGTTAGGAGCGGTGGTGTTTGCTTTGAAATGTTGGAGGCATTACTTGTATGGCACTAAAAGTGTGATCTATACCGATCACAAAAGCCTTCAACACATATTTGACCAAAGTGAATTAAATATGAGACAACGAAGATGGCTTGAGCTCTTTAGTGACTATGATTGTGTTATCCGGTATCACCCGGGTAAGGCAAATGTAGTAGCCGATGCTTTGAGCCGAAAGGAACGTATAAAGCCAAGATGAATTAGAGCCATGAGCCTCACCGTGCAAAGGAGTATTCGTGACTCCATCATTGAAGCACAAAGATTGGCAACTAGGCCGGAAAACTTCATCAATGAAGCTTTACACGGCTTAGAAGAGCAATTTGATAGAAAGAATGATGACGGTTTGTACTTTGTTGAACGATTGTGGATCCCCGTTCTTGGCGGGTGGCGATTGAAATTGATGAATGAAGCTCATAAGTCGGCCTACTCGGTTCATCCGGGTTCTGACAAGATGTATTTTGGCTTGAGAGACTTGTATTGGTGGCCGGGAATGAAGAAAGATATTGCTAGATACGTTAGTGAATGCATTACTTGCTTACAAGTAAAAGCCGACCACAAGAAACCCCCGGTTTGCTAGTTCAACCGGCGACACCGAAGTGGAAATGGGAAGATATTGCCATGGACTTCATCACAAAGTTACCTAGAACGAGTAGTGGTCGGGACACCATTTGGGTGATAGTTGACTGGTTGACTAAGTCGGCTCACTTCTTAGCCATCCGGGAAGATGATAAATTTGACACCATGGCACGCTTGTACATCAAAGAGGTGATATCCAAACATGGAGTGCCAATTTCCATCTTAACCGATCGGGATGCCCGATTTACTTCAAAATTTTGGAAGGCGTTCCAGAAAGCAATGGGTACTCAACTTAACATGAGTACGGCGTTCCACCCTCAAACCGATGGTCAAAGTGAAAGAACGATTCAAACGCTTGAAGATATGTTATGAGCTTGTGCCATCGATTTTGGTGGCAATTGGGATGCACATTTACCACTAGTCGAATTCTCCTATAATAATAGCTATCATGCTAGCATTCAAATGGCACCGTTTAGAGCTTTATATGGGAGAGATTGTAGGTCACCTTTGGCATGGGCGGAGGTTGGTGAAAGCCAACTCATCGGGCCCGAAATTGTCATTGAAACAACTAAAGTGATCTCACAAATTAAAGAAAAATTGAGAGTAGCCGTGAAAGACAATTGAAGTATGCAAACGTGAGACGACGCCCTCTCGAATTTGAAGTTGGTTAATATGTGTTGTTGAAGGTGTCCCCGTGGAAAGGCGTGGTTCGGTTTGTGAAGCGTGGCAAGTTGGGCCCGAGGAATATCGGCCCATTTAAAATCCTTGAGCGAATTGGCCCGGTGGCGTATCGATTAGAACTTCCTCAAGACTTGAGTGGAGTTCATAATGTTTTCCATATTTCCCTTAAGTTCGATGGTTAATCAGGAAAGTGTAAAATACAACAAGTCTAATAAGCACTAGAATGGACTAGTATTACTTGTAAATAAATGCAAGTATATAAACAAAGTAATACAAGACTTAAAGCAATAAACAAGTAAAGTGGACCATTATGTATTTTCAATTGTGTATTTTATTTATGATGTTAAATAAAATACAAGGTTGTGCGGAATCAAGATAATACAAATAAGTATGTATCCTAACAACCTATGAGTTACAAATGATCTAATATTTGTCAAATAACTCTTTTGGATCGAGATACTTAAAGTTGTGAAGTATCCCTGTTTAAGATCGAGAGTATTTGGACAAATTCACTTTCATGCAAAGTGATATGCTAAAAAGTATTTTTCAAGGAAATGACTTTGTATTTATAGGCAACAAAATTCACCAGTGAATTTTGTGCCGTACAAATATGGTTGCATACATTTAATGATCCGACAAGAACATTAAATGTATTGGATAAGGAATAAGGATAAAGTCACATCAAATGACTTTGTGTCCTTTTATCCAACCACCTTTACACACACAAACTTTGGTAAAGAACAAGTGGATTGTTCTTAGGAAAGTGTGTAAAGGGAAAAGTCAATCCTTCGATATCAGTGTTCAGACTTGTAGGGTCTAGAACACTGACAATCCTCCAGTGTACAGATCTGGTAAGACTTTCCAGTGGACTCCGCCATTTGTCAGTCTTCTTTCTTCAGACTTCAGTCTTTGACTTCAGTCAGAATGTCTTCAGTAGAGTTGATCTGGACTGGGGTGAAGTCCAGTGAGCTCATCTAAGAGAATACTCCAGATTTCCTATACAAGTATTTGCTCACTGGTCTTCCATTATTTCTGGACAAATCTTCAGAGGGACTCCAGATTCCAAGTCTGGAGTAGGTCCAGTAGAACACGTTTCTGAACAGATCTTCAGTAAGGCTCCAGTAGTCGAGTCTGGAGCGAGTCCAGTAAATCTGGACTAAATCTGGACCTAAATTTCCATATTTGTAATCTCCGGAAGTGTTTGGCCGATCCAACACTTCACGTGCCTCTTGAAAAAATTCGTGTTGATAAAACGTTGAAATTCGTGGAAGAGCCGAAGATCTAGACCGGCAAACTAAAAACTAAAGAACACCCATTACACTCGTTAAAGTGAGATGGCAAGCTAGACGTGGGCCCGAATTTACTTGGGAATGTGAGGACTCCATGAAAGCCAAGTATCCTCATTTATTCGACGAGTCTAGTTAGATTTAAATTTTGGGACGGAATTGTAACACCCGACTTGTTTAAAAATATGGATTTCAAAATTTTCGCCTAACGGCGTCAAAGATAACGGAAACAACTTTAAAAGTCCAAACCAACAAAATCTGTTTGGTTCATTTATTAAATGGTGTTACTAGCAATATCATCAAAATAAGTTCAATTGGAAACCCATCGGTTGCCCAACATTAAACAACCGATCACAATATCAATTCAAGACATAAACATCTTAACATAAAAACAAATGTCTAAAATGAGCAGCCACTATGGGTAAACTATAGCCATCCTCAAATGCAATCTACCCATGCCTCACACTTTATTCATCATCTAGCTCTAGCTTGCTAAACCTGAGGGAGCAACACATTTCAAGAAACAAGTGTTAGCTAACGAATTAGCTAAGTAAGATAACACATTTATAAAGCATTTGTCCATTTCAATATTTGAAAGAATACATTATAATCATTAAGGCACAAGTCATAGCATAACATCATCTCACATTACATTAAACATCATAGGATTATCAATCCTAATTGTGCCTATCCACATCAAACATCACACATTCACGTTTACATCACATATCATTTCTCACGTTTACATCACATATCATTTCTCATGTTTACATCAAATTATGTGCGACTTAAGCCCCACATCTCACGTTAGGTGAAAGTTTAAGTGTTGGCGGCCATAAGACCTCACAATAACCCTCACACCCGACTCGATGGTGAAACCTTTCGGCAATCCATCTTGTCGTTAAGGAAAGGCAAAGCCGATCCAGGAGTAGTCCGTATGTTCAAAGACATTGGTGGCTAGTTAGGCCTACCGGAATTACTCATCTCACGTTAACTATGTTGCAAGGAGCCACCCAAGCAACCACATCTACGTACTAGCCGGGCAAGGGCAAGTACGGGTTAAGCTTAACACTTCTCACATTAATAGCTCGAGCATTTCTCACATATAGTTTAGGTGTTCACATTACCTAAACATTAATAACATATCACATCACATCACATCTTATTAACATTTGGGCCCTTAAACGTGCACGTGTCATGACAACTTACAAAGTCTAGTGAGCTAGATGTACAATCCATTCAATCATCATATCTCACATATACACATGCACATATACACCTTAAGCATCATTACATATCATACATTGTTACATCTCGTACCTCATCATATATCTCATATCGTTACCCATCATATGTCATTGCATATCGTATATCATTACATATCATCTTTCATTGCATAACATAGTTCATTATATATCGTATTTCATAACATCTCAAAGCATTTCATATCATTTCACATCATATCATATCATCTCATAACGTCACATATCTTTGGGGTAGCATTTCAGGCTTCAATATGCATATACATAGCCCATATCACCTCCCGTGTAATCCCGATTAACCATAAGTAAACAAGATACCATTTGGGGAAGTTATTATATGAAAACTATGTTTTTTGAACCCTCAGCGTGTCAAAGTTGTGTATCTTACCTCGTAGAAGCGCACAACAAATGATAACGTAAGTTATCGAGCTTTGCAAGTATTCCCGACTACCTATAAGCATTGAACGACCATAATGAGCTAAACAAGTACCTACTTACTTATGTTCATGAATCAAGCCTATATATCTATAAACATGACCCATGACAAGGCTTGATGCATCGGACATTTGATTAATACTTTAGAGCGTTCATAACTCGACGGAACTCGGAATTCACTCACTAAATTAACCTTTCTGGAAACTTGACATCATAATATTTTTTAAAAGCATTACCATTAGAAAGTAGACTCTCTCACGATTCCGTGGATAGCTTATTTGTCAAAAACGGAGTTACGGTTCAAAAGTTATGGCCTTTTGAAAATTCTGTCGCTATTGCGTCGCAATGGGAATAATTGCGTCGCAACTTAAGTCACTGCATTTTGTTGCGCCGCAACTAGCCCCGATTCTGCACAAAACTCATTGTTTAACCTCCAAAACTTAACCAAACACACCCCAAACGACCCCAAACCTTATGAACGACTTTTGTACCTCAAAATTCATCATTTTAAGACCATAATGATGCAATGAAATCATTGATTAACCCCTACTTGATTTGCATCACAATAACAAACGTTGTAGGTTACCGAATCGATTAAAACACACGATTATGACTCCAATCAACCCTCTAAAGACCTAGATCAGTTATGAAACGAATCAAGGGATTGAAAGGACATGAAATCAATGTAATAATACCTCAAATACCTGTAGATTACAAAGGATGCAAACTATGGATCAAAACCTCTTCAAATCATCAAGAAACGAGCAAAACGCGTGAGGATTGATCAAGGAATTGGAGGGGGCGGCTAGGGCTTGCAAAAGAGAGGCTAGGAACTGAAATGAGAATGTGATTAGGGCTTAATGGACCTTAATCAGCTGGAACATCTTTCCTAATCTCACACTTAGGTCCCTCTACTATTAAACATCACATTTAAGGCTTAAACGACTTATCGGGAATACTTACTGAACATTAAACACCTCTTAATCATCTTAAACACATTAACACATGAATCATTAAGCCTTTAAAACCTTACACATAAAACACATTAATCACACATAAACATTAAATCTCCTGGAGACTTAACGGACACGTGGTGTTGACTTAACGACTCAAGTCAACCGTTAATCAAAAAGTTCGGGATGTTACAATTACCTCCCCCTTAAGAGGATTCCGTCCTCGGAATCACTTCAGCATCAATAGGTGAGGATAGTTTTCTCTCATCACGGACTCGGTTTTCCAAGTTAAGCTTTCTCCACGAGTATGCTTCCATTTCACAAGCACAAGGTCGATGTTCTTCTTACGGAGTTTCTTTTGCTCCCGACCAAGAACTTCAACCGGTTCATCTACAATCCTCTCTTAGCATCAATGCTCACATATTCCAATGGAGTCTCGGTGGTTTCATCATCTAGGCTTATGCTCAATAGCACCCATGAGAGTACTATAGATACCATCCACAAGAAATACACACGCACGTATAATACATCTTCAAGATTTTGAGACAAACCTCTTATCTAGTTCGAAAACAACGGATATGGAACTCCATGCTTAGTTCACCTTTTTGCAAAATGGCAAGCTTCAACAAGCGCGCACTCCCGCGAATAGCAAGAAAATGAATACTTTTCGTTCAATGGCTCACGATGACCCATATCATATACTTTCCTCTCAATGCCGAGACAACTTAGACACATATTCCATATTAATATAATCACATTTCTACTTTGGGATATCCAAACATTGCATCTTTTCATATGGCTTTTGGTTCCTATCTCTAACTTGAGCACAAGTCACACCTTTTGAACAATCATCGCAATATCCATTTTCAAGATTTGTCACCAACGGAATGCCCTTAATCTTGCAACATCATTCTAGAACCGACATGAACCGAACTTTGAAGGTCCAAAACCCATAACTATTCATTTGACTTGTATCTCTTTACCCACATTGCCATCAAAAGGGGCTTTAATTTGGGTTGACTTGATATGCTCAAGTAACCTAAACTTAGCTTAAGCAGCTACATCACATATTATACTAGTAACACTTTGCTCTTTTTACGGCTTAGTGCGCTAGCAGCCACACTCTCATTACCAAGATTTTATGTACTTCGCATTCATAGTCCATTAGCAACTCCATCATTCTTCGCTGATTTACATTCATATCCTTCTGAGTAAACACATATTGTGAGCTTTTATGATTGGTAAACAATGTCCACTTAGTGCCATAAGGATGATGTCTCCACAACTTCATTGCAAAGACTATCACAACAAACTCCATATTATGGGTAGGATAACTCTTCTCACGAGGCTTCAACCGAAGAGAAGCATAAGCGATAACTTTGTCTCGATGCATAAGCACACAACTCAAACCCGTAGCGAAAGCATCACTATACACAACCAAATCATGAATGCCCTAAGGTAAGGATAAAATAGGAGCTTCACATAATTTCTTTTTCAACGTCTGAAAAGCTCTTTCTTGTGAATCAGTCCACAAGAACTTCACTCCTTTCTTCGTCAATTCGGTCATAGGCTTAGCAATCCTATAGATATCTTGAATTAATCTCCAGTAACCAGCTAAACCAAGCAAACTCTTGATCTCAGTAGGAGTCTTAAACTACTCCCACTTTAACACGACTTCAATCTTTGAAGGATTAACTTTAATTTAATCTGAAAAATGATATGCCCAAGGAAATGAACTTTCTTAAGACAGAATTCGTATTTAGAGAATTTGGCATAAAGCTTCTTCTCCCTAAGGACTTCAAGAACAACCCTTAAATGCTCACGATGTTCAACTTCAATCTTTGAATATACCAAGATATTATCAATATAAAAACACTCACGAAACGATCCAAGAATGGACGACAAACACGATTCATAAGATCCATAAAAGCAGCCGGCACATTTGTCAAACCAAAAGGCATGACCAAGAACTCATAGTGACCATATCGAGTACGGAAGGCTGTCTTAGCTACACTTTTCTCCTCAACTTTCAATTGGTGATAACCCGAATGCAAATCACTCTTTCAAAAATAAGGAGCACCTTGAAGTTGATCAAAAAGATCATCAATACGAGTAAGAGATACTTATTCTTGACCGTATGCCTATTAAGCTCGCGGTAGTCAATATACATACGCATAGAATCATCTTTATTATTTACAAACAAGATAGGAACTCCCCAAGGCGAGGAACTCGAATGAATAAAGCCTTATCAATCAATGATTGAATCAGAGACAATAGCTCCTTCATTTCTGTAGGAGTAAGACAAATAAGGTGTTATAGCAACAGACCAGTCAAAGCTCAATAGAGAACTTGACCTCTCGGTCAGAAAGAAGATCAAGGAGATCCTCAGGAAACGCATCATAAATATACGAATGATATCAACACCAAAAACGAAAGGTGAATTCAATCACATACGCGAGAGAATAACATTTCATCGATAGAACAACTTGAGAATCGTTGTCAAGGAAATGACCTTTCTACAAAGCTTTATTAAGCGTCAGTAAAGATAAAACCCTCTTCCACATAAACTCACAATTTGATAAGAATATAGAACAACATCAACATCTTTCATTACTCTATCATTAGCATCAACTCTTTCCTAGCGTAGAAGGAAAATAGAATTAATAGGAAGGATCCAACTTCAATCTTGGGGAAGTAACCGAAGTATCCTTCACGAACTAATGCAACATGACCATTACTAGTCAATCATCTTAGCATCAAATTCACCATATAAAATGAGACCTTGCATACATACTCAACCAATATCACCTTCATTTCCTTTAATAAGATTCATGCGATAAATTCATTCCACTACCATCATGTCTTAACCTATATATAGCACTTTCATCACATCTTTAACATCATCTATCGGGTATTCGCATATAACACCTAAAATGAAACAACAAATACGCCTTTCATTGTCGTGAGTAAACAATTCCGCACATCACAGGCATCGTCGTCATTAGAGCTATAACTTGATATCCACTCGCAACATATAAAATATAAAGCTAGATAGAAATCACACCAACTTCATTACTTTTACACCGGTCAACACAAGCATGGCCACACAAACACGCTCGCGTCGTGATACGCTTGCAATTATTTTCCGGACCATAATTGTAATTGTATCCTTTCACTTGCATGTTCGTTACCACATTTGTGTATCGTCTTCTCTTCACCAAATCCATTCACGCGACCATCTTCACGCATACAACATCTCATTTCCTTTACGATCCTTGTCACGAACCCCGTGGGTTGGACATTAATGGAATACCATTTCACCTAATCCTCCAACTTTCTTTCATTTCAATCACTTCACACATAATTTACAGTGCACGTTCATCAAATTTAGTTAGGGAAATAGCACATCACCTCGAGGACCGTCTATCGTAGCAATTGAATAATCTAACGACGGAGAAGCGAGAAACATGAGAATAAAGGCTAAAAGACATATTCACATATCAACAAAACAATTATCGTATAGCCTTAATCCTACACTCTCACTCATCCCAAACCCGTCCTAAGGCATTTCATCTCAAAGGCTAAGCATACCTACTTAAAGCCTAACATGTCTCACCTTACGGTTTAAGTCCAAATCCTATGGTCATATAGTCATTGGTTCACTTAAACCATTTCTCTGATACCAACTTGTAACACCCATCGTTTAAAAATATGGATTTCCAAAAAAAATTCGCCTAACGCGTCAAAAGATAGCGGAAGTAAACTTTAAAAGACCAAACCAAAAGAATCTGTTTGGTTCATTTATTATTGGGTGTTACTAGCCATATCATCAAAATAAGTTCAATTGGAAACCCATCGGTTGCCCAACATTAAACAACCGATCACAATATCAATTCAAGACATAAACATCTTAACATAAAACAAATGTCTAAAATGAGCAGCCACTATGGGTAAACTATAGCCATCCTCAAATGCAATCTACCCATGCCTCGCACTTTATTCATCATCTAGCTCAAGCTTGCTAAACCCGAGGGAGCAACACATTTCAAGAAACAAGTGTTAGCTAACGAATTAGCTAAGTAAGATAACACATAGTTTATAAATCATTTATCCATTTCAATATTTGAAAGAATACATTATAATCGTTAAGACACACGTCATAGCATAAAAAACATCTCACATTACATTCAACATCATAGGATTATCAATCCTAATTGTGCCTATCCACATCAACACATCACCACCTCAACA
>CM067167.1:223478733-223528312 GCA_034093135.1 Erigeron breviscapus | reverse complement strand
CTTGACTGCGGCGCAGTGGGGCAATAATCCTCCCAGCTGACTGCGGCGCAGTGGGCAAGGTACACCCCCACTGCGGCGCAGTGGAATACCCCTGGAAACTTTGTTCTCTAGTAACTGTGGCGCAGTGGCCTGGCTTGTCTCATAACTGCGGCGCGGTCCAATCCTGCTGATCCGAAGACAACCTTTTGACTATGAACTTGCTGAAATTTTCTATCTTCTCAACTTTAAACAACTGAACCTGATCTCCCCGTGCAGCTGACTGCGCCGCAGTGGGCATGGTGTGCTCTCACTGCGGCGCAGTGGAATACCCCTGGAAACTTTGTTCTCTAGTAACTGCGGCGCAGTGGGCTAGTGCACTCCCACTGCGGCGCAGTGGAATACCCCTGGAAACTTTGTTCTCTAGTAACTGCGGCGCAGTGGGACTAGTGCACTCCCACTGCGGCGCAGTGTTAAATCACTGGAAAGCTTTGGCCTTGGCACCCTTTGACTGCGGCGCAGTGGGGCAATAACCCACCCACTGCGGCGCAGTGCATATCTGCTGAAATCTTTGTTCTTCTTTATCAACATCACTCGAACACTCGGGTCAACTTCTTGGCCAAAAATCATCAGAAAATGTACCAAATGGACGCGCAACCTGCTAAGAACCTGAAAGCACTAACAAACACCATAAACGCGCCAAATGCATACAAAATCGACTCAAAACACATACGAAAAAGGCCAATAATGATGTGGGCGATCTATATAAATTGGTCACATCAAATCCCCCCACACTTGAGCGTTGCTTGTCCTCAAGCAAATCTGGAAATTAAGCAAAAAGCATTCCTTGGCACGAAGCTACATAAACACATTACAAATTTCCAAAAAGAAGCCAAACCAAGTATGTCGATGACAAGGACTTTGGTGAAGCAGTTTTAATCTTAAATGAAAATCCGAAATGTTTGACAATATCTGAACAATCCACAAGCCTCAATAACACGACTAAGAAATAGTGAAACAAATGAGCCTATCACAATAATCTTACTCCAACGAACTTACTTTTGGGGTTGAATATATGAAGAATCACTCATAGCTCGGTCATGATGCATATCTTACCATAGGCTTGAACAAGGATCATAGCTCCACCGACATGGCGTGAGCACCAAGTACATCATCAAAATAGGCATATAGGATGGTTGTATAGTTAGGCTAAGGTATATATAATGGATATTTACAATGGAGTATGGGAGTGTAGGTTAGAAATGAAAGGAAACAATCAAAAGTATAGGGTATGTATGAAATATGTACAAAATAGTCTAATCAAAACCCGTACCATTGATTGCCACCAACCCATAAGATGTTATCCTGCTAAGACACCTCCAAAAGTAACCAAGTAAACCCGACACCATTGTGGTGTATCAACTTCAAACCAAGTCTTCCATTCTTAATGATACAACAAAACTTTAGACATCTAAAAATGAGAAGTACCCACTAGTAGCCCAAGTTCTTTTTTTTTCTTTTTTTTTCTTATTTCACTTATTTCACTTTTTTTTTCATTATTGAACCACTTTTACTCTACTAGTAGGCACCCTCTTACAATGATGAACATGTCTATAACACTTACTTCCTTTGAACAATCCAAGATAATCCTCAATAACTTGACCAATTGACATATTCTCATAGACAAGAATATTCCACTAGACAACCCACTGAAGCTCTCCCAAACCATCCAAACAAACCAATGACAATCAATGGCCCCCCAGATTAGACTATCGGTATAGTAAGGTATAATTAGGTAAAGTTTACATATATAAGTGGATATATACAAAGGAAAAGGCTAAGTTAAAAAGGGATGTATAAGTGTACTTTGCACTAAGGATGAGTGCAACAAAGGTTTACAAAGAAAGGAAAATCTTGTATGTACATGTATGAAAGTATGTATATAAAAGGTAAGAATATATACATAAGCAAAGGGTGAAAAGAAAGAAAATATGGGTCAAACCTAATATGCCAATTCGTCATCCAATGTACTTATATCACAAAAGTGATCTCACTGCGGTCTCGTAATGATCACCAGGCCAAGTTCTAGCTCAACACATCACCGGCACACTCATATCAAAGAAAGTAACCCGGAAATGGAATAAATTAACCTCAAATTCGCACATCTTAGTTCAGAGTTCGAAATGGAACCCTTACTCCTGAATAAATCCAAGAGCCTAAGAGAGGGACAAATTACAAGGCAATCAAACCAAAACCGTCAACACCTAGCACATCTATAAATGAATGATGAATCTCACAACTTTAGGTGTTTATGAATTTTGAGTATGCAAGTAATGTTATCAATCCACAAGGATTAGCCCAATAACCGTTTAGAACACATTTCGCCGATTAAATTTGTACCAAGGAAAAATTTTTGTAGTGAAATTGCTCATTAAGTTATTATGAATTAAGTGACAAAAGCAATTTACCACAAGGACAAGCTCAACACAAGTTTCAAATCATACCATCTTCCGTCATCCTACCAAATCGAAGCCACCAATATCAAACATGCACATCATAGTTCAGAGTTCAAGATAGAACACTTACTCTTGGATAAAGCCCAAAAGCCTACGAGAGGGACACATCCCAAGAACGGTTTAAATCTCAATGGCAAAATAACAAAAGAGATATATCCGGTAGATTAAACCTATTTGCCACCCCCCCACACTTAAGATGGACAATGCCCTCAATGTCCAACAATCGGTCAAAACAAAGGTAAATAGGGGTAAGCAAAATAGACAGAAAGAATGAGAACACATACCGGATCATGGACACATTCCGTTTCAAAACAAGTAAGTCGACCCCGCACCACAAATTGCTCTTCCTAAAAAGGAAGTCCAATTTGGTTGACGGGAGAAACAAACTTAGTCCAAAACGGAAGGTGCGAGAGCTGTGTGTGAAACAATGTTAATAAAGATGCCAATCAAAAATATTGCGCTGAACTTACTGCCAGCATATGCACATGACAACATAGTGAGCTACTAACACGATCACACAATCAAACAAATCCAACGGGTCCTCCCCCACACTTGGGTTCCACTAGGTATTGCCATCAATCGGATCAAACCTGTTCAATAACATTCCAAAAGACCAACCATCCAAAATATCCAAAATAGTTCAAACAAAATAAAGTACCATGCAGAAAATAAAAGAAAACAAAGGAGATTACAAATGTTTCATCACCCCGTAGGGTGGATACCAGACAATGATAAATAAAGGAATGTCATAAGAATACCAACATAACCATTAATCATATGATTCCATCCCACGGTACCGGATGGGAATCATCATCGTGTCACTCCTGATGTCCATGGTAGCCATAGGGTAGTCCAGATTTGCCAAAAATACTTGTCACCCAATCTTGCTCTTCCTACTGAGCTGAACCTGAACCACCAGCACCTCCCCCTGACTAACCAACATCAAATCCTGAAGCACCTGCATCAAAACCTGCAAGAGATGAAGACTCACCACCAACATGACCACCCTGAAAGACCCCAAACTGCACTGGACCACGAGGAGAACCTCCTAAATCATGGGGTGGTGGTGACATGTTCCCCAGAACAGTCGTCTGAGAGAAAAAAGGCTGACCCCCCTGACGATAATCAGGGACATAAATAGGCGGTGGAGAGAATGGAGGAATCGGGTCAGGTCGAACAAACTCTCGGCCATGATACTGAGCATCCCACATAGGCTGATAATAATCAAGGCTATAGTTAGTGTGGGCCTGCTGTGATCCAATCCAGGTGAAATCCTGGTCCACCCTCCTCTGGTACGCATCAAACTCTCGCTGACTGTTCTGCTGAGACTCATAGATGTTCTGAATAGTGTTCCCCAAGAGTGTAAGATCAAACGAAGGAGGGATGGGAATGTTACGTCCAGTCCTCCTTGGTGGCTCCCGTGGAGCATCAGCCATCTCAACATCATCCTCCTCATCCTCCTCCTGTACAGGAGGTGGTCCTTCAACCTCACCCTCATCATCTAACAACCGCTCCTGCTCATTGTCTTTCTTTTTCTTCAAAATCTTTGCCCTCCAAAGCTCCTGATACGTAAAATCCTCCTGATGTACTGGCAATGAGAGATAGGTCTGGCAATCATCAGAAGCAAAAACTCCCATCCTTTTATAGATCACCGTGATAAAGTGTCCCAAAACCAGAGTCGAATCGGTATGATTACACATACGGTCCAGAAGCACAAGAGGAGGCAAAGCAAACCTGGATGGAGCACCCTCAGAAAATAACTTAAGTAACCAAAGATCATTCTTGTACGCCTTCTCCCAATGAGTAGACCTCTGTACCAGGAAAGTCACAATCATACGGTGGAGCAACCTCCCGTGCAGCTGACTGCGCCGCAGTGGGCATGGTGTACTCTCACTGCGGCGCAGTGGAATACCCCTGGAAACTTTGTTCTCTAGTAACTGCGGCGCAGTGGGGCTAGTGCACTCCCACTGCGGCGCAGTGTTAAATCTCTGAAAAGCATATCTTTTTTCTTGACCTTGACTGCGGCGCAGTGGGACACGTGCACTCCCACTGCGGCGCAGTGACACGTGCACTCCCACTGCGGCGCAGTGTTAAATCACTGGAAAGCTTTGGCCTTGGCACCCTTTGACTGCGGCGCAGTGGGACACGTGCACTCCCACTGCGGCGCAGTGCATATCTGCTGAAATCTTTGTTCTTCTTTATCAACATCACTCGAACACTCGGGTCAACTTCTTGGCCAAAAAATCGTCAGAAAATGTACCAAATGGACGCGCAACCTGCTAAGAACCTGAAAGCACTAACAAACACCATAAACGCGCCAAATGCATACAAAATCGACTCAAAACACATACGAAAAAGGCCAATAATGATGTGGGCGATCTATATAAATTGGTCACATCAGTTCATGAGACAATTCATGTCACATTTGATGAATCAAATGATGCAATCAATAAAAGACCAAGTCTTGATATCTCTCCAGTCGTTCCATTAAGTTTTGGTGAAACTGACCAAGTTCATTAGTCAGATATCTCACCAGAAAATGTTTCCAGTCACACTGACGTGGAACCAGTTCAAAAGAAGAAATCATCTAGTGACATTCCATTTTATCCCTCCATCATTTTTAATGTACCACAGAAACTGGTGATTGGATCAGATGTACGTGCCACTCCAATATCAGCACCAGTTCAAACTCCTCCAACTTCTCCAGTTCTTCAAGAAATGCCTTTAACTGAAGAATTTCATGATGTAAATCGTGACCTCATTGATTCTGATGAGGATGTTGAAGTAGTTTGGGCTGATCCTCATCCAGAAGATACATCAACTAAAGAGGTTCCTCAGGTGACTTGCACTGATATTGTTGTAAGGAATCCTGGTCAATACTCTAAATGGACAAAAGCACATCCAATTGGTCAGATCATTGGAGAGTCCAGTAGAGGGGTTCAAACCAGAAGAGCCACTAGCGAACAATGCTTAAATGTCACCTTCTTATCACTTATTGAACCGAAGAAGATTGACGAGGCTATGGCAGACCCAAGCTGGGTAGAAGCAATGCAAGAAGAGCTTATCCAGTTTGAAAGGAACAATGTATGGGAACTTGTTCCTTGTCCACCAGGGTTAAAGAAAGAACCCATTGGTACAAGATGGGTCTACTGAAACAAGATGGATGAAGATGGCAATGTTGTAAGAAACAAAGCCAGATTGGTTGCCCAGGGTTAATGTCAAGCATAGGGCGTTGACTTTGATGACACTTTTGCTCCAGTTGCTAGACTTGAAGCCATCAGAATTTTCTTGGCTTATGCAGCCCATCTGCAGTTCAAGGTCTACCAGATAGATGTCAAAAGTGTGTTCCTGAATGGAACTTTGGAAGAAGAAGTGTATGTTAAACAGACTCCAGGCTTCATCAATGAGAAGCATCCTCACTGGGTATACAGACTGAACAAAGCGTTGTATGGTCTAAGACAAGCCCCAAGAGCCTGGTATGACACTTTAACTAAACATCTTCTCAAAATGGCTTTAAAAGAGGTGCATTAGATAATACCTTGTTTATTTTGAAAGAAAAAGGCAGTATCTTACTGGTACAAATTTATGTTGATGACACTATATTCGGGTCAACTGATGATGCAATGTGTAAAAGGTTTTCTAAAATCATGTCGTCTGAGTATGAAATGAGTTTAATGGGTGAATTAACATTTTTCTTGGGTCTTCAGATCAAACAAACTGAAAATGGTATTTTCATAAACCAAGAAAAATATGTCAGAGATTTGTTAAGAAAATAAAAATATGATTCAATCCCATCTAAAACCACACCAATTGCAGCACCTTTAAATTTGGACTCTGACCCAACTGGCAAACCAGTGAACACAACTGAATATTGTGGTATGGTTGGTTCACTGATGTACTTAACTGCTAGTCGACCAGATATAATGTTTGCAACATGTCTATGTGCCAGATTTCAGGCTATCCCAAAAGAATCACATTTGCATGCTGTTAAGCGCATCTTCAGATACCTGAAAGGGTGTCCTAGCCTTGGTCTTTGGTATCCCAAAGGCTCAGGGTTAGATCTAATGGGTTATTCAGATTCAGATCATGCAGGTTATAAGATAGATAGAAAGTCAACAACTGGAGGTTGTCATTTCCTTAGAGGAAAACTGGTAAGTTGGACCAGTAAGAAGCAGACGTCAATCTCTATGTCCACTGCCGAGGCAGAGTACATTTATGCGGCCAGTTGTTGTGCCAGATTCTCTGGATCAAGAACCAGTTATTAGATTACGATCTAAAATACAAAAGAACACCAATCTTTTGTGACAACACCAGTGCAATTGCTATATCACACAACCCGGTGATGCACTCCAAAACAAAGCATATTGACATCAGGTATCATTTCATTCGTGATCATGTTATCAAAGGAGTTACTGAAATTCATTTCATCCCCGCTGACAAACAGCTTGCTGATGTTTTTACAAAACCTCTTGATGAGAAAACTTTTAAACATCTCATTAGTGAACTGGGAATGTTAAATCCTTGAAACTGGATTATGAACGCGTCAGTGACACTGATGAAGTTCTCCAGTTGAGGAGATCCATATAATCCTTGCTCGCCAGGCTATCGAACGCCTTTGTGATACTATCTTGGCACTAATTGATTTATGGATCATCATTTTAGGGGGAAGACTCAAAATATTTTTCTGACTAAAATTCTTTTGTTTGAAAAATTGTCACTGGAGAATTATCCAGTTGGAAAGTGGCATTGGATTAACCCTCCAGTGTACATGTTTGGTCTTGTCTTAAAACTGGTGGTCAACCAGATTTCATAACGTTGTAAAATACTTGGTCAATTTTTGTGACACGTGATGGTACTCGAGTGTTTAACCCACTTACAACCGTCACATGACGTGTCAAAGATATTTTTGTAAAAAGTAACACTTTTTCTATTGGGATTGTAAAAGTTAGTGGGCGCGTGGGAATACCAGCCGTCGTAGCATTAAATGCTTGGCACCGGTTATTAAATATTTTCAAATTTCAAATTTTCTTTTGACAAAAACATCAAATCAATTTAGAAAATTTGGGGATAAAATATTTTTGTATTTATTTTGGGATATTTACTACCCTATAAATACCCCCACATTAACTCATTTTTCCTTTACTTCTTCACATTCCTTCATTTACTTCCCAATCATCAAAATCGCTTCCTTTCTCTCTCTGCTCAATAAATCTCAAACCCTAATTCCCAAATTCTATTCAATTTCACTTTCATCTTGTAGAAAAATGGCACCAAAATCATCCAGAAGTAGAGATGCAAATCTACTAACTGTCCCATATGCTCCGTCACCAGATGTCAAGCAAGCATCTGGTGCCCCATCAAACCCTAATCTAATCAAATTAAACCCCAATAATCCGATGGCTAGTTTGATGGGAAAACAAGGGGCTGACACTCTTATTGGAAGAATCCAAAAATTCTTGAAGGATTCTCCCATCGGCCCCACGTTCTCTGCAAACCCACGCAAGATGTTTCACGACTACTTGTGTGAGTTTTGGTACACAGCCAAACTTATTGATGACTGTTCAGCCATCAACTTTACACTAAAAAATGGAACAATCGAGTGTACTATTACTGCAAAAACATTGAGGGATGCCCTGAACCTCAACTACTGAAGACCTGGAGAATCTCTAGTGGTCATCTCTCAAAATGTCAATTTCCGCCAAACACTCCTTGAAATGGGACACACTGAGTATATGGAAAATGGTGTCCTAAATGTTGGAATTCGTCTGCCCAAGACACATATTAAATTGACGTGGCTAGTACGTGATGATCCAAGTCGGGTCATACCCAATAACAAGCTAGACAAACACTTAAGATATTTATTTATATGATATGATCTTTAAATAAATATAAATACTTGAAACATTTAGAAAGTGGTTGGGGGGGGGGGGGGGGGGGGGGGGGGGGGGGGGGGGGGGGGGGGGGGGGGGGGGAGAAAGTGGGTTTCTAAATAATTGCACTTGAGATATGTAAATAAATTATATGGATGATTTATTTTGAGAGAAATGTAAATATGTTTATTTGGCAAAATAAACATTTATATGTGTTGTGTATAATATATAACATGTTACATAAGGTATGTAACAAGTTACAAGACTTTTATATAAAATGTTTTATATAAAATACAAGTTTATAAAATTTGTAGAAAATGCCCATGTGATGGACTAAGGGGCCGGCCCCCCCCCTCCCCATGTGGACATACATGCACTTCAACACTTGTTGTCTTGCATGCTACACAAGACATAAGACACTACACACTCAACATAGAGTGTATCATATCTTACACTCAAGAATTGTAAGAACTCTCTCAACTTCTCAAGAAAAATACACTCTCTCTTTTCTTGGAAATTTCGGCCAAAGGGAAAAAGAAGAAAGGGGTTTCAAGTTTAATTCCTAGCACATTTAGGGTGTTTGTTGGAAGCTTGGGGTATACTAGCTTGAGGTTCTTCTAGGTTGAAGACTTGCCACTTCAAGATCATCATCTCCTTCATTCAACCTTCTCATAAGCTTGGAAGAAGGTAGTCTTCTAAAAACACCCTATGGTTGTTGTTTTGTATGTATGCTATTCATATACATGGATCCTTATTGTTTGGGTTTTATTTTATAAGTTAAACTTTGAATTTAACTATACCAACATATTGAAATGGTTCAATTTTCCGCTGCGTTTTAATATTATAAGGATAATATTACTTTGATAAAAACCCAAAAATCCCAACAATGGCATCTAGAGCCGGTTATATGGATACATACATCAAAAGTTGATATTTTGTTTGGACAAAATCCAATATTTTGGTCATTTGGTTATGGCCAAAATAAATACACAAAAAGGAAGTTCCTTTTTCTTGTGTATTTTAGTGTCACAACTTAGCCAAGAGACCTTGTGAATGTTTGTGATGTGTGGATGTGTTTGTTTAATTATTCAATGGTTGTAATAGTTAAATAGGATTTATTCATTCATTTGGTTATGTAATCTATTTATTTCATTTGGTATGTAATAAGTAGATTAGTTGCATTTTTCATTATAAATGTAATCTCCAAGAAGGCATCAAAAGGTTTGGGCTAAAAGTTGGAGGCTAATGAGAAGACCCGTAAGTTCTCACTGCGGCGCAGTGGGAGTATGTCAAACCCACTGCGGCGCAGTGGGGATTATGTGGCCGAAGACAGTAAGTTCCCACTGCGGCGCAGTGGGAGTATGTCAAACCCACTGCGGCGCAGTGGGGGATAATGCAGCCGAGACCAGTGACTTCCCACTGCGGCGCAGTGGGAGTGTATTAGACCCACTGCGGCGCAGTGGGTTATCAAAATGAAGAAAATCATTCAAATCACATCACAAAAGGTTACTTGAAGCATTTGGATGCAAGATCAAGTGGGAGCTCAACTAACACAATATTTTGTGTTACTTTGTCCCTTAGGTTGAGACCTTTTGACCCACTTGTTTCGGCTAACAAGTGTGGTCAAAATAGTTGGCTAATGTTGTGCACTTATTATTATGTTTGTCTTGTTTGTTTGGTTGTTTATTATTTTGTCATGTGGATGCTTAAAAACCAACAAAAGACATACATAAAGATTAAAATTGGTTTTAATATTGACATTAACTTGGTAAATTAAAATGGGTTTTATTAAAAGTTAATGGTCACAATTATAAAAGTGGATTTTATAAAAGAACCTTGAAATTTGGATTTCAAAATTCATTATGGTACATAGTTTTTAACTAGAATATAAAAACTCAAACGACCCTTTAAAAACAAGTTAAACGCCATCCTTTTATACCACACTTAATTATTTGGGAACTCTTTGTAGGATAAAGGTCACCTAACTACTTTGAGGGAACTTATAAGTTAAGGTAAATTTATTGTACTTATGGGATAAAGGTCACCTAACCACTAGTATAAGATAAATTTACATGTGTGTATAAGTAGGACAACTTGATTTGGGAGCCATGTGATTAGGGTCACCGAAGCATGGTAACCAAAGGCGTTGATGGGATTAAACATGCCAACTTAATATAAGATATTAAACCGGTCCCATACCGCTAGAAATTGTAAAGTGTTGCAATTGTCAAACGTTGACTACCTTGTTAATTTAGATCATGGGATAAAGGTCACCTAACCATCATTTAAATGTAACGTTGGATTCTAGGTTTTAATTATTAATTGTCTATGAGACATAAAAGGGTATTAACAATTAAAATTTATATTTGACATCGAAAATACTAATAAAGAACTTTGTTAATCTTGTAGATGGCCGCTAACAATGCAATAAACCCCAACCAAAACGTCCATAACTTTTCACTAAGATCCATCCTTGAAAAGGATCGTCTTAATCAAAATAACTTTGTGGATTGGTTTCGTAACTTGAGAATTGTTCTCAGGCACGAAAAGAAATCCTATATTTTAGACGATCCTATTCCTGATGAGCCCGAAGAAACTGATGTTGAAGCCTATAATGATTGGGTTAAATATGTCGAGGACTCCGTGCAAGTTAGTTGCATAATGCTAGCGAGTATGACTCCTGAACTCCAAAAGGAGTTCGAGCACCATGGGGCATACGACATGATTACCCAACTCAAGGAAATGTTCCAACAAAAGGCAAGGGCTGAACGCTTCGAAACGGTTCGAGCGCTTCATGCATGTCGCATGGATGATTCACAACCCGTCTCAACATATGTTCTTAAAATGAAAAGCTACATTGATCGCCTCGAAAGGCTTAATTGTCCCGTCTCAAATGAGTTAGCTACGGATATGATCCTTAACTCATTATCTAAGAGATTTGAAACTTTCGTGTTAAATTATAACATGAATGGATGGGACAAGACCGTTTCCGAGCTTCATGGGATGCTCAAAACGGCCGAGGCTAGTATGGGAGGAAAAGTTCAACCCGTTCTCATGATCAATGAAGGCGGAAAGAAAAGGGCTTACTCCGGACCCAAGGCAAATGTTGCTAAGGGAAAGGGTAACAACAAAGGGAATTACAAAGGCAAAGGAAAGGGAAAAATGGATACCCAAAAGGCGAAGAAGCAAAAGGTTGCTGTCAATGACCCATGCTTTGAGTGTGGGAGGTAGGACATTGGAAACGTAATTGTCCAACCTATCTCAAGAGTTAAAAGCTAAGAGGGATGCAGGGCAAACCTCAGGTACAATATTTATGATATATATTGAGCTTAATACTGTTCTTTCTTACATATGGGTATTGGATACCGGATGTGGAACTCATATTTGTAATATGTTACAGGGGTTCATAAGAAAGAAGCGCATCAAGAAGGGAGACATTAGTCTTTTTATGGGCAATGGTGCATTGGTGCATGTTGAAGCCCAAGGAGACTATCTTTTGAAACTTCCAAATGGTTTGGAAATTGTATTGAACAATGTTTTGTATGCACCTAGTTTGACTAGGAGTATTATTTCTGTTTCCCGTTTAAGACATGTTGGATATGATTTTAATTTTGTTAACAATGATATCCATGTTTCTTTGAATGATGTATTTTATTTTAAAGCTATGCCTTTAAATGGTATTTATGAATTGGTTCATGAAAACACCACATATGATAACTCAATGTACCAAGCTACCACCAAGAAACTTAAATTAGATTTAAGTGAAACCTATAT
This sequence comes from Erigeron breviscapus, assembly GCA_034093135.1. Lineage (NCBI taxonomy): Eukaryota > Viridiplantae > Streptophyta > Magnoliopsida > Asterales > Asteraceae > Erigeron > Erigeron breviscapus. The sequence goes on along the minus strand of CM067167.1, from coordinate 223,516,176 downwards.
TTGGCATTGTCGTCTTGGCCATATAAATAAGAATCGCATACTAACACTTCAAAAGAATGGTCTTTTGAAAACAAAATCAAATGATTCATTTAATGTATGTGAATCTTGTTTACAAGGCAAGATGACTAAAGCACCTTTCAAAGGCACTAATGAAAGGGCAAAAGATTTATTAGGTATCATACATTCGGATGTATGTGGTCCTTTTAAGCCAATGACTAGGAATGGTGAAAGATACTTCATTACATTCACCGATGACTATAGTCGTTACGGTTATGTATACTTATTAAAACATAAGAGTGAAGCTTTTGAAATGTTCAAAATTTTCAAGAATGAAGTAGAAAACCAACTCAGTAAGACAATAAAAATTCTTCGTTCTGATAGAGGAGGTGAATACCTAAGTGATGCTTTTCAAGATCATCTTAGAAGTTGTAGGATTGTCTCACAACTAACTCCACCTGGAACACCACAACATAATGGTGTGTCTGAAAGGAGGAATCGAACTCTATTAGATATGGTTCGTTCCATGATGAGCAAAAGCTCACTACCTCTATCATTTTGGGATATGCCATAATCTCTGCTGCCCGAATTTTAAATATGGCTCCCACCAAGAAAGTGGAGAAAACACTTTTGAAATATGGCATGGAAGAGTTCCATCTTTATCATATTTAAAGGTATGGGGTTGTGAGGCTTATGTAAGACATGATGCCTCAAACAAATTAGAGCCCGATCCACTAAGTGTATCTTTGTAGGATATCCCAAAGATGATTTGGGATATTATTTCTACAATCCTAATGAGCAAAATGTATTTGTTGCTCGAAAGGCTGAGTTCTTGGAAACTAAATTCCTTATGGAAGGAACTAGTTCCAGAACAGTGGAACTTGAAGAAGATCAAGAACCACTGACAGATACACACTTGGGTGACACTAGCATTCAACAAAAGGATGTTGAAGATGATCAAAGGGTTGATCAAGACACACAAATCGTTCGTAGATCTGGTAGAGCTACTTATCCACCTGAGAGATATGGATTTCTCGTGGATGAATGCTACATGGTAGTTTCTGATGAACCTACCACCTACCATGATGCTATGTCCAAATCAGATTCGGACAAATGTCTAGAGGCCATGAACGCTGAGATGCAATCCATGTATGACAACCAAGTTTGGAATTGGTTGTTGAACCTCCTAATTCCAAAGTAGTTGGAAGTAAGTGGGTGTTCAAATTGAAACACGATATGCATGGAAACTTGAGTACTTATAAAGCTAGACTTGTAGCAAAAGGTTTCACTCAAACTCGAGGGGTCGATTATGATGAAACTTTTTCGCCTGTGGCAATGCTAAAGTCTATTAGGATATTATTTGCCATAGCCGCACATTATGACTATGAGATATGGCAAATGGATGTCAAAACCGCTTTTCTAAATGGATATCTTGAGGAAGATGTCTATATGGATCAGCCTGAAGGTTTTGTCGATCCTAAGCATCCTAATAAAGTATGCAAGTTAAAGAAATCAATCTATGGATTGAAACAAGCATCAAGAAGCTGGAATCGTCGTTTTGATGAAGAAGTCAAGAAATTTAGCTTCATCAAAAACGCTGATGAAGCTTGTGTGTATAAGAAGGCTAGTGGGAGCATCATTACTTTTCTAGTATTATATGTCGATGACATTCTACTATTTGGAAATGACATTCCAACCTTGGAAGGTGTAAAAGCCTGGCTTGGAAGTTGCTTTTCCATTAAAGATCTTGGTGAAGCCGCCTATATTTTGGGAATAAGGATCTATAGGGATAGATCAAGGCGCTTAATAGGTTTGAATCAAAGTGCATACATAGACAAGATCTTGAAAAGGTTTAAGATGGAAAACTCCAAAAAGGGTTTGGTGCCTATTCAAAGAGGAACTATATTGAGTACTTCTCAATCTCCCAGCTCAAAAGTTGAGCAAGAGAGAATGAGTGGAATCCCATATGCATCTGCTATAGGATCCATCATGTATGCTATGATATGCACGAGACCGGACGTGTCATGCGCTTTAAGCATGACAAGTAGATACCAGCAAAATCCAGGAGATAGTCATTGGATGGCTGTCAAATATATATTGAAATATCTTAGAAACACTAAAGATATGTTCTTAATATATGGATCTGGTGAGGAGGAGCTCGTTGTAAAGGGTTACACGGATGCGAGTTTCCAAACTGATCGAGATGATTCTCGATCACAATCGGGGTATATCTTCATTCTAAATGGAGGAGCTGTTTGTAAAGGGTTACACGGATGCGAGTTTCCAAACTGATCGAGATGATTCTCGATCACAATCGGGTATATCTTCATTCTAAATGGAGGAGCTGTTTCTTGGAAAAGCTCAAAGCAAGATGTGGTTGCATTGTCCACTACAGAATCGGAATACATCGCCGCTTCTTTGGCAGCACAAGAAGCTGCATGGTTGAAGAAATTCATTGCCGATCTAGGGGTTGTTCCTTCCATTCAAGGACCCCTAGAAATTCTTTGTGATAACGAGGGTGCGATTGCTCAATCAAGGAACCTCGTGCACATCAAAAGACTAGGCACATTGAGCGGAGATTCAACTACATAAGGGATGAAGTTGAAAAGGGAAAGATATGTATTCACAAAGTTCACACCGATCAAATGTTGCGGACCCACTCACGAAGCTCCTTGAAAGGCCTAAGCATGAGAGTCATACTTGTGCCATGGGACTTCGATATTCTAGTGATTGGATTTGATCTATTTTATGTATTTGGATATCGGAACACTTGTAGTTATTAACACATTTATATGAATATTGGTATTTTGCATTTAAATTGTGTTATGTTCCATTTTTTGCATGTTTAAATCCATGAATAAGTTAATTATTCTAAATGTCCGTAGTCGATCATATTTGTGGGAACAAATATGAATGTAAGATTATTATGAACTTGGATTGGTAGATATTCAAAAGGTTTTGAATATAGAGCAAAGTGTTGCTACCAAGGTTCATAGGTATTTGTGGGATACAAATATTGGACTGACCTGCAATCAAGCATTACTACATGGAATCTCTGTGATTGATCATAAGTAATCTTGAGTTAAAAGGCGAATATCATTGTATCCTCAGACCTGAGATACATATTGGGTCTTGATATTCACTGAATATTATACTTTGACTTAGCTCTTCGCTGTTCTGAAACATGGCAGTACATAAGACTAAGCTCAGGTATGATATAAGGTGATTGTGAAGGACGTATGTAGTCGAGAAGGAATTTGTCCCTCTTATTCGTTGAGAGTTAGATGTCTAAGGCCTGCTACAAAGTTAAATCAATAGAGAATGATCACTCTATGTCTCTAGGATTTAACATGACATCTGTGACAAAAGGATAAATGATCGATTCACCTAAATCATTTCAAGTAAGGGACTTGAAGAGGATGATGTTATTGAATGGCACTTCGTCATACGTATTAGGGGTAGCAAACCGTTGTTAGGCGGTATTTGCTGCTTGCGTCAATCTTCTATGAATCTTGTGCAAGTGGGAGATTGTTGGAATTCGTCTGCCCAAGACACATATTAAATTGACGTGGCTAGTACGTGATGATCCAAGTCGGGTCATACCCAATAACAAGCTAGACAAACACTTAAGATATTTATTTATATGATATGATCTTTAAATAAATATAAATACTTGAAACATTTAGAAAGTGGTTTTCTAAATAATTGCACTTGAGATATGTAAATAAATTATATGGATGATTTATTTTGAGAGAAATGTAAATATGTTTATTTGGCAAAATAAACATTTATATGTGTTGTGTATAATATATAACATGTTACATAAGGTATGTAACAAGTTACAAGACTTTTATATAAAATGTTTTATATAAAATACAAGTTTATAAAATTTGTAGAAAATGCCCATGTGATGGACTAAGGGGCCGGCCCCCCCCTCCCCATGTGGACATACATGCACTTCAACACTTGTTGTCTTGCATGCTACACAAGACATAAGACACTACACACTCAACATAGAGTGTATCATATCTTACACTCAAGAATTGTAAGAACTCTCTCAACTTCTCAAGAAAAATACACTCTCTCTTTTCTTGGAAATTTCGGCCAAAGGGAAAAAGAAGAAAGGGGTTTCAAGTTTAATTCCTAGCACATTTAGGGTGTTTGTTGGAAGCTTGGGGTATACTAGCTTGAGGTTCTTCTAGGTTGAAGACTTGCCACTTCAAGATCATCATCTCCTTCATTCAACCTTCTCATAAGCTTGGAAGAAGGTAGTCTTCTAAAACACCCTATGGTTGTTGTTTTGTATGTATGCTATTCATATACATGGATCCTTATTGTTTGGGTTTTATTTTATAAGTTAAACTTTGAATTTAACTATACCAACATATTGAAATGGTTCAATTTTCCGCTGCGTTTTAATATTATAAGGATAATATTACTTTGATAAAAACCCAAAAATCCCAACACTAAAAACAAAGGGAGCCATGACAATGAAGGGCCTCACACCATCCTGGAGGTACTTCTTTATACACCTTGTTGAGAGTATGGGTGAGAGTTCTGGTGGACTGGACCAGATAAACTCCTCACAAGCAGAGATGGCATACTGCTTGTGGAACGGATTGAGAGTAGACTTTCCTGATATACTTTTCAGAAGTCTGGTGCAGAAACTGAAGGGAACCAGGGGACTTTGCATCCCTTTTTCTAGGTATCTCTCTCTGTTTTAAACTCATCTTGGGCAGTGAAGAATATAAAAACACTACATCTTTATTCACTGTCCCAGATTTGTTGAGGAATCTTGACTCTCTTGCATCTGAACCTGGAGAGGTTGAGATTCCTCCGAGAATGTTGCTGGCATTCTCTAAAACCGATGCACCAATACCAGGTGAGTCGGAAAGGCAACTGGGCGGGCCTCAAAACAAAGAGGGACCCATCGGTTCGTCCTCTGGCATTATGACAGTTGTTGGGCCTGAACAACAGTCTAACCCTGCCAGTTCCAGTGTGTCAGTTCCTACAGATGCAACTGGAGGCCTCCAAACAGGTCCTCCAGTTTCCCCAACGGCTCCAAGAACTAAACGTCCTAGGAATAAGTCAGTACGAGCCACTGACACTAGAAACCCAGCCAACCCTCCAGTTTCCTCCCAACAGGAAACTGGAGAAAGTCAAAGGGATATACAGCAAGCAACCACTTCTGCAATTTCTGTAGGAGGAAGTGGTGAAGAGATTACTGGGTCCGCCCAACCCAGATTAGAGTCCGTGTTTGCACCACATGAGTCTGGCCAAACTTCTGACACAACTCTTGCACAAACTGATGATGTTACTGCCCAGTCACAAGTAGTAATTGAAGTTCAAATCTCTTCGGCCGATGAAGTTATGACTTAGGATAGAGCAGTTGTAACTGAGGCAACCCTAGTGACCTCTATTCCTGGCGATGATGTCACTACGACTGAGCCAACAACTGATGCAACCATCCAGGAAACTGGAGAAGTTCATCAGGAGCCTGAACAACTGGTTCAGCCACCTGAGACATTCATGGATCTGGACATGGATGTTAATGAAGGTGAAATCCTAATAGAGTCTTCGGACTCTGAAGGAACAACTTCAGATACTGAGATACTTGATGCTTCTGTACAAGCTCAAGACCCTTCATCTCATATCTCGCCACCAGAAGATCAAATTTCAGTTTCACCATCCCACACAAATGAGCTTACTGAAATTCCACCCTCCACATCAAGCTATGTGTCTAGAAATAGACATATGGCACAACCACCATCATCTGGTATGATCTCTCTTTTTAGAGATAGATCTATGCCACCACCGCCGCCGGCTAATATACCTGAGAATACTCGGTATATTCAGCCACTTGATATTTCTCAACGACCTTCTTCTTTTCCAACATCTGTTTCTACTTCTTTAGCTACTGAGCCACTCACTGAAGTTATTACACTTGATGTACCCCCTCCAGTGGCTCCAGTGGCACCTGCTGCTGGTCCAGTGATGCCTTCCCCTTAGTCACTGGATACTCAATTTGTCTCCTTTACAACCGACATCCAAAACCTGATTAAACGGGTGGAGGATGTTCACAAGACAATTGAGAAAAATGCCAAGTCAATCTCCAGGTACAACAAAGATAGTATGACCAATCAAAAAGTGGTAAACCTGGGGATTAACAAGTTTGCAACTAATGAAGACTTGGTATTTAAGAAGCTCAATGAGTTGGTCACTGGGTGTATCAATCTGTCCAGTTCTCTTAAGGAAGCCTTTGACCTAACTCAGTCACAAGTTACAACATCTATCTCCAACTTGCTGGGTACCACTGTTCGATCATCAGAAACTAAACTAAAGGAGATAGAAAGACAGGTCAAGGAATTGATTGAAAGACCTGCTCTTAATGTGACAGAGCTTGGGCAGCAGTTGGCAACTTCAGTTGGTCAAAAGATAGAAGATACCTTGGCTGCCAGAGAAGAAGCATTGGTTAAAAAGGTGATGTCTGAGATCACCAAGATTGCTCAGGTTGATCTGGCCCCACTCACTACTGAGATCAACCAGTTGAGGGGCAGTCTTAATGCTCTGAACACCCAAGTATCTGAACATTCCAAATCCATTGATAAACTGGTCGCTGAAGTTGCAAAATAGAAAGAAAAGGAAGTGGTGAAAGAGAAAGAAGTTGTGAATGTTGGTCTCTCTCCAGATGATGCCAAATTGTTACGAGAACTGAAGATTGGTCAGGCACAAGTTGCTGGTAATGTGCTGACCCAGTCGAGAGAGACCAACCATCTTTGGAGATCATTTCGCATGATGTGCACTATCTTCAAGGAGTGCAAGGACATGCAATCGTGGCAGAGTCTTGACCGGTTGCCCCATAACAATGCAGACTGGGAAGTAATTAGGGGAGGTCTAGACGCTAGGGGTGAGATTGGGTCGGTTTGGGTCGGTTTTGACCTAAAACCGAAACCCAAACCGAAACTTTCGGTTTTTGAAATCCAAAATCCATTGGATTCGGTTTTGGTTTGGTTCGGTTTTTCGGTTTTCCGGTTCGGTTTGGGTCGGTTTCGGTTTAGTTTCGTTTTTTTTTTTTTGGTTTAGTTATAGAGTTAAATGACAAAGTTTTGTTATGGTTTTAAATAAACGCCTAATCTAGTAATCCATGTAGATGAAAAGTAATTTTGGCTACTGCGTTTGGTGTTTGTGATTGAACAGACTTTTTTATATGTTGGTGTTTGAGGCATCTTTAATTTGAAGATGATTTAATTATTTCTTTTTATATTTTTGGGTTTTGTTTACTAACAAATTTATGCCTTGTAACGAAAATGAAAAGAAGAAAGCGACACATTTGTTTACAAGCTATTTCTTAGACAGAATTAAAGGTTTCTTTTACTTGTTATCATTTTTATTTTTGTAAATTTTGTTAGCTGTAATTCCATTTTAGTTGTTTAGTTTTTACATCATGTCAAACATAATAGATAAAGAGGAGCATCACTAATGAAAAAGATATAAATATAAATACAAAAATGATGTAAATATAAAAAACATATAGTTTTTGGTTCGGTTCGGTTTTTGATCGGTTTTTTGACATATGAAACCGAAACCCGAACCGATCCGTTCGGTTTTTAGAAAATAAAAACCAAACCAATCGGTTTCGTTCGGTTTTCGGTTTTACGATTCGGTTTTTCCTCACTTCTACTAGACGCTGCCAAGGGGAAAAAAGTGCAGGCCTTGCACCAACAAGTTCAAGTGAGAAGGCAATTGTGGTAGCTGCCAGTACTGATGCTGGTCAGCAAGTGATTGAATAATTTGATGATGTTGGTGATAAGGGGAATGTGGAGAAAGGAAAGGGCAAGGCTGTTGAAGAAACTGCCCTGGTGCCGGCCACTGGAACAAAAGCAAAGGCAACTGGTACTGATGCCAATGTGCTTGAAACTGGTAACATTGATAAACTCCCTCCAGTGACAGAAAGTGACTCAAGAAGTCTGGCAGCAATTGGTCATGCACTAAAAGAAAGAAAAAGAAAAAGAAAAGAAGACCAAAGGCTGGCCAGAGAGCAAATTAAAGATTTGGGAGTCCTTGATGCAAATGATGCTGGTTTATTGGGCATCACACTGGAGCAATATGCCAGTGTCAAGAATGATCAAAGAATCATTGGTGCTATAATGGAACGTCTGGATATTGAACTTGATAAGGAGTACCCAGATGATGAAGTTTCCTTTGATGCCAGAACAATAAATGTTTCAGTGGAGAAGGCTAAGGAAATGAGAGCCCTTGGTATTGAAAGAAGAGTCCTTGTAGACAAAATTGTTAAAAGGGTGCTCAATCCCCCCAAGTCCAAAGGTCAACCAAGAAGAAAACCCTTGCCAAGGGATGCAGATCTGAGGACATTTGTTGAACCATCTGGTGAAGTCTCCAATGATGATATAAAGGCTGATGTGCATGCTGCTGGAGCTGGTGCCCCCAGAATTTCAAATGAATCTGATGCCAGAGCCTATTATACATCAATCATGCAAAAGAGAAATCATACTGGAGCCATCAATGGCATGAATGTGTCCATTAAGCCAGGCACAAAAACTTTCTATGTTCAGATCAGCTACACCAGAGGGCCACTGGTGAAAACTGAAAATGCAACTGCCATGGCTTATGGATTTAGTGAATGGGTTGAGATGGTGAATGTTTTGGAAGCCAAGTCAGTGAAGAATAGGGTTGAGAAAGCATGGACTAATTTGTTGAAGGGTAAAATCCAACACAAAGAAAATCTGGAGCTCAGATTACATATTGACCCTGAAGACACTCAACCTATTGGTTCACTGACCAAAAGAAGAAGGATTGAAGGACCATCCAATTAAAGTTCTTCTTCTTGTTATCTACTTGTATTTTATTTTGCCTTCTTGTAACTTGATGTAAATTTCCTTTTCATGTATATATACAAGTTGCCAGATTGTAACCCACAAGATAGATAACTGATTAAATCTAACAACCATAAAAAAGAAAAATCCAAGGCATTTGATGATCTATAAAAATGCCTTGGAAAATTAGATAGATTTAGTCAAATCAAGTCTCTCAATTTCATACTTTGTATAGATACAAAACTTGAAAAGACTTGGCAACATTTCAGGACAAATAGGGGGAATTTGTTAGGTCCAGTTTACTAAGAAACTGGTGTAACACCCGTCATTTTAAAACCTGGATTTTCAAAAACTTTTGCCAAACGACGTTTAAAACATAGCGGAAATAGATCACTTTAAAAACTGCCCCAACCGAAATGGTTGGTACCTTTCATAAACGGTGTTACTAATAGCATCATCAAAATAATGTAAATGAAATCCAAGTCATGGCACCAATATAAATGTCATTCATTATTACATGTATCATAAACATAGATAGTGTAGCCAAAACATAGGCTATGGGAAGTCTAAGCATTCAACAATCTATGCTAGTCTTCTTTATTGCATCTACCCATCTCACGAGCTAAACCTTTCTCTAGCTCAAACCTGCTTATCCTGAAGGACACAACATTTTCATAAAAGCAAGTGTTAGCTAATAAATTAGCTAAGTAAGATACACAAAATTTGATAAAATGTTCTTCATTTTACTTGTTAAAACATGATCACATTACACTTCATCCACAATTATCATCAACCCATACTTCCCTTTTTTCCACATTCCATCACATTTCGTATCACATCAACGAGTACATACAACTTAATGAACATCTCTTAACATATCAACATATCTTACAACTTAGTCAACATCTCATATCATATCATCATATACTTTCAACATAATCAACATCTCATAACTTAGCATAACACACGTAAACATATCCCACGTATACATACTAACACAAGTAGAGTACATACTCCTAATTGTGCCTATCAACGATAAATCATACTTATAAGCAATTTAATCAACGTAAGCAACTTAATCAACTTATCAACTTTGATCAACTTTAATCAACGTATCAACTTATCAACGTGTCAACTTATCATCTTATCAACTTATCAACTTTAATCAACTTTAAGCATCCCGTTACGCTTTTAACATTGGTGGTTAGTCACTCCACCCGGGAATACTAGATCAACAACTATGCTGCAAGAAAACACTCAAGCGACCACTTATTGTATCCCGTTATGATGGTTAGTCACTCCACCCGGAAATACTAGATCAACGACTATGCCGCAAGGAGCCACTCAAGCGACCACATACGCACTAGCTTTTCAACTAGCACGGGTTAAGCTTAACACAACTTATGCTCGAGACTTCTTATCTTTATTAGCTTAGGCTACACTTTCACCTAAACTAATCACTTTTATTCATCTTTCTTTACTTTATATTAGCTTAGGCTACACTTTCACCTAAACTAATCACATACATCTTAATTTACTTTATATTAACTTTAGGTATATTCATTACCTAGTTAATGTCACTTCTACTTCAACGTTTAATTACACTAACGTGCACAACTCATAACATTTCTTTCGTGTATCCAGTGAACTAGACATTTCATACTTAAGAGCCACATATAAGTCATCACATATCAACATCAAGTCATAACAACGAAATGAATCAATAATACATATCATATTCATAGCAACATCAATGTAAGCATTATACTACACATGCATATAATCACTTCAACTTTAAACGTCATCACAACATAATTAACTACTTCAACATGCATATGTTCCCATATAACCTCCCGCATAACCTGGATAACCCAACACACATAAGATAATCCGATTAAGAGGTTAATTAAAGAAAACTACTTTTGTTGTGCCTCCAGTGTGATAAAAGTCATGTATCTTACCTGATGACGAGCACAACGATCAATAAGCAACTTTAAAGTATCTTGTTCGAGTTCCCGACTACCTATCACACACATATAATCGACATGTAACATAAACGGGACCTTAAAGAACATCAACATAACTTATACCTAAGGTCTATGGGTCAAATGAGCACTAAAACAAGCCTAAACGACCACCAGACAAGAATATGCACCGCATGCCCCTTCTATGCGCCGCATAAATCACTTTTTCAGAGATCAGAAAATCCCAGACCCCATTTGTGCACCGCATGGAATCCCCATGCACCGCATATCGGGGTTCGACCAGCAACTTTGATTTCGTTTCATCTTAAACTCCTTTCAAACGAATTCCAAACCTCCACCACGACTTATACCCATTAAAATAACATTAAATAGGTCACAATTAAGCCTTTGAAAACATCAATTGATCCTTGAATCAAATACAACAATGATTCACTCTTTAAAACACCCGAAAAACGTAAAATCGGTAACGTTTTGATCAAAAACTCAATACATCAAGTCGGTTTCCAATTAACCACCTGGAATAGGCTTTAATACATCTAATCAACATAATTCATCATTAAAGTTTGCAACTTGATGTTGTTAACCAATTCAATTAACGATTCAATTCACGAAAACGTCGTTTTTACCCGAAAACATCAAGATCAAGAAACCCCAACCCTCATGGCAGAATCTACAGGGACAAAACCTAATTGAAAACTTAATTAACAATCAATAGATGATGCTATACTGTAGGGAAGATTAACGGATCGAAAAGCAAGCGAAATCCCTTCCGAAATCCCCCGAAATCGACTATAACTTGAAGAATTGACCTAGGGTTTTGTATGAAAGAAATTTCTAGGGTTTGGATCTGATTTTTCAGCATTATGGTCGTGCATAGGGCCCCTTATATACTGGAGAAACTTTCAAACTTTACATCTAGGCCCTCGTACTTCCGTATAACTCGTTTCGGCACTTAACGACTCGTTTAACGCATTCAGAAACACTTAACGAACCTTATATCTTATCGGGAACACTAATTGACTTCATTATTTATTATCAACTTTAATTTCATTACTTTAAATCACGTTAATACATATCTCTTTAATTCACATAAGCACATATAAAACACATAGTGACTAACGGTCGCTAACGACAAGTCAACGGTCAACATCAAAAAGTTTGGGATGTTACAACTGGAGCGTCTCCAGTTGCATCTGGAGACCAGTTGATTTGTCCAGAAATATATGAAGTCCAGTGGCCAGTGTACAGTTGATGCCACTGGAGCTTCACTCCAGTTGATATCTGATCAAGAATTGAAGTCATTCCAGTTGAAGTCGAAGACAACAAATGGAAGATAGAAAACATACATGGCAGCGAAGCCCAGTGGATGTTTTACCCAGATCAAGACCGGAGAACCATCAGTGTAAAGTACTTTTAATGCTTTACACTGATTACGAGGAAGACCTTTCTACTTTATGTACTATTAACCAGACAATACACATTGTCTATGTTTAAAGTACAAAAGTGCATAAAGTAAGTTGGATAAAGTGACTTTATGTCTTACTTTATCAAGCATGTTCAAGGAATTAAATGCAATTCCTTAAATGCTCTCAACCATATTTGTACGGCTAAAGTTGACATCCCAATGTCAACTTTGCCTATAAATAGAGGTCTTTGCACAACCAAGAAACTACCTTTGCATAAATCTGCTTTGCAATATTCTTGGTGAACTTGTGCAATATTCATGTAATCTAACAATTAAATCCGCATGCAATATATATAAACAAAAAATATATATAAACTTACTTATCGCATACAAGGAAACTAATTGATCTTTAAACAAATACAAAATATTTATATGGATATATATATATATATATAATTTTCAAAATTTATATATAAAACATATATATATCCACATCTCATATATTTGTATTTATTCTAAGATCTAATTATTTCAACTAAATAATTAACGGCTAGTTCTAATTAAAAAATATATAAATGAACCCATCACTTACTCATATTATATGGATATCGTTTTATAAAACATTTTATCAAAATAGAAATATATCCATACTTATGAACTAGTGAATATACATATATATGGTAATAATCAATATATAAATATATACACAAATATATATTAATATATATATATATATATTATATATACACGAAATCATATATATATATATATATACACGAAATATATATATACATATATAATACATATACGAAATTAAACGTAAGCGACTTTATTCAAGACTAAAAATCAAGGTAAGTACTTATACCATGCATGAACCGCTCTGATACCACTGTTGGGATTTCATTAACCGAATAACATAAAATGGGTCGGGTGACCGACCCGGTTTAGTGACAAATCAAAATTTACAAAAAGAGAGTAAGCAACGGAAGCGTGTTAATGAACCGTTAGCAACTATTAAAAACATGTGGTATCATTTTAGAAAACAATTAATAGTTCTAGCGTCCTATCTCAGAATCACCATGCAATGCAATATAAATAACTTAAAATAGATACAAGAAAACTAACAACGTTGCGGTAGACGAGTTCCTTCATGATGTAGAAGATTCCGGAAACGAGATTCCAAAGTAGAAACCCTCCGTAAGTGCGTACACAATGTCTTAACCAAGGATCTGCTAGACACCTTTAAGCTTACGACCACAACCGAACGAAACCCTAACTGGTACCCTAAGGTCGAATTCGACCTTCCTTAGGATAAGGAAGTTGAATTCGAAAACCCTTCTTAGGGTTCTTGAATTTCGACCCAACCAAACACAAAAGGTGAGAAACTTTTGTTGAAACTAATTTAGGGTTTAACTAAAACCCTAAATAATTTAATCTAAAACAATTTGGGATTTTGGTTTCTTTGGTTTAGTGATTTTCGACCCACACTCAAAAGAGAAGAGAATTTCACCTTTAAGTGTGTGTAAGGGTTTTCAAAAATGCATTAATTAATTAGGGATTCAAGGGGTTTATATAGGCATAGTTTCCTAATTAGATTAGGAAACTAAAAACCCTTTCTCCCCTCTCCTAAATCTCGTCCAAGACCTCCAAGGAAGGTCCTAGAACCGACCTTGGAGCCTTGTGGGACGGACCGGGCTTTCCTTATTTTAATTAATCACTTAATTAATTGTTTTGGACTATTAACTGATTAATTATCCAACCCGTTAACCCATTTAATTAATTAAACTACCTTTAATTAATATATTTATTTATCAATCAATTAAAGTAAACTTTAATTGACTTCTATAAATAATATTTGTCGGTTAATCCATTTATCGTTAATTAACTCACTTTAATTTATAAACGGATAATTTAATTAAATACTATTTAATTAAATGCGTAAATGATCAAATATCATTCCGTAGCTTTATGGTTAAACATTATAGATGTTCTATTGTGTATGACCCTACGGGCTCAAAGAATCCGAAGACATATGGTTAGTCGGGTCTACGAAAGTTCACACAATTTCAACACTCCCACTTGTGGACTCTTCGTAGATCCTAGTAAACATAATGACATACCTTGTTGCTAGCAACCCAAAGTATGCCCCCAAGGACCTCTGAGGTTTGTTTTTCCAGAAAACCTTCCATCATCAACCTTATGACGGTTTCTTTAACCACTTTAAAGAATTTGATTCTTTATGCGTTCACTTACGCAAGTACATCCGTGTCCCATTCACTCTTAATGATGCATTCCATTTTGGCACGAGGATGAAGTCAATTGCCAAATAGAATTAAAACCCTTTATGACTTCCTTGATTATAGCATTCCGAACTGTTCGCAGTATGGCCATACATTTTACTACTATATCAAGCTGTCATAGGCCGAGTTTACTATCAAACCATAATCGGGAGAGAATTCCTATTATTAAATGCATACGCCCTTTCCATGTCTCACATTTACCCAAAGTAGCCCTACTGCGGTCGGTTAAGTGTCCCGTTTCGGAACTAAATCAAAGCAAATGATCAACATGGTCCAGGCCTATGCCTATGCATTTAACAAGTCAAAGGATACTCACGGATGGAATCACTTCGAGATTCACTTGATTGACTTATGATCCAAGAAGTGATCTCGGGGCGGGTCAGCCAATATTCGACTCATCGAATACCTGTGAGTAAGGCTCGTATCTCTCTTACGATTACCACTCTATATCACCCAAAAGCTAAAAACCTTAGCTTCCAAGCCAATAGCAACCTTTCTCTCACAATTACCTTTCTTTCGCACTATCATTCCCATGTGTGCGACCGACAATGGCAATTTAGAATGATCTTAAAACCATTCATGGATAAAATATACTAAATTGGAACATGGTATGTATTGGACAATTTTACTCATCGAATACTCCCACAATAACTGTTCCGAATGTCCAGATTTTAACTTGACATTTCTAAACTTCTTTCAGATTTAGAAATCTAACGTTTTCGCTTAATCACAACCTAAGTTGTTCCCTTTATTGAAATTTAACTTAGATTCCTCAAAGTGGGATCCTTTCGTTCCAAAACGAAAAAGGAATCTTTTATCACAAAAGGGATATTAAATTAATTTTGTAGCAATAATGATATTCCAAGAAACTAACATTTCTTTACTTATGAGCATATTTAATTCTTAAATCACTTCAAGAATTTTTACTAGTCATATGATCTTGCACAACTTGCAAGAATCCATCAAATCCTAGATTCGATCTTAATGACCAAGTTCTTATTTAAGATAATCATTAAAGCTTGCCTCAAATAAGTAGCTTAGGTGTATCTTAAACTTCTTTGATTAAGGATCTCTTTTAGTCATAAGATTTGCATGAGTATAACAAATATACGATTGCATAATCTTACCCTTTTATCAAGCCATAGGCTTGATTTTAATGACTAAGTGTTTTCAAGACATTCATTAAAACTTTCCTCAAAAGGTAGTTTAGGTGTGTCTCAACATTTCCTTAATTAGCGTTTATTTACAATCTAAATCCATGCTATGAGTATCTTAATTAGATATCACACCACTAGTTTTGGCATTTAAAACTCTTTTAATCCATTTCAACATTGTCTTACTAAGTTCAATTTGTCTTCAATCCAATCTCGTTTGGATGATGACATGTAACTTTTCAAACTTCCAATTCATCGAGTTCTACTATTCGATAAATAATCTAATTTTGTAATTAACAATAAATGTTCAAGGCATTCAACATTTAATTACAATTTTAGAATAGGTTACTAGTAAAAGATGTTGTATTTTGTTGCTTCCAAAATTCTCCCACTGATTCCTAGAACCGTATCTTTCAAGTATGACACACTTGATAGAGAATTAATCCCGAGTCTACTTCTTTCCCACTTACTCTTTGAATCGAGTATCTCAAGTAGTGACACTTGGTGAAGATTTCAACTCTCTATTTGTCCTTTAATATCACGAATCTTGCTTCATTCAACTTATCGAATTAAGCTTTTCAAGTGGTAACACTTGTTGAAGACAATGATTCTTATATTTAAGACAAATAGTATTTACAACAAAAACTTTTAGAAATACTAACAATTCATCTTTTGGATTTCCTTTTGTAAATTACTTTATGTACGACTTTCATTTCACAAATCATTTTGCGAAATTGCCAAATGTTTTATTATCTTCACAAATCATTTTGTGAATTTAATCTTTGGCTATAATTACTATAATTACATGCAAGATATATATAATAAAACATTAAAACAACCAATCAATCAAGGAAGAATATAGATAAGACCTAATAGATTCCAAACATAAAATATTCAAAATCCATACATTATCTCAAGAACAAAATTAAAAGGGTAATAATGCTTTCAACTAAAACATCAACTAAAAGATAATTCCGAAATGAATGCCGAAGCATTTATTTCAAGACTATCTTTCTCCTTCCAAATTTTCCTTTATTCTTTCTTCCTTGTCCGCCCCACGAAGGATAAGTCTCACGAAGCCATTCTTCAATCTTCTCACAACTATGAGCGCTGTGTGAATTACTTTTGCAGAATGTGCATAATGAATTTCTGTGGTAGGGCCTTTGAATGAGTGCCCTTTCCGGTAAATTCATCTCAACACCTACCAACATTCTTTCAAGATTATCTAGCGACTTGTGCTTGCAAGTCATAAAATAATTCATGGCAAAATGCGCAAAGTGTTGACTGAGTGAGTTAAGTATCAAGAGAACTTGCTCATCATGAGTAAGTGGCCGCCTAAAGGCTGCCAACTCATCAATGTATCCTCTCATAATCTTCACGTGATCCGATATCGATACTTCCTTCTCCTTAAGGTACTCTCTTGCTTCTTTAAGAGTTTCGACTCGTAATGACATTCACAGCATGTTGATTCTCTCTAACAATCATTCCAAATAGACGATAAACATTGCCACAACGAATGTCGCGAGCATAGCTATCATCAATGGAATTAATGACTACACCTAGTGTATCATTGTGTGCAAGGTAACTAGCGTAAGCCTTATCAGAAAGCCCACCAAGCTCATCAATATCTTCAACAACCACGGAACGATCCTATGTGAGTTGGTTGAAAAGTCCCTTGTACATAAGGTAGTTTTTCAACGCTTCATACCAAGTTGCAAAGCATCCCGGTATTAGTTTTTTTGCATCAAGGTATTCTTATACCATTCAGCAATATCTGGCTCAATAATATCATTTAAAAGAACAAACTACAAAATAACGAAAACACAATTAATATCATCGACATTTACCCCTAATCATTAACTACCCACGTTTCAATTAAAATCAAAACATATTAATGAATTAAGGCTAAGACTAATTTAGACCCAACGTCATATATATTCGGTGCGGGGCTCGCGACTACAGGGAATTAGTATAATCATAAATGAGTGAGAACGGGTCTCTACCAATTAAAGCTCTTAGATCTTTATGAGATTCATGGGAGATGGGGAGTTCTCCACTTACAGGTATATTTAATCTCATCCTTGCCAGCTAGTACTTAGGCAACGGTCCAGGGCAACCTAGCTTAGTCGTCCTACAAGGAGGCGTGTGGTCGTTCGTTCTCCGGTAACTGGGATGGGCAGATACTAGAACACCACCCTACGGCTAAACACTATGGCTTAGGCAACGGTCCAGTGCAACAGGGAGTGTAGCATGTAGGTGCTTCGACTTACAGGATGGCATGACTACTTCAGTGGGTATATAATTATTTAATAATGTAAGTCTCAACTCAATAGATGGTACTAACTGAAGACACCTCTATGTCAATGGTGATATTGCTTTGCAATATAGACACTGAACTGGAGACGACCAGTTGCAGTGAGTGTATACCAAGTTACTGGATAGATTACTTATAAAGGTGACAATAACAAATAAGTAATCAACAATGCAATATTTATATACAAGTAAGTAAATCTGGTGAGATCGATATGTAATTTTTCAAGTGTAATTTATTTATTATCATTAAAAAAATTACAAGGTTGTTGCGGAACCAAGATAATACAAATATGTAAATATCCTAACAACCTATGAAATACAATGATCTAATACTTGGAAATTCTCTAAACAATCGAAACACTTAAAGTTGTGAAATGTTCATTTTTGCGATTGAGAGAATATTGCACAAGTTCACCAAGAATACTGCAAAGTAGGGTTTTTGCAAAAGTTGTTTTCTTGTTGTGCAAAGACCTCTATTTATAGTGTAACATCCGTGAATATTGACTGTTTGACTTTACGTGCAATATGACTAACAATTTATGTTAATGAATTATTTGGGTCGTTTTGTGACTAAATGGCAATGTGGTATGTTTATTGGGTCGATAGAATGATTAATCGGTGTTTAAATGTATAACGATGTGTAAATTAGCTTGTAAATGGAAATGGGTCGACCCATGCCCTTCGACCCATCTCCCCTCCTTATCTTCTTTTCCCTCCTCTCATTTCATTCTATCTTCTTTTCTCTCCTCTCTTTTCTCTCCAAGTAAACAAGACTATCCAACCCCATCTCTTCTTTTCTCTTGCAATAATTGGTGTTTTGGGTTAGACTAACTCGAGAATCACTAGCATCTTCATCTCATTTTCATCTAGCAAAGGATTTAAGTTCTTAGTTCAAGTATTTTACTCATTTTGACCTAATTTCGGATTCTAGCTCAAGGAGGAGTTTTGGTAAGTCTAATTCATCTCAGTTGTACCTACTTATGTTTGTTTATGCATTTCTAGTCATCTCGAACGTTTACATGTCCTAAATCGGCTTAAATCTTGTTTTGGGTCAAATTAGGGTTTAATTAGGGTTTAAATGATTTGGATGTGATTATGATGTTATGAATCGAAACTAAGATATGGGTTATGTTTATTTATGTTGAAATATGTTTGTATAAGCTTCAAAATGAGTCTTGAAACATCACTAGTCGATTTGGTGATCAAAAATTGAGTTTGGGTTGAGTTTGGTTCGTGTTTGGGTTGATTTGGAACTGATCTGGGCAAAGGTGCGCCGCACCTCCTCCTTGGTGCGCCGCACCAAAGTCTTGGACTGGGCTCCCTGATCAATTTGTGCGCCGCACCTTCTCCTTGGTGCGCCGCACCTGCCTTGGTGCGCCGCACCTCCTCAATGGTGCGCCGCACCTTTTCTCCAGTACAGCAAAACCTGATTTATTTTGAAAGGTCGTAACTTTTGATCCGTAAGTCCAAATAAGTCGTATGACCTATCGTTGGAATCGTGAGAGAGTCTAGTTTCTTGTAGTAACAATCATTTTGTATGAATCTTCTTCCATTTCTAAAAATGTCGAGTCAAAGTGTCTTGTTTCTTACTCGGTAAGGTTGAAGAAGTGTTTAGGGGTTTGTGACTCAACTTAGACTAAATAAACCAACTTGTTTAAGATTGTAAAGTTGACATTATGGTATTATGATGTATATTTATAGGTTGTGGCCGTGTGGATCCTAATACTCGCTATTAATCTTTTATTAACTCGACTTAAGCTTCTTTGCCGATCAAGGTGAGTTTCGTATCTCCCTACTCGCTTGAGATTCGGGCTGAAAAGTGTAAACCTTTCGTGTTTACTTGCATTTATTGATTGATTGATTGATTGTTTTGATTGTTGGATTGATGTGATGGTTCATTTCGTTCGGTTGACTTGGTTTATGTTTTGTTAAGTATTTCATAAATATTAGGATAGACGTACATACATGGAAGTCGGTTATGCCTTCATTGGGTTTTAGATGTGGTGGGAAGGCTGCGGGTGACCCTATACATAAGCATCTGGGACTCAAAGGAAGTAGAATCCTCTTAAGTGTATGTACGTATAGTTGGTTTAAGTTGTAATTATTGGTTTATGATTGATGATTATTGATTGTTGGCTCATGTTTGTCGAATGTTAATTATTGGCTTATAACTTACGAATATTGATTGTTGGCTTATGTTTGACGAATATTGATTGTTGGCTCAGGTTCATTATATATTGATTGTTGGTTGAATATTGATTGTTGGCTCAGGTTCATTATATATTGATTGTTGGTTTATGATTGTAAGCATTGCATACATTGCTGATGAGCCCTCGGCAGGGGATTGCCGACATCCTGGTGTATAGATGTATGCACCCATTTTGGATGTAGATCTTGACCCCGAGTATATAGACATATATATCTCGATGTTTTTGAGATGCCGCTTTGTTCATGGTGATGACAAGTGTGTATCGTTGCATAGGTGACCGGAGATCACGCATAAGATAGGCATTTTGGCTTACTTACGCATTTGGCATTGCATTGATACTCATATCATTTATGCATTTCTTATTACACGCTTATTGTACTTGTGTAATCTTGTTGTTGGATATTATTGTGTTGCTTAGAGGCTCACTGTAAGTCACGTCTAGCCTCTACTTGTACATTATGATTATTGTTTATGGTTCCTTGTGGACCATTACTACGAACTCACCAACCTTGTGTTGACTATGCTTAGTACACTTTTCAGGTATCCAAGTTATTCCAAGGCATGAAGTATGATCGATTTGTTAGATTGCTGTAAACCCGGACTTGGACTTATATGGATCAAGGATCCATTTGCCTTCTTTTGCTTTGTACTTAGAACCGTTAGCCATCTTTTGATGTTCTGTTGTAATCTTTGGTGATGACTTGCTCTTATGTATTTTGGTATTTGTTTCTCTTATTGTACGGATTCACTGAATCCTTTAATTGCATATAGTTCATGTTCTACATTAATTCCACCTTGTGCTATATGATTTCTGTAATATTTCGAGCCTTGGCTTGGGGTGTTACAGAATGGTGGCCCATGCAGGTTCGTAGAGAATTAGGCGGTTTGACCTAGACTACGGCTTAAGTTAAAACTCTTCATATAACATGCATGGCTAGGAAATTCGTGTGCAATGTGAATTATGTGAATCCCGTGTGAGTTCGTAGTTAAGACCACTTATGTGATGGCTTGAATTCAACGTGATGAATGTGGAATGGATACAATGTGGTTAATGTGTGCTTTGATTGAAATTGATTGTCATTAATATGGATTGTTGTTATTGATTGGTGCTAGTTTGATGATTTAGAGCAAAATGAAGTTATGTTATTAACTTAGTATAATATTGTGGCAACCCTAAAAGAACCCGATCAACTCTTTTATGGTCACCCAATATTATAACAAGTTAATAACATCATGGATTGCACATGCATGGCTTAGAGTATAATAAGGAACCGATATGCTTAATGGGAGTTGATTAGGTGGAGGGTTAGCCGTTGGTACACCCTGTATACATACCCGGTCAATAACTAGAGAGCATATCGAATTCGGATTATACTTTAAACCACTCGTGTTAGTTGACTTGTTTTAGCTGCTTGTAATGAGATGTGTTTAATACGAGTATTTGGTTTTGACGATGGTAAATTGTTGTGAACTTGGCACGAGAACGTGATAGATAACGATTACTTGAGAACTTTGATATGTTGTCCTTAGTGTAATGATATGGAACACGTATGATAGGTGGTATGATAACACGATATATGACAGTTAGTTGAGAATATTTATATGTCGGCTTTAGTAAAAGACAGTGAACGTGTGTAGTGTGTCGGCGTTAAAACACTAGCTACTAATGCGGCTAACCTGAGTTAAATTGTGAAGCAAACCCCCGGGTCATAAACTTTAGAACTATTACTATGATTGGATTTGGTAGTGGAATGACATGTTGTCTAGTATGATTAACATATATGTTATGCATGTGTGATGTGTATGTATGTATGCCCTGTAGTGGTCACGTCGATGCTGTAAATGTTTTCTTTGTTGTCCGACTGAAACGTGTTGACAAACGGTTAGAATACAATGTGATAAATATGTTGATATGCACCCTAAGAGAGTATCAAGGTTGTAAACATCCTAACTCATATGTATTATAAACGGATGATATTCCAACACTAATGATGTTAATCGTAATCGGTGAACAATAGGGATATGTTGCTTAATAGTATGTGAAATTGAACATGTATGAGACATTGTTAAACTTGGTTGCAAGCATGATATAACGTAGCCAGTAATACACGTGTAAAAACGTATTAATAGAGGGACGATTGTATGAATGAAGCTAACAAGTTAGTTTTATTGTATGATGTATTGACATGATTACTTGAATTAACGATAAACAACTGTAGTGAACTTGACATGATAAAATGATAAGTAACAATCTCATAGGATTCTAGCACTCTTACCTTAGCTTAATGATATGAAATGAGTATGTTATGTCGGTATGAGAGCATTAACTACTTGTGTGACTAATATGGGAGCATTGTGAGGCTAACTTACGCGTTACTTACCTTGTAGAAAATGGTGGGACCAAGAAGGAATGCGACTAGCCATAGCAATGAGCCGGATTTAGCAACCGTGATTGCCCAAGCAGTGGTAAACGCCATACCTACTATCGTAGCCCAAGTCACGGCAAGCCTCCAAAGAAGCAATGAAACGCGCGAAGCTAGAGTAAATATGGGCGATGAGAAGGTGTCGAGTAGAGCCTCATCGAAAGAAATCGAG
The DNA here is from genome assembly GCA_034093135.1 of Erigeron breviscapus. NCBI lineage: Eukaryota > Viridiplantae > Streptophyta > Magnoliopsida > Asterales > Asteraceae > Erigeron > Erigeron breviscapus. Next base: position 223,493,384 of record CM067167.1, on the reverse strand, counting down.
AATCTAGTGAGGCAAGGAAGGTTGGCAGGTTTGACCCCAATGGTTATAATAAGGGTAGATTCAGGGCGGCGATGGGACCGGGGAAGAAAGCTTATGTTGGACCTCATCCGTTATGTGAAGGATGTGACAATCACCACCCCACCAACGTTCAATGCAGGGCGTGTTTTAATTGCAACCAAGTTGGCCACACGTCCAAGAATTGTAGAGCCCCGAGAACGGGCCCAACGAACGTGACTCCTATTCATGTCGTCCCTCCCCAAGGTAATCAACAAAGAGGCGAGTGTTTTGAATGTGGTAGTCGTGCACACTACATAAATAATTGTCCGAAACGGGTTGGACAACGAGCTGAAGTAACAGAGTCGGCAAGGAAAACTTACTTAGGACCTCACCCCTTGTGTGGAAGGTGTAATCGCCATCACTCTCCCACTATCCAATGTGGGACTTGCTTTAATTGTAATCGATCCGGGCACGAGGCTAAGAATTGTAGAGCACCGAAAGCGGCACCATTGAATGTAACACCTCTTCAAACCATTTATCCCCAAGCTGACCACCCTCGGAGCCATCAAGGTGTTTGTTTGGTGTGTGGTAGCCCCGACCACTATAGAAATGCTTGTCCTAGATGGACTGAACCACAAGCCCAAGTGGCGGTTCCTCGCAATCAACTACAAATAGTCGTTTATAACCAAAGCCGTGGCCAGCAAGACCATCAAGTTCAACCTCGTAGCCGAGCTTTTGCAGAGAATGGCAATGGAGACCAAAGTGATCCAAACGTTGGTTAAGGTACATTCCTCCTAATGGTCGTTATGTTACGGCATTATTCGATATCAAAACCGACTATGATCTCGTTCATTCCAACGTTACTCCTTTGAGTTACGTTCGTTCGTGTGTTTTGGAATTATATGTTTGCAATTTTGAATGTTTAGCGACTCACTAACTAAATTTGTTCAAATATCCCGTGTATCTATCTCGACTCTAAAAGACGACAAAACTCTTCACGTACTTTGTGCTTTATGATATAAAGATTCTTGACGAAAAAGTGAGTGTAATCTGAATGCCACCGGGTAAGACAGTTCTAAATTTGTGTAGTAGGGTTACTAGTGTAAAAATATCTAACGGTAGGATTCTTAGGGTCCCGTGTAAGTCTTCCAACTCAAGCGTCCTTAGGGCTACCGTCTCAAGAATCTGAAAGCTAACGTCATCTATGTTAATCTTGAGTCTCCCGAGGCTTTTCCGGACGACTTACCGGGCTTGTCCCATCTCGATAACTTAAATTTCGTTTATGCTTAACTTCCTAACATCGCGCGCGTAGTCAAAACCCTTATAGACTTCTGAGACGTAAATAAGCGTGTAGTGAAAGACGGGAGAGAGATTGGAAGAAAAACAAATTGGAATGGACTTCGCCGTGAAGTCGCCGACGACAAGAAGTGATCATGATATGACGAAACCGGTAGAATTTGACAACTTGGCACATTAGTATGTGGAAGAAATGGGTTAGGTACACGAAGATTCGATTTCTGTCCTTCCAGATAAAGAAAGTCGCTCAACTCCAATTCAGGGAACCATCCAATGAGCAACGGGCACTCAACCCAACGTGAGACTTGATCACATGTGAAGATAATGTACTTATAACCATGGCGGAAATCCTGTGCAATGACGGTTGATACGCGAGTATTCGAATGTCACTGACCGAAGCACTAAGTAGTAGAGATGTTACTCTCCACTGGGACGAACCAAGAATCAAAGAAAGCCAAAGTAACGGGTCAGGATTTCTAATAGGAATGACAAGAACAACTTCTCAAGCTAAGAGAATAGCCCAGCTAGCTCGCATGCTAAGTAAGGAGTATGCCGATGTGAGGCTGAGACCGTTAGAGTTGGAAGTGGGTGATTTTGTACTTTTGAAAGTATCACCGTGGAAAGGCGTCATCCGATTCGTGAAGCGAGGCAAACTCGGGCCGAGGTATAATTGTCCTTTCAAGATCCTCGAAAAGGGTTGGAAAAGTTGCTTATCGATTAGAATTACCACAAGAGCTTAGCGGTGTACATGATGTGTTTCATATTTGCAACCTACGCAAGTGTTTGGCAGGACCCTACCCATCATGTGCCCATGGACGAGATTAGAGTAGATTCGAAGCTTAATTATGTTGAAGAGCCGGTAGAGATCTTGGACCGTCAAGTCAAGAAGCTCAAAAATAAGCGCTACACGATTGTTAAGGTTAGATGGGATGCTAGACCTGGAGCCGAGTTCACTTGGAAGCGAGGGGATCATATGAAGACTAAGTATCCGCATTTATTTAGTAATTAGTGTTTTGTTGAATTTCGGGACGAAATTCTTTTGACGGGGGAATAATGTAACATCCGTGAGTTTTGACCGTTTGACTTTATGTGCAATATGACTAACAATTTATGTTAATGAATTATTTGGGTCGTTTTGTGACTAAATGGCAATGTGGTATGTTTATTGGGTCGATAGAATGATTAATCGGTGTTTAAATGTATAACGATGTGTAAATTAGCTTGTAAATGGAAACGGGTCGACCCATGCCCTTCGACCCATCTCCCCTCCTTATCTTCTTTTCCCTCCTCTCATTTCATTCTATCTTCTTTTCTCTCCTCTCTTTTCTCTCCAAGTAAACAAGACTATCCAACCCCATCTCTTCTTTTCTCTTGCAATAATTGGTGTTTTGGGTTAGACTAACTCGAGAATCACTAGCATCTTCATCTCATTTTCATCTAGCAAAGGATTTAAGTTCTTAGTTCAAGTATTTTACTCATTTTGACCTAATTTCGGATTCTAGCTCAAGGAGGAGTTTTGGTAAGTCTAATTCATCTCAGTTGTACCTACTTATGTTTGTTTATGCATTTCTAGTCATCTCGAACGTTTACATGTCCTAAATCGGCTTAAATCTTGTTTTGGGTCAAATTAGGGTTTAATTAGGGTTTGAATGATTTGGATGTGATTATGATGTTATGAATCGAAACTAAGATATGGGTTATGTTTATTTATGTTGAAATATGTTTGTATAAGCTTCAAAATGAGTCTTGAAACATCACTAGTCGATTTGGTGATCAAAAATTGAGTTTGGGTTGAGTTTGGTTCGTGTTTGGGTTGATTTGGAACTGATCTGGGCAAAGGTGCGCCGCACCTCCTCCTTGGTGCGCCGCACCTCCTCCTTGGTGCGCCGCACCAAAGTCTGAACTGGGCTCCCTGATCAACTTGTGCGCCGCACCTTCTCTTTGGTGCGCCGCACCTGCCTTGGTGCGCCGCACCTCCTCAATGGTGCGCCGCACCTTCCTTTGGTGCGCCGCACCTCCTCAATGGTGCGCCGCACCTTTTCTCCAGTACAGCAAAACCTGATTTATTTTGAAAGGTCGTAACTTTTGATCCGTAAGTCCAAATAAGTCGTATGACCTATCGTTGGAATCGTGAGAGAGTCTAGTTTCTTATAGTAACAATCATTTTGTATGAATCTTCTTCCATTTCTAAAAATGTCGAGTCAAAGTGTCTTGTTTCTTACTCGGTAAGGTTGAAGAAGTGTTTAGGGGTTTGTGACTCAACTTAGACTAAATAAACCAACTTGTTTAAGATTGTAAAGTTGACATTATGGTATTATGATGTATATTTATAGGTTGTGGCCATGTGGATCCTAATACTCGCTATTAATCTTTTATTAACTCGACTTAAGCTTCTTTGCCGATCAAGGTGAGTTTCGTATCTCCCTACTCGCTTGAGATTCGGGCTGAAAAGTGTAAACCTTTCGTGTTTACTTGCATTTATTGATTGATTGTTTTGATTGTTGGATTGATGTGACGGTTCATTTCGTTCGGTTGACTTGGTTTATGTTTTGTTAAGTATTTCATAAATATTAGGATAGACGTACATACATGGAAGTCGGTTATGCCTTCATTGGGTTTTAGATGTGGTGGGAAGGCTGCGGGTGACCCTATACATAAGCATCTGGGACTCGAAGGAAGTTGGTTTAAGTTGTAATTATTGGTTTATGATTGATGATTATTGATTGTTGGCTCATGTTTGTCGAATGTTAATTATTGGCTTATAACTTACGAATATTGATTGTTGGCTTATGTTTGACGAATATTGATTGTTGGCTCAGGTTCATTATATATTGATTGTTGGTTTATGATTGTAAGCATTGCATACATTGCTGATGAGCCCTCGGCAGGGGATTGCCGACATCCTGGTGTATAGATGTATGCACCCATTTTGGATGTAGATCTTGACCCCGAGTATATAGACATATATATCTCGATGTTTTTGAGATGCCGCTTTGTTCATGGTGATGACAAGTGTGTATCGTTGCATAGGTGACCGGAGATCACGCATAAGATAGGCATTTTGGCTTACTTACGCATTTGGCATTGCATTGATACTCATATCATTTATGCATTTCTTATTACACGCTTATTGTACTTGTGTAATCTTGTTGTTGGATATTATTGTGTTGCTTAGAGGCTCACTGTAAGTCACGTCTAGCCTCTACTTGTACATTATGATTATTGTTTATGGTTCCTTGTGGACCATTACTACGAACTCACCAACCTTGTGTTGACTATGCTTAGTACACTTTTCAGGTATCCAAGTTATTCCAAGGCATGAAGTATGATCGATTTGTTAGATTGCTGTAAACCCGGACTTGGACTTATATGGATCAAGGATCCATTTGCCTTCTTTTGCTTTGTACTTAGAACCGTTAGCCATCTTTTGATGTTCTGTTGTAATCTTTGGTGATGACTTGCTCTTATGTATTTTGGTATTTGTTTCTCTTATTGTACGGATTCACTGAATCCTTTAATTGCATATAGTTCATGTTCTACATTAATTTCACCTTGTGCTATATGATTTCCGTAATATTTCGAGCCCTGGCTTGGGGTGTTACATATAGACAAAGTTGGTATTGGGATTCCAACTTTTTCGTACAAATATGGTTGAGAGCATTTAAGGAAGCAATTTGACTTCCTTTGAAATGCTTGATAAAGTATGACATAAAGTCACTTTATCCAACCTGCTTTATATACTTTTGTACTTTATACATAGATAAATGCTATTATCCGGATAAAGGTACATAAAGCAAAAAGGTCTTCCTCGTAATCAGTGTAAAGCTTTGTAAGTACTTTACACTGATGGTTCTCCAGTTGTGAGTCCCTCGATAGCTACAGATCGCTCTCGAGATCGTCTATTGTTATGTCGTGAGTGCGGAATCCTCACGAGATAACTAGTTTGATTAGTTATCGAATATATTGCTAATTATAAGTATATAATCAGCCGTATGTATCCTATCTTCGTTTTCTAAATGTTAGAAACGAACTTAGTCGCTGGAGATGTATGTGAGTTGAACGGTTTTCAATTTAGGGTTTCCATTCATATATATATGTTTCTGATTGATATTGGGCCTGTTGGGCTTTGTTCTTACGAACTTAGCAGCCCAGCCCATATAACGAAGATTATCTTCGTTAGTACTAATTTCCATCAGCATCTATGCCTAGTTATTTTCCAAGTATTTCATGTACAAGGAACCTAACGTATATTGTGTTTGTACTTGTATAACACACATAACAAACATCATATATAAACAACATATATATAACACCAAAACATGTAATCGATCATTACCAAAACATGAAGTCCATATATATATATATATATATATATATATATATAGATTTTAGGTAAAATAAAACAAGTATTAAAATAAAACAAATATATCACTCTATATATATATATATATATATATATATATATATATATATATATATATATAACGGATTATAATTTAGGGTTTCCATTCATATATATATATGTTTCTGATCGATATTGGGCCTGTTGGGCTTTGTTCTTACGAACTTAGCAGCCCAGCCCATATAACGAAGATTATCTTCGTTAGTACTAATTTCCATCAGCATCTATGCCTAGTTATTTTCCAAGTATTTCATGTACAAGGAACCTAACGTATATTGTGTTTGTACTTGTATAACACACATAACAAACATCATATATAACACCAAAACATGTAATCGATCATTACTAAAACATGAAGTCCATAATCTATCAATTACACATATATAAATAAGACATAAAGTAACATAATGTCTTAATCTAAAAGACTAATTAAATCTAAGTTGCTGTTGTCACATCAACATGCATCAACAAACTCCCCCTTGACAGCAGCATCTTCGATTTCTTCAGTCTTCAAAAAAATCTTTGTCATCCATCAAATAACAATCGCTTGCTATTTGCATGGATATTTTCGTGTAAGCAGACTTGGAGAATCTTACGATATCGACCCTCTTCATTCTTCCAAAATGGTAAAAATGAACATTCAGTATCGTATAATTTTCTCTGATCATTTCTTGAGCAGTTAACCAACTGCATTGGATCATACATCCTTCTCAACAACATCTTCTTCTTCGAGTCTGCATACATCTTGGCTTCACCATAATTCCGATCAATCTCCCAATTATCCATCTTATCCAAGACATCTTGTGCCCACTTCTTGGCAGGGACTTTGATCATAATATGAATTTTGATTTCTAGGAGCAGAACGAGCAGGTCGTGGAGGTGTTTGAAAACGATTTGAATTCTCATGAACATTTCCTAATGAACCTTTCAGTGGAGATTCACGTCGTTGAGGTATAGTAAACGGTTTTGGAGAAGATTGAACTTTAGCCTCATCAACCTGTTTATCATTACCCAACCCCCTTTTTCCTTCCGAGGTGCAAACCTTTGTTTGTATCTACCTTTTTATTGGTACCTACAGATTCATTGTTAGCACTAGTGTCCACTGACTTACTTGTTTTTCTTTGATCTTCTCTTTCAGGGTCTCGTTTAGTTGGTGATATTGTAGACTTTCTAGCACCATCTTTCTCATGTTTACCTTTACTTGGAGATTTCTTAAGTGCAGGCATTAAGATGTGCTTTAAAGCCTTAGTTGCTTCTTCATTAATGGCTAATTCGTCTTCAGATTTTCTAATCCTAGACTGCTTAGGTAACGGAATGAGACGCAGCTGACTTAATTTCTTCATATCCTCAATAGCTACATCCCAGACTCTATCAATCCTCATAGGGTCAATAGATTCTAATGGGAATTCTAACTCAGTATAGACCCTATTACTCTTATGAAGTGTAAAGTGTACAATACTGTCTTTCTGACCATTTGGAGTAGACTGGTTTAGGACAACACCTTTCAATTTCTCTTCCTTGTTAGGTTGAGAAGAAACGTCTTTAGACTCTTTTGATCCCTCAGGCATCTTTACCTCAGGAATTGAGTCTTTTGGATTACCATCTACAACACTAGGCTGAAGTAGGATTTCAGGAATATTAGGTTCAACAGAAGTATAGTTATTATTGAAAGGAGGAGGCACGTCTTTATAAGAGATCTTAGCAGTGTCAAGACTCTTAGAGGAAGAATCCTCAAACTTTGTCATATGCATTAAAAGCTCAGCATGTCTAGCAGAATCAGATTTAGCATTTAATTCCAAGATTTCTATCCTAGCATCAGCAAGTTTCTTTTCAATGGTAGCACACTTTCTAGCTAACAAGGAGTAAGCTTCACTACCTACTCTTTCTACGACCACAGACTGATTGACTTTATCTTTCATAGCTCTAATGTCAGACTCTAAAGATCTAATTTTTTCCTTGAAGAATTTTTCTTTATCATTTACAGTTAGACCCTTTTTAATTAACTTATCTCTTTCATCATGAGCAGTATTGACAGCAGATTCTAATTTCTTAATTTGTTCATTCTTTTGTTCAATTTCATCAAACATTCGATTAACAATTTTGCAAACATGAATAATAGTATGTAGAGAATAAGATACCTGTTGGTCTGCCTCTTTGCAATCTGCCATGTAAGCAACAAAGTCATCCACAGTCATGCCAGCCGGAATCTCAAACTCTTGCATCTGCTCTTCAATTGTCTTTTTACCCTTTTCTGTAGCAGAATCTTCTTTAACCTCAGCAGCTTTCACTTCTTCAGTAGCTTTCACTTCATCAAGGTTCTTGACATTTTCTAACTCAACGTCAGATTTGGAATCAGAATCATGTACACCAGTAGCAACAGATTCCAATTTTGAACTTTTAGTATTTTCATACAATTGCTCTTCACTGTGGTAAACTGTGGTGTCCAAGAAGTCATCAGGAGAATCAACTATTTGAGCCATATCATCAAGGATTTCAGCCACATAAGCATTATTGGTCTCATCATGTGGAAGATTCCAAACATAAGAACCATCGGGTTGAACAGCTACTATAGCCTTGTCATTGCCGTTGACATTTGCAGTAGGATCATCAGTCAACAAAAGAGCTCTAGTTGAATTTTGATTGAACGGACGATTACCACCTCTATCTTGACGTGTAGAGGTAACATTGGCCTCTCTCTTAGGCCGTTGACACTCTCTGGAAAAATATCCAAAACCTTCGCAGTTATAGCACTTCACCTTTGACTTGTCAAAGCCCTGAGTACCTCCAGTAAGCTGTCTGCCTGTTCTTTGCATAAACTTTTGCACTCTCCTGGTGATCATGGCCAGTTGCCATTTCAGATCCATTTCTTCAACATCATCTGGATCTATCTGGTCGTAATCTTCATCAATGAGTACTGGATCTGTGATTTTACCCGCAACAAAAGCTTCATGTGCAGCACACATGGCAGCAAATACATTCATCCTACCCTCAACTGATTTCATATTCATTGGCATGGACTTGTAACCAGCAGAAGAGGATGTAATGTTACCGAACTTCATATTTCCAGTCTTTGCACCTTCATTAGCCTTTTTACCCCTGTTACCAGCATCAGTAGCCATGAATCCGGAAGAATCATCTCCATCCATCAGTGGACCACGATTGTCTGTCTCACCAGTATTACCAACTCCAGAAAAGAAGGCATCAACATCAGCTGTTGGATTTTTCATAGTGGCATGATAGAGAGATGGATCTTGTGTGAAGTTGTCTTGAAGATCCTTTGCCTTATCCTTCATTTCTCTGTTTCTTAGAGTGGATATTACTCCATCTATACGAAGAGATGCATAATCAGCTCTTTCTTGCAATCCATGACGAAACTCTTTGTAAGCTTTCGGCAAACCATCCAGGAATTTATCCACTATCTCAGTAGGAGTATATTTAAGGTCAAAGTAAGCTAATTCAGCAAGAAGATGTTGATATCTCAGTATAAGATCCTCAACTTGTTCATTCTTTGTAGCATTGAAGCAGTCAAATTGTTTCTTGAGCATTTTAATTCTATTTTGCTTCAATAGTGGATCACCTTCACAGTGAGCTTCAATAGCATCGAACAATTGCTTTGAAGTCTTGTATTCATGTTTAGGAAACAGGTGCACCAACTCTTGAGGAATGCACATACGAAGAGTGGAAAGAGTCTTTACTTCAATAGCATAGTTAGCCTTTTCTTCACCTGTTAATTCTCCCACCTTGTATGTAGAAGTAACTCCATTCACAGTAAGAGTGGGCCACTCATAACCTTCAGTGATCATGAGCCACATGTTTAAGTCTTCTCGTTAATAAAATCTTCAAATCGACCTCTCCACGCCCAGAAGTCAGCCAATGAAACTAACTTTGGTGGAGAATTAGTACATCCTACAAGATGATCATGATAAATGAGAGAATTGAGGTATTGGGCAACAACATTGTTGGTTGAAGATGAGGAAGCCATAAGTGAACAAAGATATTGGAAAGTTAATGTTTAAACGAAAATGAGGGTTGAAACGAAGATAGCTTAAGTTCGTAAGGTGAGGTTCTGAACGAAGATAAGGTTATCGGGTATCTAAGCAAAGGTGTGGAACACTCACATACTAAATTTTTAAACTATAAAATTCATGGGGGCCCAAACATTTATTCATTAAATAAGAAATACTAAAATATTAGTATGTGAGGGGTTTCACACTAAGCTTAGGTGCGGATAACCTTAAATTCACTTTTCCTATATATATATATATATATATATAGGTTTTAGGTAAAATAAAACAAGTATTAAAGTAAAACAAATAAAACAATAGGTTTCTCTTCACTGAAAATCACCGTGCATCATGAAAATCATCGTGCATCAATTGCTTCATGAATCTTCGTGCATCAATTTAACCATGATCTAAGGGTCAAGATCTTGTCCTATTTGTTTTACTTTAATACTTGTTTTACAATACCCAACCCTATATATATATATATATATATTATATATATATATATATAATATATATATTTAATGTATATATTACTTATATATAAGTTTATAAGGGGCAAGGGTGTAGTCGGCAAGTTTTATCGGCAAGGTGGATCGGCTAGCATCGGCTCTTTGGCAAGCTTATAGCACATGCATCGGCAAGTTTTGGCAAGTTACATCGGCAAGTTGGATCGGCTGGTTTTGGCCGATGCTAGTGAACGTTGGGCAAGTGCCACGTGGCCTTTTTTTTGGAAAAGTGAACGTTGGAGCGTGTGTGACTTTTTTTTTTAATTTCCCCCCCTCAACTTCTACATATACAACATACACATACATATTATCAAATATAATTAAACAAAACACATTTTATTATTATTAAAAAACACATTTTACAATAAAAAGACAACACATAATTAAAAAAGACAGTACATGATAAAAACACAAAATACATTAGAAGCCTACGATTACTCATCATCATCTTTTATTGACATACTTCCTAAGCCACGGTAAGCGTAATCGTCGAGCCACCACTTGTCGTGTTGCGGGCATTTGACTTCCCACGTGGTTTTGTCTTCCCCGCAGTTGTCGTGGAACGATTCGGCCCAAGTGCATTGGTCACCCAACGTGTGACCGGCCTTAAAAACATCATCGACTACCTTCTTGACCTTGCTGATCTCCCCCTGTAGAAACGAAGAATAGTGCTCTTCGTGCTTCAAAACATTGCGGCCTGGCGCTTGTATTGCCTCTACCTGTTGCTCGCATCGTCGTCTTTTCTCCCGTAGGTAGCCCATAACCCTAGAAAGTTCTGTTTGATGTAGGGTGTCCTCTTTGATATCAGCCATGATTCGTGTTTTCATCTCATCTACAGTTAGACGAGGTCAGTGAACATTCATTTTTGATGATGAGGACGCCATTTGGTTAGAAAGAGTGAGTTTGTACAAGGATGAAAATATTTTGATGGTAATGAAACTGAATTGAGCTCTGGGTTCGTATTTATAGAGTGACAATCCAGCTAGCCGTTCAGGGACTGGAAGTGTAAATGTATTTGATTTTTTGGCCGTTTGAGGGACTAAAAGTGTAAATATTTTGAATTCGGCCGTTGGATGGGTTAATTGTGTAAATATTTTGAATTTTGAACGTTGAAGGAGCGTCTTGTAGTTTAACTTTAAATACTGGCTCCTTCATCTGAAACATTACATCTCAAAACACAAACTTTTATACATCTGAAAAATGGCTTCTTCATCAAATGTTAGTAACCCAAAACCACAAATGACTGTCGATCAAGTGCAGGAGAGTATCATGGCTGATATCCTCGACCACCAATTGTTTAAAGAGGAACTTGTTGCAATTATGCGAAAACTAAATGCGAAGAAGCAATGGTGTCGAGAACAAATCGATTATATACAAACCGGGTATTGTTCTGATCTTGAGTGTCAATACTTTACTTATTTGCAGGGGAAGATCGACAAGATTCAAATTGCTCTGGAACAACTTGCTTGTGCGGTTATCACCTTGGACCGTCTGATCATATGGGCGAAAGTGTTGGTGCATATCCCTTGGTGACAAGAGCATTCTAGATGTGTCATGTATTTTATATATTTCAAGTCTTGTAATTTATCTTGTAATTACCGTTTGTCGATAATATTACCTTGGCATATATTGTTGATCATGTTGGGATCCTTTTATATTTATATGTTTGTTTATTATTTATGTTTTGCAGGTTCTTGACATGAATGTAAACATTACATGTAATGAGTTATTAAGATAATATTGTTTCTGCGTTTTACAGCAGTAGAAATATTATCTTAATATACTTCCAATGGAGGATTAAGTTAATGATTGTTTCTGCGTATTTACAGCAGTAGAGACATTAACTTAATGTACACTTCCAATAGGTAATACAGACAATGTGTTTCTGCGTATTTACAGCAGTAGAAACATTGTCTGAGCTAATGATTGTTTCTGCGTATTTACAGCAGTGGAAACATTAGCTGAGTTAATGTTGTTTCTGTGTCTTGACAGCAGTAGAAACATTAACTCAAATATTCCTAAGTGTTATTTGAGGGTTCTTGGGAACGAGCAAAATAGTTGCTTGTGGAAAGAACACTCAAATGGTCATTTGAGGGTTCTTGGGAACGAGCAAATAGTTGCTTGTGGAAAGAACACTCAAGTGGTTTGAGAGTTCTCGGGAACGAGCAAATAGTTGCTTGTGGAGAGAACACTCAAACAGTTTGAGAGTTTCTGTGGAAACAAGCAAAAGCATGCTTGTACACAAGAACTCTCAAACAAGGCCAAAACCCTAATGGGCTTATGGGCTTGACATGAGAACACTCAAATCCAATAGGATTTGAGAGTTTTTGTCACTTGCCTATAAATAGAGGGTGTGTGCATGCATGTTCTAACAAGAGTGTAGAGAGAGAAACGAGCAAATCCTAGAGAGAGAAACTATAAGAACACGCATATAGTTGTCTTGTGGGTAGTACTCGATCTCACACACGAACCGCAAACACACACCCGGTTTGGACGGCTTGTAGACTGCAGATTATCACGTTGGTTGATAAAGTGCGTCCGGAGAGCCGTTTCACTATCGTAACCAAATACGAGTGTTTATGTTCACGCAAAGATATATATATATATATATATATATATATATATTATATATATAAAAATATATATATTTATATATATATATATATATATATAGTGATATATATATATCATAAAAGGTAGATATAAAAACCGTGGGTTATCTCGAGGAATTTCGCACCTCGACATATCCTTAAGTCAATCTCGGTTCGGTAAGACCCGGGGGACTTACAACTGGTATCAGAGCCATAGGTTTTAACACCTTGGTTCGAGATTGATTTCGATTTTTGGGTGTCTAGCCGTTTGCGTGTTCTTAGGTGGAGAGGTGTTTTCGGGTTCGTTTGAAATAAAGGTTCAAACTTGACACCAAAATCAAACACATCTCAATCCTAACATCTTTTTTCCAAAGTTTCATTGATCTAGTAACAAAATTGGGTTCAAGATCTAAGAAAGATTGGAAAAAGGTGTGTTTTCGTGTTTTGCGTGTTCTAAGGTTTAAGAGTTCTTGTGATTTTGCGTGTTTCATACACTTTTGCGTGTTTCATTTGAGTGTTCTATTTGCGTGTTTCTGAGGTTTAAGAGTTCTTGTGATTTTGCGTGTTTCATACACTTTTGCGTGTTTCATTTGAGTGTTCCCAGATTTTGCGAGTTCTTGTGTTCTGCGTGTTTATAAGTTGAACCACATACACAATGGCAGCAAATTATCTTAACCAATTAATACTAATGGATCATGATACCGGTAAGGGTAATTCACCACCCAAGCAGATGATCATTGACCAATACTTTTCGTGGAAAGGTCGATTCGAATCCTTTATGCAATTCACGGACATTAGAATGTGGACTTGTATAACAGAAGGATATAGTGCCCCAACATATGAGGATAGTGGTGTTAACAAAGTATATGCTTACCAAGACATGACTGAATCTAATAAAAAATTGTATGAGGCAGAGAAAAAGGCACTTTCATGTTTAAAAATGTCATTGCCACAAGAAATATTACATTTATTTAATGGATTCAATACATCTAAAGAACTTTGGTTAGCATTAAAGAATCAATGTGAAGGGGATGAAACACTTAAAAAGAATCGAAGAGATCTTTTAAAACATCAGTATAACGTATTTAATGGGTTAATAAGTGAAAACTTAGACCAACTAATTACACGGTATTATCACTTGTTAGCAGAATTGCAAGCATTTGATGTTACCTACTCTGAGGAGGAAAAAGTCGAGAAATTTTTGAGCTCCTTGCCGGAAAAGTGGAGTAATTATATTACTACTTTGCAGGAAAAAGCAGATTTCTCAGATATGTCCTTGACTCAGATAGTTGCTAAGTTTAGGGGACAAGAAATGAAACTAAAGAGGAGGGAAGCAGGATATAATAATGCTCAGATTCCCGAGCTTTATTACGGTAGACCTACGATTAATGTGGGTCAAGATTCTCCAAGTGGAAGCACAAGTGCGTACCTTAGTGAGGATACTGATTTACAGAAAATCTCGTTTAACTCTGAGGGGAACATATGTCTTGTTTCAAGCCAGAGTGACAGTCTAGGCAACCGTGGATATCCTACTTCCAGTGCTAGTTCCACCATGCCTATAAGTGTCAATTGTGCGGAAAGTCACTTATCAGTTCTTGCGTCATTTGTGACATCTTATGAACAGTTTATCCAAGGAAAGGTTCAAGACCCAAGTCTTATCGATGAAGACTATGAACTGTTAGGTCCAGTTCACCTGGAACTGGCCAGTCACCAGTTTCCACTGACCAGTTCACCAGTTGCATCTGGTGACCAGTAAACTGGTGACCAAGAAGATTTGTCGAGAAATATATTGAAGTCTAGTTGCACCGTACAGTTAACGCAACTGAAGACTTCCTCCAGTTGAGAACGACCA
>CM067167.1:223453521-223477733 GCA_034093135.1 Erigeron breviscapus | reverse complement strand
GCCAGTTACCAGGTTCAGTCTTTGTCTAAATTTTCATAACGTTACAAATACTTGGTCAATTTATGTGACACGTGATGATACTCGAGTGTTTTAAACCACTTGATATCGTGATCTGACGTGTTGAAACCATTTTTAGTACTTGACAACTGTTTGTGTTGGGAAAACAAAAAGCGAGTGGGGTCATGGGTAAAGTGAGCCGTCGTAGCATTTAATGCTGACATGGTAACATTTAATGCTTACATGGAAAATTATATTTTATTTCAAAATATCTTCGAAAATGTTTTGGTTTAATAAAATATGATTTGTGGGTTTACATTGGGATCTTGAATCCCCTTATAAATACCCTTATTTACTTCATAACACATTTACTTTCTTTTTCATTCTCTTCATTTACTCTCTTCATTTACTTCCAATCATAAATCACTGCTTCATTCTTCTCTTTGCTTCTCATATCAAAACCCTAAAAATTCCTAAATTTCAATTTCATTCAATGGCTCCTAAATCATCCCGTTCAAGAGATGTAAATCTCTTGACTGCTCCATACAATCCCTCACCAGATGTCCCCCAGGCACCTGGTGCTCCTTATAGTGCAGCCCTAAAATTAAACCCTAACAATCCTTTGGCTAGCCTACAAGGTTCTCAAGGGTCTAATACCCTTATTGGTAGAATCAGAAAATTTTTAAAGGATTCTCCAATAGGACCCTTATTCACCAGGAACCCATGCAAGATGTATCATGATTACTTGTGTGAGTTCTGGTTCACTGCCACACTTTCTTCCGATTGTTCCTCCATCAGTTTCACGTTAAAGGATGGAACAATCAAGTGTACTCTGGATGTAGAAGTGTTGAGGGATGCTCTTCACCTCAATTACTGGAGAGAGGGTGAGTCTCCAGTTGTCTTAGCCTCGAACATTAATTTTCGTCAAGTACTCCTTGAGATGGGTCATAAGGAGTGCTTGGACAATGATGGTGTGTTGAAGACCAAGGGGGCTATGACCATGAAGGGCCTTACACCTTCATGGAGGTTTTTCTTTGTACATCTGGTTGAAAGTCTAGGTGGTAGTTCAGGTGGTCTTGACCAGATCAACTCTTCACAAGCTGAGATGGCTTACTGTTTGTGGAAGGGGTTGAGGGTGGATTTTGCTGATATACTGTATAGGAGTCTAGTGCAAAAGCTGAAAGGCTCCAGGGGTGTGTGTATCCCCTTTTCCAGATTTCTATCTTTATGTTTCAAGCAAATTCTGGGTGAAGAAGAGTATAGAAATACAGACTCTCCGTTCACAAGACCAGATGTTTTGAGGAATTTAGACTCTCTTGTTTCTGAAGCTGGAGAGGTCAAGATTCCAAAGCAGATGCAGCTGGCATTTACTAAAACTGGTGCACCTTTGGAAAGTGAACCAGAAAGACAACTGGGCGGGCCTCAAAATAATGAGGGACCCTCCAGTTCGTCTCCAGTTGTGGTTGAGGATAGAACAACCATAACTCAAGCCATTCCTATCACGTCTATCCCTGGTGAAGATGTTCCGGCATCTGATCCTTCAACTGATGAAACCATCCAGGTAACTGGAACTGGTCATCAGGAGCCTGAACATGATGTTCAGCCATCCCTATCATTTATGGATCTAGGCATAAATGAGGATGAGTTCCATCTTGAATCTTCGGATTCAGAAGGAACACAAGCTGATCAAGAAATGGTTGATGCATCTGTACATGCTCAACTCCCTTCTTTCTTTGATCAACCCCTAGAACACCAAGTTTCAGTTTCCCATCAAGATACTCCTACTAATATTTCCCCACAAAGAACTCAATCAACACCGTCGCCGTTGGTCATACCTGAGCATTCTCAGCCTGACCAACACATTGTTTCTCCTCAGCCTTCTTTTTCACCCCCCATTTTTCCTTCTTCTGCCACTGGAACAACTGGAGAGGCTTCCTTTGTTTTGCCTCCTTCAGTTGAACTGGTGCAGCCTGCTACTGGTCCAGTGACAACTGCTCCTTTGTCACTGGAAGCTCAATTTGTCTCTTTCTCAACCGATATCCAAAACCTGATCAAACGGGTGGAGGGTGTTCATAAGACAATCGAGCAAAATGCCAAGTCCATTTCCAAATTCAACAAAGACACAATCATAAATTCTAAGGTTGTTGATTTGGGAATAAATAAGTTTGCTGCCAAGGGGGAAAGGGATAGAAGGAATATCCTTGCACCTGGACCAAGACTGCCAGGTCCAGTTAGTGCAAGACAACTGGTGGAAATGGCAAAACTGTTGGAGGCCAAGCAACAAAGGAACAAGGTTGAAAGAGGATGGATGTTTGTTCTTCAAAGTCTGCTCAAGTTTAAAGAAAATATTGAAGAGAGACTGAATGTTGATCCTGAAGACAAACAGCCCATTTCTACAGTTGCCAAAAGAAGAAGAACTGGCGAAGGGCCATCTGTTTAAGTTCTTTCTTCATTTTATCTTCTTGTAATTTGTTGTACATTCTGTTGTAACTTGTGTAAATTTCACTCCTTGTATAAAAGAAGTTACCAGTTTGTAACCACAAGGTAGATAAAAGATTAAAATCTAACAAACACAAAAGAAAAACCTAAGGCATTTATTGATCTATAAAAATGCCTAGATATCTTAGATAGATTTAAATCAAACAAGTCTCTATAGTTCACCCTTGTATAGATACAAAACTAGAAAAGACTTAGACTATATTTCTAGACAAATAGGGGAATTTGTTAGGACCAGTTCACCTGGAACTGGCCAGTCACCAGTTCACACTGACCAGTTCACCAGTTGCATCTGGTGACCAGTAAACTGGTGACAAGAAGATTTGTCGAGAAATATATTGAAGTCCAGTTGCACCGTACAGTTAACGCAACTGGAGACTTCCTCCAGTTGAGAACTGACCAAGTTGAAGAAACAAGTGGTTAAAGGTCTAGATGAAGACTCAAAATTATTGAAAGACTTGAAGACTGGACAGGACCAAACTGCAGCAAATGTATTGGTCCAGTCTCAAGAAATTAACCACTTGTGGAGATCCTTCCGAATGATATGCACTGTTTTTAGAGAGTGCAAGGATATGCAATCGTGGCAGCCTCTAGCCCGTTTGCCCTCAAGTAACGAAGACTGGGCAGCCATTCGTGCAGGTCTCGATGCTGCCAAGGGGGAAAGGGATAGAAGGAATATCCTTGCACCTGGACCAAGACTGCCAGGTCCAGTTAGTGCAAGACAACTGGTGGAAATGGCAAAACTGTTGGAGGCCAAGCAACAAAGGAACAAGGTTGAAAGAGGATGGATGTTTGTTCTTCAAAGTCTGCTCAAGTTTAAAGAAAATATTGAAGAGAGACTGAATGTTGATCCTGAAGACAAACAGCCCATTTCTACAGTTGCCAAAAGAAGAAGAACTGGCGAAGGGCCATCTGTTTAAGTTCTTTCTTCATTTTATCTTCTTGTAATTTGTTGTACATTCTGTTGTAACTTGTGTAAATTTCACTCCTTGTATAAAAGAAGTTACCAGTTTGTAACCACAAGGTAGATAAAAGATTAAAATCTAACAAACACAAAAGAAAAACCTAAGGCATTTATTGATCTATAAAAATGCCCTAGATATCTTAGATAGATTTAAATCAAACAAGTCTCTATAGTTCACACTTGTATAGATACAAAAACTAGAAAAGACTTAGACTATATTTCTAGACAAATAAGGGGAATTTGTTAGGACCAGTTCACCTGGAACTGGCCAGTCACCAGTTCACACTGACCAGTTCACCTGGAACTGGCCAGTCACCAGTTCACACTGACCAGTTCACCTGGAATTGGCCAGTCACCAGTTCACACTGACCAGTTCACCTGGAACTGGCCAGTCACCAGTCACACTGACCAGTTCACCTGGAACTGGCCAGTCACCAGTTAACGGACCAGTTCCCCTGGAACTGGCCAGTCACCAGTTCACACTGACCAGTTCACCTGGAACTGGTCCAGTCACCAGTTCACACTGACCAGTTCACCTGGAATTGGCCAGTCACCAGTTCACACTGACCAGTTCACCTGGAATTGGCCAGTCACCAGTTCACACTGACCAGTTCACCTGGAACTGAGTCACCAGTTAACTGACCAGTTCACCTGGAACTGCCAGTCACCAGTTCACACTGACCAGTTCACCTGGAACTGCCAGTCACCAGTTACACGGACCAGTTCACCTGGAATTGGCCAGTCACCAGTTCACACTGACCAGTTCACCTGGAACTGGAGTCACCAGTTACACTGACCAGTTCACCTGGAACTGGCCAGTCACCAGTTACACTGACCAGTTCACCTGGAACTGGCCAGTCACCAGTTACACTGACCAGTTCACCTGGAACTGGCCAGTCACCAGTTACACTGACCAGTTCACCTGGAACTGGCCAGTCACCAGTTACACGGACCAGTTCCCCTGGAACTGGCCAGTCACCAGTTCACACTGACCAGTTCACCTGGAACTGGCCAGTCACCAGTTACACGGACCAGTTCACCTGGAATTGGCCAGTCACCAGTTCACACTGACCAGTTCACCTGGAACTGGCCAGTCACCAGTTACACTGACCAGTTCACCTGGAACTGCCAGTCACCAGTTCACACTGACCAGTTCACCTGGAACTGGAGTCACCAGTTAACTGACCAGTTCACCTGGAACTGCCAGTCACCAGTTCACACTGACCAGTTCACCTGGCACTGGGTGACCAGTTAACTGACCAGTTCACCTGGAACTGGCCAGTCACCAGTTACACTGACCAGTTCACCTGGAACTGGAGTCACCAGTTAACTGACCAGTTCACCTGGAACTGGCCAGTCACCAGTTACACGGACCAGTTCACCTGGAATTGGCCAGTCACCAGTTCACACTGACCAGTTCACCTGGAACTGGAGTCACCAGTTAACTGACCAGTTCACCTGGAACTGCCAGTCACCAGTTAACTGACCAGTTCACCTGGAACTGCCAGTCACCAGTTACACTGACCAGTTCACCTGGAACTGAGTGACCAGTTAACGGACCAGTTCACCTGGAATTGGCCAGTCACCAGTTCACACTGACCAGTTCACCTGGAACTGGAGTCACCAGTTAACTGACCAGTTCACCTGGAACTGGAGTCACCAGTTACACTGACCAGTTCACCTGGAACTGGAGTGACCAGTTAACGGACCAGTTCACCTGGAATTGGCCAGTCACCAGTTCACACTGACCAGTTCACCTGGAACTGCCAGTCACCAGTTAACGGACCAGTTCCCCTGGAACTGGCCAGTCACCAGTTCACACTGACCAGTTCACCTGGAACTGCCAGTCACCAGTTACACGGACCAGTTCCCCTGGAACTGGCCAGTCACCAGTTCACACTGACCAGTTCACCTGGAACTGAGTCACCAGTTAACTGACCAGTTCACCTGGAACTGCCAGTCACCAGTTAACTGACCAGTTCACCTGGAACTGCCAGTCACCAGTTACACTGACCAGTTCACCTGGAACTGCCAGTCACCAGTTAACTGACCAGTTCACCTGGAACTGCCAGTCACCAGTTACACTGACCAGTTCACCTGGACTGAGTGACCAGTAACTGACCAGTTCACCTGGAACTGCCAGTCACCAGTTCACACTGACCAGTTCACCTGGACTGAGTGACCAGTACACTGACCAGTTCACCTGGAATTGGCCAGTCACCAGTTCACACTGACCAGTTCACCTGGAATTGGCCAGTCACCAGTTCACACTGACCAGTTCACCTGGAACTGCCAGTCACCAGTTAACTGACCAGTTCACCTGGAACTGCCAGTCACCAGTTACACTGACCAGTTCACCTGGAACTGGCCAGTCACCAGTTAACGGACCAGTTCACCTGGAATTGGCCAGTCACCAGTTCACACTGACCAGTTCACCTGGAACTGCCAGTCACCAGTACACTGACCAGTTCACCTGGAACTGGCCAGTCACCAGTTAACTGACCAGTTCCCCTTTGCAAACCTGCAATATTCTTGGTGAACTTGTGCAATATTCTCTCAATCGCTAAAAGGAACATTTCACTACTTTAAGTGTTTCGATTGTTGAAGAGAAATTCCGAGTATAGATCAATTGTATTTCATAGGTTGTTAGGATATTTACATTCGTGTATTATCTTGGTTCCGCATCAACCTTGTAATTTGTTTAATATCAATAAATAAATTACACTTTGAAAACTACATATTGTCTCATCAAGATTGTTTACAAGTTATTTGTATTATTGCATTGTTCTTTACTTATTGTCTTTTATATAAGTAATCTATCTAGAACTTGGTATATACTTATCTAACTGGTCGTCTCCAGTTTAGCAAGTATATTGCAAAGTAACTCCACCATCGACATAGAGGTGTCTTCAGTAGTACCATCTAACAAGTTGGGACTTACACTTCATCATCATCAGATGAGTCATCAGAGAGTTCCCACTTCTCTTCAGTTTTGGCCATCATGCACTTGGTCTTTTCTTTTTCAAGTGACAGGAGGGCAATCTGGGCCTTAAGCTTCTTGTATTTTGCCTTATAGCTATCATCAGACCTAGGGGTGTTCAAAGTCGGATATCGGAAATTTCGGATATCCGAAATTTCGGATAATGGATTTCAATATCCGAACACATATCCGAAATTTCGGATATCCGAAGTTCGGATATCCGAACTATCTGAAATATCCGAAATTTTAGAAAATAATATAGATTTTCGGATATTGAATATAGATTTTTCGGATATTTTCGGTTAGTTTCGGATAATTTCGGATAGTTTCGGATATTTTTGGATAATAAAAATCAAAATATTGAAATTTTTTTAAAAAAATAAGGTTTTCGGATATTTCGGATATCCGAAATATCCGAAATTTCATATCCGAAATTTCGGATATCCGAACTATCGAAATATCCGAAATTTCGGATATCCGAAATTTCGGATATCCGAAATTTCGGATATCGAAATTCGGATATCCGAAATTTCGGATATCCGATTTCGGATATCCGAAATTCGGATATCCGAAATTTCGGATATAATTTCGATATGAAATCCGATATCCGAAATTTCGGATATCCGAAATCGGATATCCGAATTTCGGATATCCGAAATTTCGGATATCCGAAATTTCGGATATCCGAAATTTCGGATAGTGGATTTCAATATCCGAACTCATATCCGAAATTTCGGATATCCGAAATTTTCGGATATCCGAACTATCCGAAATATCCGAAATTTCATATCCGAATTTCGGATATCCGAAATTTTAGAAAATATAGATTTCGGATATCCGAAATTTCGGATATCCGAATTTTCGGATATCCGAAATTTCGGATATCCGAATTTCGGATATCCGAAATTTTAGAAATATCGGATTTTCGGAATGGCCAAATTCGGATATCCGAATTTTCGGATATCCGAAATTTCGGATATCGTTTCGGATAGTGGATTTCAATATCCGAAATCGATATCGGATATTTCGGATATCCGAAATTTCGGATATATGTTCGGATATTAAAATCCACTATCCGAAATTTCGGATATCCGAAATTCGGATATCCGAAACTTCGGATAGTGGATTTCAATATCCGAACACATATCCGAAATTTCGGATATCCGAAATTTTCGGATATCCGAACTATCCGAAATATCCGAAATTTCATAAAATTTCGGATATCCGAAATTTCGGATATCCGAATTTCGGATATCCGAAATTCGGATATCCGAAATTTCGATATCTGAAGTTTCGGATATCCGAAATTTCGGATATCCGAAATTTCGGATATGGATTTCATATCCGAAATCATATCCGAAATTTCGGATATCCGAAATTTCGGATATCCGAACTATCTGAAATATCCGAAATTTCATATGAAATTCGGATATCCGAAATTTCGGATATCCGAAATTTCGGATATCCGAAGTTCGGATATCCGAATTTCGGATATCCGAATTTCGGATATCCGAAATTTCGGATATCCGAATTTCGGATATCCGAAATTTTAGATATCGGATTTCGGATATCCGAAATTCATATCCGAATTTTCGGATATCCGAAATTTCGGATATCCGAATTTCGGATATCCGAAATTTTAGAAATATCGGATTTTCGGAATGGCCAAATTCGGATATCCGAATTTTCGGATATCGAAATTTCGGATATCGAATTTCGGATATCCGAACTTTCGGATATTCGGATAGTCCGAATTCGGATATCCGAAATTTTAGATTCGGATTTCGGATGGCCAAATCCACTATCCGAATTTTCGGATATCCGAAATTCGGATATCCGATTTCGGATATCGAATTTCGGATATCCGAAGTTTCGGATATCCGAATTTCGGATATCCGAAATTTCGGATAGTGGATTTCAATATCCGAACACATATCCGAAATTTCGGATATCCGAACTATCCGAACTATTAGAAATATCCGAAATTTCGATATGAAATTTCGGATACGGATTTTCGGATTCTGATAACGGATTCGGATACGGATAATTTTGAACACCCCTAATCAGACCTATTAAAATTGGGGACAGAGGGACCAGTTTGATTGTTCGACTGACTAGATCTGCATTCCTTCATGAAATGACCTTTCTTACCACACTTATAGCATGTAAGATTGGCCTTGTCAAGAGAGTTGGAGCTGGAAGCATTGTTGGGCCCATTAAATCTATTAGATTTATGCTTAAACCTGTTAAAGGTTTTAGCAATCATGGCGACCAGATCATCATCGTCAATTTCATTACAATCATCACTGATTTCAGTGGTCAGGCCAGAGTTCAAGAAATTGTTTAACATATTCTTCATTGAGTGTGGCTGGACACTCTCTACAGACATTAAAGCAGCGCAAGGTTTCTCAGTTAGACTAGCAACCTTGGAACTCTGAGCATGGTTTAAAGCATCCTGCTCAGCCACCAGTCTCTGTGCATTATTATCTTCAGTGAATCTGAAGGCTCCATAAAGAGATGCAAGAGTGTGACTGTGCAGGGTCTTACCTTGTCTTAGGACAAGAACCATGTTAGCCCATTTGGAAGGAAGAATATCACAAAACTTTTCAAGAAGAATATCCTTATCCTTCTTAACTCCCAAGCCTCTTAATTGATTAATTAAGCTTGTAAAACTGGTATAGGTACTAGTTAGGCTCTCATTAGGGAGTGCAAAGAAGGATTCATACTTCTTGTTTAAAACAACTTTCCTGGTGACAATGGTGTCATCACCTCCTTCAAACTGAAGAACCAACTCATCCCACATTGCCTTGGCACTGGGAAACAACACAAGTGTTGGAATAAGTTCTTCAGGAACAGCGCCAAGGATCATGTTCTTGAGCTTGGTGTCCAAGTCTACAAGTCTACGATCCTCATCTGACCAATGTTCTTCACGCTTTTCTCTAGTCCCTCTTCTAGATCCAGTTGGATCAAGAAATAGACTAACCCCAGGGGATACAGGCACATGTGGTCCATCCTTAAGGATTTTCAACATGTATCTTTCTATCCCACCAAAATGCAAAAGCATTCTGGCCTTCCATGTACCAAAGGTCTCACTGTTTCCATCGAATTTAGGAACATGAGTATTAGAATAATGGACATGGACATAGTTAGGGGCATTAGGAGGTGGAGGAGGAGGGTTGGTATTAATATTTTGAACAGGAGGTGTATTAACATGAGTTTCATCATTACCAGAACCCTTCTCACCTTCAGTAGTAGACATCTAAGCAGATCTTAGACAATAAATTAGTCTTTCTGCTCTGATACCACTTGTAAGTCCCAACTCAATAGATGGTACTAACTGAAGACACCTCTATGTCAATGGTGAGATTCCTTTGCAATATATTAACTGAACTGGAGACGACCAGTTGCAGAGAATGTATACCAAGTTACTGGATAGATTACTTATTTAGGTGACAATACAAATAAGTAAATAACGATGCAATAAGTAAATACAATAAAGTAAATCTGGTGAGACCAAGTTGTGTTTTTTCAAGTGTAATTTATTTATTAATATTAAATAAATTACAAGGTTGTTGCGGAACCAAGATAATACAAAGATGTAAATATCCTAACAACCTATGAAATACAATTGATCTAATACTTGGAAATCCTCTTGTCAATCGAAACACTTAAAGTTGTGAAATGTTCCTTTTTGCGATTGAGAGAATATTGCACAAGTTCACCAAGAATATTGCAAAGCAGATTTATGCAAAGGTAGTTTCTTGGTTGTGCAAAGACCTCTATTTATAGGCAAAGTTGACATTGGGATGTCAACTTTAGCCGTACAAATATGGTTGAGAGCATTTAAGGAATTGCATTTAATTCCTTGAACATGCTTGATAAAGTAAGACATAAAGTCACTTTATCCAACCTACTTTATGCACTTTTGTACTTTAAACATAGACAATGTGTATTGTCCGGTTAATAGTACATAAAGTAAAAGGTCTTCCTCGTAATCAGTGTAAAGCTTTGTAAGTACTTTACACTAATGGTTCTCCAGTCTTGATCTGGGTAAAACATCCACTGGGCTTCGCTGCCATGTATGTTTTCTATCTTCCATTTGTTGTCTTCGACTTCAACTTGAATGACTTCAATTTTTGATCAGATCTCAACTGGAGTGAAGCTCCAGTGGCTTCAACTGTACACTGGCCACTGGACTTCATATATTTCTGGACAAATCAACTGGTCTCCAGATGCAACTGGAGACGCTCTAGTTGTAACATCCCAAACTTTTTTATGTTGACCGTTAACTTGTCGTTAGCGACCGTTAGTCACTATGTGTTTTATATGTGCTTATGTGAATTAAATGATTTACGTGAGATATGTATTAACGTGATAAAAAGTAATGAAATTAAAGTTGATATAGAGGAGATTTATTATTTCTTCCTCCTAAAGAAAAGGGATCTACCCAAATCCCTTCCTAAACTCTAGGGTAAAACCCTAATGACCTAACTTATTCCCCAAGATGAGTTCCCCCTATAAATAGAAGTTCTCATCATTGGATGGAGACATGTTCTCCTCACCCTCAAAACACCTAAGGTGGCCGGCTTCTCTACTATAGAGAAGTCTCCACCGCCAAACATAAACACCTCCGATACAATGGCGTTAAGTTTCTCAAAGCTTTACACTGATAGGGAATCGCCAATAAATCGAAGAAAACCCCTCCTTGTTCCCGATCAAAGGTCCATGCGATTCTTGGATCAAACAAATTGGCGTCATCCGTGGGACATATACACTACACGTCCCCATCTCTTCCGCCGAGTTAGATCCCCAACCATTCTTCATCACGAAAATAACCTTTTTTCCAGATCTCACAACACCCAATACCATAAAATAAATAAAAAAAGAGACTTTCGAAATCCCTTTTTATCTGTACAGCCGTCCCATTATCATTGAAAACACATTAATTAACTCAAAGTGATTATCACCATACCATAAATAACAAATCACCATGTAGATTGGAGCTCAATATTTAATATTTGAACTCTCATATGCGGTCTGCTTAAGAATTACCATGCGCCTATAATCACTTTATCCAAGAGTTGATATTGTGATTTGTGAATCTAATTTTTGAAGGATTCGTACAATGGCCCACAACCGCCGCTTCCTACTGTTACTACCCTTAGTTCGAGAATGAACCAACATGGGGTATGGAGGCTAGCCGGAATTATGTCACTCCAAAATACAATCCAATATCACAATTATCACATCTGGATTCGGTTACGAAAAAACTACGACGACGACAATGGCTCCTCCTCATCAAAATAACGCCATATAGGAACAACCAAGAAGCAAGTGAAGAAGACTCGAAGAAAGATTCCAAGCAAAATTGTTAAACCGCCGCCGCGACTCGACTGCTGACCATCAATCAAGATCCATGTTTGGATGATGTAAATTTTAATACAAACAAGAAATCCTTCCTACAATCTCAGATCCAAACCTCACGATCAAGGCTCAAGTGATGATGCATCTCAGCCAAAAATCGTAAAAATAGTTGTCATACTCAAAACAGTCGCTACATGTGGCTTTCGATAACGACTCTGATGATAGGGCGTTTGCGCTGGAAGAAAAAAGGAAGGAGTAACAACCATTAGATCAGATTTTAACAAAAAAAAAAAGAAGGATCTATCATCGGACTATGTCAAGAACCGAAAAGAAAGTCGCGTAGCTGCCACCAAGCCATTCAAAGACGAATAAAAACTATGAAGATCGAGGCGCCTACAGTCAATGATGAAGAATTACGAAGAAGCCATGAAGAAATTACTCCAGTATTATTATTATGAAGAAAGGCCCGGACAACTAAGACTTGTACGAGTGCAATCGAGAGACATGAAAACATGCTACATATAGCAACGAAAAAGATATGGATAAAGGCCACGAGTTCTGATCTCCATCAGAGAAAACGCTTCAGCAAGGATGGATGATTTTTTCGCAAAAATAATAGAGAGACAAAAAAAGTCGAAAAACAACACTACCGCCATCACTACGCCACTGATAAACAACAAGGAACCAACTAACAAGGTGACTAAGAAATCACAACTGATCTTAAGTCCCAACTCCATGAACAAGAATGGAAGAGCCACTCATAAAAAAACTTGAAGGCCGAAACAAGCAAACGAGGTGCTAAAACCCATTTTTTCGGTTCTGCCGTCGTTTGATCACAACAATAAATTTAGAGGGATTCTTCTGGTGTTAATTACACCAGAATGAAGGCCACAAACTCTAAGATAAACCCAACAATAAATTTAGAGGGATTAAACAAATTTGGAAATTATCGAAATTTCTAAATAACCCTCGCTACGGATCTTCAGCCATGACAGAGCCAAAACCTATTCATAGGAAGACACGCATAGAGCAACTAAGGCATGGTAAGGGTCCCGAGTTCTGAGCTTGATCCGGAAAAAACTCTTAAAAGACTCGAAGAAAGATTCCAAGCAAAATTGTTAAACCGCCGCCGCGACTCGACTGCTGACCATCAATCAAGATCCATGTTTGGATGATGTAAATTTTAATACAAACAAGAAATCCTTCCTACAATCTCAGATCCAAACCTCACGATCAAGGCTCAAGTGATGATGCATCTCAGCCAAAAATCGTAAAAATAGTTGTCATACTCAAAACAGTCGCTACATGTGGCTTTCGATAACGACTCTGATGATAGGGCGTTTGCGCTGGAAGAAAAAAGGAAGGAGTAACAACCATTAGATCAGATTTTAACAAAAAAAAAAAGAAGGATCTATCATCGGACTATGTCAAGAACCGAAAAGAAAGTCGCGTAGCTGCCACCAAGCCATTCAAAGACGAATAAAAACTATGAAGATCGAGGCGCCTACAGTCAATGATGAAGAATTACGAAGAAGCCATGAAGAAATTACTCCAGTATTATTATTATGAAGAAAGGCCCGGACAACTAAGACTTGTACGAGTGCAATCGAGAGACATGAAAACATGCTACATATAGCAACGAAAAAGATATGGATAAAGGCCACGAGTTCTGATCTCCATCAGAGAAAACGCTTCAGCAAGGATGGATGATTTTTTCGCAAAAATAATAGAGAGACAAAAAAAGTCGAAAAACAACACTACCGCCATCACTACGCCACTGATAAACAACAAGGAACCAACTAACAAGGTGACTAAGAAATCACAACTGATCTTAAGTCCCAACTCCATGAACAAGAATGGAAGAGCCACTCATAAAAAAACTTGAAGGCCGAAACAAGCAAACGAGGTGCTAAAACCCATTTTTTCGGTTCTGCCGTCGTTTGATCACAACAATAAATTTAGAGGGATTCTTCTGGTGTTAATTACACCAGAATGAAGGCCACAAACTCTAAGATAAACCCAACAATAAATTTAGAGGGATTAAACAAATTTGGAAATTATCGAAATTTCTAAATAACCCTCGCTACGGATCTTCAGCCATGACAGAGCCAAAACCTATTCATAGGAAGACACGCATAGAGCAACTAAGGCATGGTAAGGGTCCCGAGTTCTGAGCTTGATCCGGAAAAAACTCTTAAAAGACTCGAAGCCGATCTCGCCTACTATGTTGCCGTTAGCCATAGTGGAGTTGTTATTAACCACCACTACCATCACTCTCCAAGGCTGTACTAGCAACCGGGTGCCATTTGACGCAAACAAAACTAGTAAAGGGTTCAAACATTCTGGAGAACCATTAATAGAAGAATCGAAGGCTGCAACAAGCAAAAAGAAGATGAAAACCCCGAAAAATGGTGCCACAACGCCCAGTGCCGGCTCAAGCTTTTTGGGGGCCTTAAACGAGATCAATTTTGGGGCCTAGTTTATTAGAATACAAAGTAAAGTAAACAAAGAAAGAAAGAAAAAAGGTGCCTGCTTCTAGCTGCTACTGTCTTCTCCCTGTGCAATTTTGCTCTTGCTGGTCTGCTGGTCAAACATCTGGGCTGCTGCTAGTCGCATATGCAGCTGCTGCTGGTCGCCTGTTCAGCTGTTGCTGGGTTGCTGTTGGGTTGCTGGTGCTGAGTTGTTGATGGGTTACTGCTGCTTGGCTGTTGCTAAATAACTTGATCTATGGAGGTGGGTTTTTTTATTTTAAAAGGAAAAAATCAACAAAAGCTTAGAGAATAAAAAAAGTAGAAAATAATCACGTGACATTCACAATCACAGGAATCACAAATTCACAATTAAAAAAATTAGAAATCACATGAGGTTAATTAACAAAATTCAGATTTACAAGTTAATTAACAAAAATCACAAATTCACAATTTCACATAACAAAACTAAATAGAAATAATCAAAGAAATCAGATTTACAAGTTAATGAAAAAAAATCACAAATTCACAATAAGAAAAGTAGAAATCACATGAGTTTTGGTGTATAATAACATCAATTAATAAACTTACCCAATATTATATATGGAATTTCGAGACCATAAGAACGTTGGAGGGTGATGTGGAGTCTCCTCTACATACTCACAAGAATTGAATTCTGCCATCTAGATTGAGAGATAAAATCGACAAGTTCAATTTTCTAAGAGAGCATTTTCTTTTTCTTTCATGTGTCCTTTAATTTCCTTTGATGCGGCCGTTCTTGTTTTTGTATGGATAATGGATTTTCCAAACCTTAAGCCCATTTAGTAAAATATGGGGGCCTCATAACTTTGGGGGCCCAAAGCGATGGCTTAGTCCATCTATACCTTTGGGCCGGCCCTGACAACGCCGCCGCCATAAGCCATCGTCTAGTCGTCACCATGGAGCCTAAATCGAGGTCGAAGGAAGTCCAAGATAATGCAACAAAAAAATCAGGAGTCAAGTGATAAAATCTCGGTTCAAAAACACAAAAAACGAGCCACAAACGAAGTCGCACCAAGTATGAATACGCATGGAATCCACCAGCTCCAAGACTTTTCGCTGTGCGTGAACGGATGCTATGTTCAAATGCCTTCCTGGTAATATGGCCGCACGACCCCACAATATAATTTGTATCTAGAAGTTGATCCATGCATATCGATCATGCAAGTGATAATCCATGCAAAAGATGGTACTACAATCATGCGCACGTGGAATTAAATTCAAGGAATAAGTTAATGGCTCGACTAGCACGTGACAGCAGAGGGTTATATATCCTTGAGAAAGTAGAGTTCAAAAATAGAAAATAACGTAATAATGGTGGATGAATTCAAATATCACAAGTGGGATAGTGCCATGACATTAAGTACTAATGTCTCACAGCAAGCCTAAAAAGAGCTGCTAATACGAGTTCCTTTTAAAAGCACGAGACAAGGAAGCTATTACACATCAGAAATTAAGGAGATACAGAAAGACAACATCCTTAAATGACGATGCTTAAAGCATAAAGATGCGTTTGGAACCATTAAAACTCGCATTGGGACCCCCAAGCCCTAGAGTCCATCGTTAGGGAATTTGTCCCTGATGGCATCGCTAGATAATACATCGCGATGATTAAAATAAAAGATCGTTGGAGAAATTGATATATTCAACCTATCCAAGCTTGCCAGAGATAACGGAAAAAGGAGAGAAAGTGATCATTCGATGACAGAAATGGAAGATATCATTCGATGACGCACACAAGAACACTTCAACATCCAGAACACTACAATATTTATCTCGATCTCCTACCTTCACCTCACCTCTAGCCGAAACATATTATATTTGCAAAAAAGACATCATCTTCAAAGGCACGGACCGAATCCAATACGCTTACAAAGGCGGTCGTAACACCAAAGGCGGACGACCACATCACACTTACTCTCCGATATTCTGGTATAGCTCTACACATAACGGAGGCTATATTATGATCACCGATGCTCCCAGAAGACTATATCAAGCAATTGGCGCAACATTTGCAAAGCACACCAAAGCAGGAGCATTCAATCAGCGGATAGCCACAATAACAGCAACCAACGATCATAAAATGAAGATATTAAAAGACGACGGAGCTGAAACCTTCTGATCACAAAGCTGTTTGAAAGGTACAAATCTCTGTCTCAACTATAAGACCCTTCGTAGGCACTAAGTAGTTTAAAACACTGCGAATTTAAGCGAAGTTGGGTCGCTACCCTTCGCAAATATTTTAAATAAGTACGTACAAATAATTAATTAAGTTGGAGTAAGGGGACGCCCATAAAATCCAACGAAACTGTGGATAAATCTTAAATCAAGATAAAAGCCCAGTATATCACAGATAAAGCCCTGGCGACAAAAAATCAATAGGGCAAATCTGGTACAAATTTATGCTTTGTGGAATAATCTTGAAAAGGCAAAAGCCAATAGATAGCCTGATCAGCATCTTGATAAAGGCAAAAGCCAATAGATAATCCCGACGCAAATCGATACACATGACGGAAAAAACTCAAGAAGAAGGTTACAAATCGGAGCTACCAAGGAAGACACAACTCACTACTAAAGACAAAGACATCCAGAGATACAGACAAGGGAGAAATATAACCCACAGCAGAAGTCGATTTGAAGTAACCGATTATGACGAATGAGCGCCTCTGTAGGTCCTTGTGGACTGATCGTACACGAGAACGCTTATAGTTATGACGAGAGTGCGGAATCCTCTCGTGATAACCTGTTTGGTTAATTAAATTATCGTCTTTCGTTGTTAATACAACCTAAGACCTTAAACGCGCGCGGGTTTGCTAATTTGACAGAGTTTAGTCGTAATCTCTTAATTAATTGTCGTTAATTACGTATTAAGTGTGAGTATTTATACTTACTGTTCATAAACGCGTGCTAATTATGGACCGTATTCCTTAAAGCCCAAAGCCCATTAGCAAACGCGTGTTTTATATGTAAACACGTGATGACCACGTGTTTAGTCAAACTCGTGTTACTGTAGCACGAGTTTAGTCAAACTCGTGTTACTGTAGCACGAGTTTGTACACACTTTCTTTTGTCATCTTTTAAGTATACTTTAACTACTTAAAACGTGACTAGTTTATCACTTGTATCTGTATGTTATTTACAATCACATTCATACAAGTCGTAAACATTAAACATACCAAAACTCTGATCAATATGTAATCATTCACATTACTTAAGTCCAAATAACAAGTTTAAACATAACATAAGTCTATGATTACATATTACAAAACATGAACATATACTGATCAAATCGCTGTTGCTGTTGTCAACAGAATCATGCACTTACAGTCTCCCCCTTGACATCAGCTACACGATTTCTTCAGTCTTGTAAAAACATTATCCGTCAAATAACAATCTCCTGCTATTTGCATGAATATTAGCATGTAAACAAATACGCAAAATCTTCCTATATCTGCTTTCCTCAGTGGTCCATGAAGGAATAAACAGACATTGAGTGTCGTATAACCTTCGTTGATCATCTCTGGAAAGATTCACTATCTGCATAGGATCATATATGCGCAACAAAGTAACTCTCTTATTTTTATCTCCATACATCAACGCTTCACCAGTATTCTTGTGAATCTCCCAGTGATCAAGTGTACTCAAAACATCTTGAGGCCATTTCTTTACCGGGACCTTCAATACACGCTTAATCGATCTTTGAACAAATTCAATAGTCCCATCTTCCTTTGTAACTGTCTTTAAGGATCTTGGCGTTATGAACACACTGGCTTTATCAAAATCATCATAGAATCTTTTCCTATAATCTTCTTGTAACTTTCCACTAAAGAAATTTGCATAACCATTACCACTAGGATTAACAAGCCTTTTCCTTCCTAAATCCATTAAATCAGATTCACTAAGGCTTTTAAAATATCTTTTCAAAGGCTTTAAGTACTGACAACCATCATCTCTTTTAATAATAAATAATTTCAGCTCATCATCGAAAACCAACTCAAAATAGTAGTAACATACGTATGAGCATCTCTATCACTCACAAAATCCCAAAAGACAGATGGTTTCATACCTTCTCCTACAAATCCTCTTGCTGGTATTTTTCTATCAATTTGATGTAGGTGATCTTTATCCCTACTTGGCACTGGATACTCTGTCACATCAAATTCCTTAGAATCTTCAATATTCCAGCTTAGAGTAATTCCATCTTCATCATCTCCAACTTTGGTAAAAACCGTAAAGTGTAGAGTTCTTGAACTTGGAATAAAAACTCGTTCAGCTTGAACCTCTTGTTGATCATCTGGAATTTGTTGTTGCACAAAATCATCATCTTGAAGAACATTAGCCCAGTCCAAATCAGGAATCATTTCACCTTCTTCCAAACTTTCATCATTTTCAGAATCATCATTTTGAACTTCAGATGTACCTGCACCTATCTTTTGAAGCTTATCTGAAATTTAAAAGTTCAAATATTTCAAATATGCAAAGACAATCAACATCAAGGCATAAAAGATAGCATAAATTCAATAAACTATATCATAAATATAATGTAACAATTAAGTACACCAATATTTATCTTATAATGTTTATCTTATTTACATCTAAAGTACACAAATCATTAATCTCTTAAGATTCAAGATCAAAATCTGAATCCGAATCCGACTCTGACTCTGAAGATGTACAAGTTAACCCTAACTGCTCTTTTATTTGATCCTTATATGATCCTGGATCATAATAATCATCAGGATCCATAATGTGAGTCCCTTAAATAACGAGATGGTTAACCAATAGAAAGTGTAAAATACAACAAGTCTAATAATCACTAGATATAGACTAGTATTACTTGTAAATAAAGATGCAAGATATATAAACAAAGTAATACAAGACTTAAAGCAATAAACAAATAAAGTGGACCATTATGTATGTTTCATGGGTATTTTATTTATTGATGTGTAAATAAAATACAAGGTTGTTGCGGAATCAAGATAACACAATTAAGTGAGTATCCTAACAACCTATGATTACAATATGATCTATGTTTGTCAAATAACTCTTTGGGATCGAGATACTTAAAGTTGTGAAGTATCCCTGTTTAAGATCGAGAGTATTTAGACAAATTCACTTATATGCAAAAGGAATGCTTAAAAGTGTTTTTGTTCAAGGAATGACTTAGTATTTATAGGCAACAAATTCACCAGTGAATTTGTGCCGTACAAATATGGTTGGCATACATTTAATGATCCGACAAGAACATTAAATGCATTAGATAAGAATAAGGATAAAGTCACATCAAGTGCAAGTGTATCCTTATTATCCAACCACCTTAACACACGTACACTTTTGTTAAAGAACAAGTGGATTGTTCTTTGGAAAGTGTGTTAAAGGCCAAAGTCAATCCTCGATATTAGTGTTCAGACTTGCAGGATCTAGAACACCAACAATCCTCCAGTGTGCAGATCTGGTAAGACTTCCAGTGGACTCCGCCATTTGTCAGTCTTCTTTCTTCAGACTTCAGTCTTTGACTTCAGTCAGAATGTCTTCAGTAGTATAGATCTGGACTGGGGTGAAGTCTTCAGTAAGCTAATCTGGAGAATGCTCCAGATTACCTGTACAAGTAAATGCTCACTAGTCTTCAATTATTTCTTGACAAATCTTCAGAGGGACTCCAGATTCCAAGTCTGGAGTAGGTCCAGTAGAGAAACGTTTTCTGGTCAGATCTTCAGCGAGCTCCAGTAGTCGGGTCTGGAGCGAGACCAGCAAAACAAGTTTTCTTACAAACCTAAATAAGGTTCCAGTAGTCCAGTCTGGAGCCAGTCCAGTAAGTCTGGACTAAATCTGGACCTAACAAATTCCCCCTATTTGTTTAGAAATAATGCAAGTATTTTTCAGACTTATAGATATACAAATTTGTATGTCTGGAAAACACTTGGTCGATTTAAGTCTAATCTAAGTTACTGGAAAACACTTTATAGATCATGAGTGTTTTTCAGTTTCATCTAACTTAGACTAAATCTGGTCATTCTACTTGTAAATATAAAAACTTGCAACTATTATTACTTTCACCAAAAAGGAAAATAATTACAACTTTCTTAATACAATAATTACAACAAGTACAATGATACAAAGATTCAGGCCCTTCTTCTAGATGAATGCCCTGGTGCATCTTCAGTGGCCTTCCTCTTAGGAGATGATAATGGAACAGACACTGGTGGTCTCAGACCCAACACAGCTTCCATTTCTTGGATTCTTTTCCAGACTTTCTCAATCCTCTTCATAAAAGCTTTCACATCTGGAGAGAGATCAGTCTTGCCTTTGAATGTCAATCCAATCTCCTTTAGTTCAGTCCATCCAAATGCTTGGACTGCAGTATCCTTCCTTTCATCAGTGAAGTTACCCTCCCTGGTCAACTTCACATTAAACCTGGTCATTCCTTGATGATTTTCAGCCAGCATGATTTCAGCATTCACTATCTTTCTTGCATTGGCCCTGAACATCATCATTTCGTCATATTTCGCCCTTTGCTTAGCCAACTGGATCATTTCTTCAGTATCCCTGGATACACCACTCTGTTGTCCTTCAGTGGACTGATGTTCTTTATTTATCTTCAGAGTTGTATCCAAAGGAATAAAAGTGCTCAGATCACCATCTTTTATAGCTTTCAGTTGCTTTGCAGTTAGCTTGGGCAGACCAGTCATCCTCTTTCTGTATTCCACTTCCAGAGCTCCAGCATTCCTTCTTATTTTCTTCTGGAGGCTTACCAGCTCCTCCTTTCTTTGTTTGATAAGCTCTGGAATGGTTACACCATAAATCAACGAGTCATATACCTGCTCTTCTTCAGCATAAAATGAGCGTATATGGACATCGTTCAGTGCATCAAGACATTGTTGAACTCTGGGATCCTCCTTCATCCTTTTAAAAACTTCAATGTTTACGCCTAACCTGCCAGCGTTGTAGGAGTCCAGAGTACCCATTGTAGCCATATCCCTATGATGGGCCAGCAGTTCATTCTTCTGGTTAGTCTTGAATATTTCTATCATGATACACTGTTGATTTAACTTCCTTGAAGTCTCATTGTCAACATCTTCAACATCTTGTTCTTGTTCTTCACCAGACACCATTTTTTCTTTACCTTTCACAGCCTTCAGTGTAGTAGAGATGTCTGGGAAGCTTTCGAACTGGGGCTCACTGGCATCAGTACCAGTAGCTTCTTCCAATGTTCTCTGGCCAAACGTGCACTGGCATCAGTACCAGTCACTTGCCTTCTTTGAACAACGCTTTCAGTAGCGACTGCCCTTACTACCTCTTTTTCTTCCTTGTTAACCCTTCTTGAACACCAGATCTCAATTCTTCCCCCTTGGAATGATCTCTAGTCCTTGACTTCAGATCATTCCATAACTCTTCCATCATCAACCTATCAAGCGAACCAAAGGTTCTTCCTTGTTCTGGAAATGAAGCAGCCATACCAGTCTGAAGTGCCTGGACTTCCTTTTTAAGATTTTCAATTTCTACTGGCAAGTCCTTGGGAAGCTCAACCTCAATTTTCCTTACAACTTCTGGCAATATCACATCCTGAAATGACCTTAGGATTGATCCAGATACTTCATCAGATAATTCTTTCAGTAAATCACCCTTGACCTTTCTAACCACTTCGTCACTGAGGGTGTTGACCAGTTCAGTCTGGTCAAATGTAGGCCTGCTTTCCAGAGCACCAACTCTTGTAACTATCTTCTCAACCTCATCTTTAAGACCTGCCAGTGGTTGCACAACCTTATTTTCCACTGCAGTCTCAACAGAATTCACCATCTTTTCTTCCAACCCTTGTACTGCCACCCTTATATTTTGTGAATTTAGATTCGTGGCCAGTACCAGTTCATCCAGTTTGTTGAAAACTAGCTTCTCATTACCAGCAAATGCATTCATTTCAGAAGCTAAGTTGTTTGATAACAAGGATTTGAAATCAGAAACAACTTGGGATGATGACTGGAGTGATCTCTCCAGGTCCGCCACCTTACTAAGAAGGCCTTGGACCTCGGTGGAAGAAGAAGTGGAGAGACCACTGGGTTGCTCCAGGTGAGAAGTCACTCTGGTCATCAAAGGTACTTGTGTCCAGTCCTCTTCAGTTTCGACATGTGAGACTGGCACACTTTGTTCGGTTTGGTGTACTGGTGATGATTGAGTTTGTGTTGGTGTGAAGTATGGGGTTGATTGAGGGATTGATGGTGGTGGTGGTGGTGGCATATCTGGTGTGGGAAGT
This sequence comes from Erigeron breviscapus, assembly GCA_034093135.1. Classification (NCBI taxonomy): domain Eukaryota; kingdom Viridiplantae; phylum Streptophyta; class Magnoliopsida; order Asterales; family Asteraceae; genus Erigeron; species Erigeron breviscapus. Next base: position 223,455,177 of record CM067167.1, on the reverse strand, counting down.
GGTATTTCTGGTTGAGGTGTTGGTAATTCGGTTTCTGGTGGAGGAGGTGGCATTTCTGGTGAAGTTTCAATCTCTACATCTTCGCCCAAAAAATCCATATTTACATCCAAAGTCTGATCTCCAGAAATAGGAGAGTCAGTCTCTTCCCAAAAAGAAGCACCAACCACATCTATCTGTTCACCAGACTGTGCACCAGATTGTGCACCAGTCTCTATACCAACATCAACATTTAAATCAAGTGGAGCCTCTTGCTCACCAGCAGGTTGATCTTCAGTCTGAACAACCTCTTCAATAACCTGGCCAATATCTTCTTGTACTACAGCCTGGACTTCAGTGTCCACTCTCTGTTCAATTTGTACAAGAGATTCAATATTTCTTCAAAGATGGGAGAACCATCAATATTTATTGTATCACCAGGATGGGTTGATGGGTTTACCTGGACTCCTCCCCTCATCAGACGCCTATGAGTTCTTGGTCGTCTGGAAAGCTCATCAACTGCTTGACTTGAACTTTCAACTGGAGCCACTTGCCTTATTGGCTGTATCATTTCAACAATCTGAACATCTTCACTACCAGTAGGTACATCAACAACTTGTACCCTTACTGGTGCCACATTTTCTTCAATTCGTTGAAGTGTCAGCATTGCTGGAGGAATATCTACCTCTCCATCCCTGGACCTCAAGTTAGCCAGATCTCTCATATACTCACTCATTGAGAAGTGAGTGGTTTCAAAATCGTACTGGGCTCCAAGGGCATTCTTGAATATAAGAGAAAGAAAGCGAATATATGGCACGAATGGCTTTCTCCCCTTTGCCTTTATACGTCCACCAGATCATCAAAATATCTGGGCGAAATCAACCCTTAGCCCAAACCATAAGCAATAGGCAATCTGGAGGTGTGTTTGATTGATTTGATCCAATCCTCCAAAACTACCTCCAAGACATTCGACGATGTGTGTGAAGAAGTATCTCCACGAATCCGTCACCGCTCACCGCTACTACCATTGTCGTCGTATTCTTCAATTCTAAATATAGTGTACAAAGATTCTAAATATTACGGGACCAAAGGGTCTATTTTGGGATTTGGGGAATTTCCCGGTTTGATACCGATTGGTATTGATCCCGAAAAGTTAGAAAAATGAGTACCGGTATAGATACCGACATGATTCGGTACCACTTTTCGGTATAGGATGGGGTACGACTTTTCGGTATAGGATGGACAACCTATACCAGTTTGAGACTTATTGCTCAACTTACCCCTCACCCGGCTTCCATTCCGTGCATCCACCTTAATAACTAGAAGCCTAATTTATCAGCCCAATTAGTAATTAGAAGCCCAAAATAGAGATAATCTTTATATATATATATATATATATATATATATATATATATATATATATATATATATATATATATATATATATATATATATATATATATATATATATATATATATATATATATATATATATATATATATATATATATATATATATATATATATATATATATATATATATATATATATATATATATATATATATATATATATATATATATATATATATATATATATATATATATATATATATATATATATATATATATATATATATATATATATATATATATATATATATATATATATATATATATA